>CM076580.1:816526385-816961730 GCA_034641835.2 Pinus albicaulis
GGACGTGCTCCAGCATATCAGGGAGTGTGAGGTTTGCCAGATGAACAAGGGAGGGATGAGCCATCCCGTAGGTTTATTGCAGCCCCTTCCCATTCCGGAGGGGAAATGGGAGAGCATTTCGATGGACTTCATCACAGGATTGCCCATGGTGCAGGGCAAGGACTATATATATGTCGTCGTTGATCAGCTGACGAAGTATGCTCATTTTTTCGCCATATCCGCGCACTATTCAACAGCGCAGGTGGCAGAGCTGTTCTTCAGAGAGATTTTCAGGTTACATGGTCTTCCCAAGACCATCATCAGTGATAGGGACAACCGCTTTATGGGCGGATTTTGGCAGGAGCTTTTCCGGCTGGTGGGGACAGAGTTGACACCGAGCACCAGCTACCACCCACAGACGGATGGGCAGTCAAAGATAGTTAACAAGTGGTTGGAGGGCTACTTGCGTAACTATGTTAGTGGGCAACAGAGGGCATGGCTAAAGTGGCTGCATTTGGGAGAGTATTGCTACAACAACACACATCACATGTCCATCGGTATGTCTCCGTTCTACGCTTTGTATGGATACCATTCTTTATCTTTTGCTGATGTGATGTTTGGTGCTAGCAAGGCTCCGAGAGCCAAAGATTGGATCCAAGAGAGTCAGGACATCCTCCGAGCTCTCAAGGATAATATGACTGCAGCATAGAACCAGCAGAAGTTGTACGCCGACAGGGGTCGGGTGGAGAGACAATTTGAGGTAGGAGACTTGGTTTACCTACGTTTGCAGCCATACCGACAGTCATCGCTGAAGCAGAAGGGAGCTGAGAAGCTCAAGCCCCGTTTTTATGGGCCATACAGCGTGATATGCAGGGTTGGACAGGTTGCTTATGAGTTGGAGCTGCCCCAAGGCAGCAAGATTCATAACATTTTTCATGTATCATGCCTGAAGAAGGCATTGGGGCAGCAGGTGACAATGACAGATGAGCTACCGCCTACGGATGATGAGGGGCATTTGGTGTTGCAGCCAGAGGCCATTATGGATACCAGGGAGAGACAGTTGCGGAGCAGGACAGTCCGGGAATTCTTAGTGAGGTGGAAGAATTTGCCGGATGAGGATGCCACTTGGGAGAGTGAGAAGATCTTGTAGCATCCATACAGTTGCTTGGGGTCAAGCAACATTTTGCCGGGGGAGACTATAATATTCCCAATTAGCGATAGCTAATTGGAAATATTAATTTTGATTAATTTTGCCTTCTATAGTTAAAATATAAATAAAAGTGAGTTGAGGGGGGACATAACTCACTCAAAAATAAAAAAGTGCATCCCTAGTAGACACACGTTGTAACTTAAGTGAGCCAAGGGGGCCAAGAGACTACGTAGAGAGGGGGCCCACGTAGACCACATGGAGGGACTGCGCAGGCCAAGATGGAGCACGTGGCAAAGGGAGGCAACATTGGAGGAGGTGAGCCTTAGGGTTTGTGAGAGGCTAACACTATATAGAGAGAAGAGCCTCCTCATTTTAATCATTCGTTGTTGATGATATTGAGCTGGTCACTTCGACTTCTTGAGCACGTTCGCTGTTTAGCTTGTCTGCAGCACTGTTTAGTGCACAGAGTGTCTCCGTTCGGAGATCTCACCCTCAGCCCTGGGGGACTTCGAGTGCCTGCTCAGGTGAGGTAGTTCCATCATTATTTTGCAGGAGATTTGGTGTTTGGGTTTTGTGGCGGAGCTATGCATTCAGAGACTGCGTAGTCTTGAGAGGGAGGACGCAGTCCATTTCAGAAGAGCTCCAGATTGGGTTCTTTTTGGAGGTTTCGAGCTGTGAGATTGGGCAAGGGACTAGCCCTTGCTATCTGGAGGATTTTGGCAGAGTTTGGGGCAGTATTTTGGTGGTTTTTGTTCAGCCTCAGCGCAAAGCCTTGAGGGACAGCGTAGATCCTCAAGGGGGTGATTTTCGGGGGTCGGCCATTTCAGAAATGCCTTCTGGGTTTTTCTGGGTTTGGTGAGCAGAGGCAGATTCCAGTGTTTTGACTCATTTTGAGGAGGGGAGTAGCCCCAAATCCTCATCTTGTTTCAGCAGTAGCAGCTACACGGCAGATTTCTAGCAGCTGGGACGCAGTTCAGAGAGCAACCATTTCTTGGTCATTCTGAGAGTATTTCTTCACTTGCCTTGAGCAAGTCTAGGTGCCATCACTCTGATCACCTATTGTACTTCATTATATTTCTCAGTATAATAAAATGGTTTAGCATTCTCACTCTATATTTCTGGAGTATTTGTTACACGTTCTATATATGCTATTGTATGCTTGCACTACTGTTATTTTTCTATCTTTGAGTATTCCAGTTCTATACCACTTGGTGTGTTTTCCCCATACTCTTAGACAGAGTCTGGAAAGGTCCAGGTAGCCTCCAGATCTCACCCTCTTCTTAGAGGTGAAATATCTGGTAAATGCCCTCCCAGTCCATCTCTGGTTGGAGTTTGCTTGAGTTTTAGAGATATCCCTGAAACGGGATATTACAAAATCCTTGCCCTGCACCGTGGGAAATCCTATGATGAAGTCCATGGAGATAGTTTCCCATTTCCCCTCCGGAATGTGAGGCGGTTGTAGCAAACTTGCTGGGTGGTTCAGCTCTCCTTTGTTCCGTTGACAAACTACGCACTCCTGGACATGCCGTAGTACGTCCTCCTTGAGGCCCTTCCATGAGAACCTCTTCTTGATAGCCCTGTATGTTTTGTGAACCCCTGATGGCTTGAAAGCAGTGAGTCATGGACTGAATGCAAAATCTTCTCCCGTAGTTGGGAGTTACCTGTCAAGAAGATCCGATCATGATAATAGATGACCTCATCTATCACCTGGTACTGGTCATCCATCACCTGTCCATCTAATATCTCTCATGCAAAACAGTCCTTGGAGTACTCCACCAAAAGTTGAGCCCTCCAGTCTGCGTCAATACTCATCAAGGACAGCGCTGCCGGTCTCCATGATAACGCATCTGCCACCACGTTGTTCTCTCCCTTGACATACTCGATGTCAAAATCATAAGCTTGGATCTCGCTGACCCATTTTTGTTGTCTCTCTTGCAACTGCTTCTGCTCAAGGAAAAATCGAAGACTGTTGTGGTCAGTCTTCACTCGGAACATATTCCCCGTAAGGTATTGCCTGAAATTGGCCAATGCTTGCATGATGGCCAGCATCTCTTTGTCTTATATGGGCTGCAACCTCTCATGTGGTAGCAGCTTTCGACTCTCGAAAGCTATGGGATGACTCCCTTGCATCAATACTGCGCCTACCCGTTCTCCTGAAGGATCACAATCAAGCACAAAGGGCTCTGTGAAATCGGGCAATGCCAACATCGGGCAACTGCTCATTACCTCGTTGAGCCTGTTAAAGGCCCTCTGCGCAATATCTGTCCAGTTGAAAGACCCTTCTTGGTGAGATTTGTGAGGGGTGCTGCAGGTTGTGAAAATCCTTTGACAAACTTCCGATAGTAGGTGCATATGCCTACAAACCCCCAAAGTTCCGTCACATTCTTCGGTTTTTGCCAGTCTCGGATGGCCCGAATCTTCTCCTCGTGGACTCTCACTCCATCCACTCCGACGATATGCCCCAAATAGAGCATCTCTGTTAGCCCAAACTCGAACTTGGACAACTTGACATAGAAATGCTGGTCCTCCAAGATATGCAGTACAACCTCAATGTGCTGCAAATGTTCTTTCCATGTGCGGTTGTAGATGAGAATGTCATCGAAAAATACCAACACGAACTTCCTCAACTGACCACGAAAGATGTGGTTCATGCAACACTGAAATGTGGTCGGAGCGTTGGTCAGCCCAAAAGGCATCACCAAAAACTCGAAATGGCAATAGTAGCATCGAAATGCAGTCTTGGGGACATCCTGGTCCCTCACATTGATCTGGTGGTACCTCGAACTCAGATCGATCTTGGAGAAGAATTTCGCTCCCCTAAACTCATCCATTAGCTCATCGATCCTATGGATTATGGTAGCAGTTCTTCATGATCTTCTTGTTCATCGCCCTGTAATCTATGCACATTCATAGTGTGCTATCCTTCTTGTTCACCAGAACAACTGAAGAAGCAAATGGACTTGTGTTGGGCTTGATGTGTTCCAATTCCAAGAGCTCATGTATGGCTCTCTCAATCTCATCCCTATATGCTTTGGGGTGCCTGTGGGGAGTGGTAATCATTGCCTGGATACCCTGCTCAAGCTCAATGGTGTGCTCAAACCCCCGGTCCGGTGGCAGTTTTGGTGGAATGTCCCCAAAAACCGTGGAGTAATGGTCTAGGATAGTCTGCACATCTTGGTGCACAGGCTGACCTGAGACACCTGCCTCTGAAATCCTTAGCTCCACTGCCCACACTATGTCTCCTTTTCGGAAATCTGCTTCCATCCGATGTGCAGAAACTGTCTGTGGAGGATATGTGTGCATGCCTCTGATCATCGCATGCTTCCCACTCTTCTTATCCATCCACTCCATCTCCAGAGTCTTCCAATCTGTAGTGACCTTCCCAAGCGTGATAAGCCATTGAACACCCAACACTACGTTGGTATCTGGAATATCGACCACAAAAAATGATTTGTCACTGTGTATGTCCCCATGGTCACTGCTAATGCTAGAACATAATGCATGCACTGCATGGTCTTGGCACTTCGAACCAACACAAAGAACCCATCAAAGCTCTCTGTCTCTATGCCCCTCCTTTGTACCAGCTAGGCATCGATAAAGTTGTGCGTGGCCCCGCTGTCCACCAGCACTGAGACACGTTGCCCCTGAACTGTTCCTTGGACCCTAAGCGTTAAGTACTTGGGAACTCCCTGCAATGATGCAAGGACCCCTCCTGTGGGTGCAAACATTGCTCCTACTGCTGCTGGGGGAGGTGGTGGTGGATGATCCACTCCCGGTGCACCAGATTTGGCATCTCCCTCCAACTCCTCATATGCCTCCCCTTCCCTTTCGCTGTCGGAGAATACCTCAATGTAATATGCCTTCCCTCCGGCACATCGATGAATCGGTGCCCATGGCTCCTGGCAAGTGAAGCAAAGCTTCCTCTATCTCAAATCCCTCTGGGTGTCATCATCCAATGGCCCTCAGCCTTGGTTCCCTCACGAGGGTGGGGCTTTCACGTGCTTCTCCTTCTGCTAAAACACTGGTTTGTGGGGGAAAGGAGCCCTCGTCCTCGGCATAGCGTCATGCAAGCTGCTAGTCCTCCCTACTGCATCCTGTAGCGTAGTAGGCCTAGTAGACCTGACTAGCCCACGCAAGGGTTCAACCAGTCCGTCAATGAACATGTACACTCTCCTGGGCACGAACAAGTCTGGAACCATCACTGAGAGCTTCAAGAACTTAGAAATGTAAGTTTATGGGTTCCCCGTCTGTTTGAGCTTGGTCAACTCGACAAAATGTTTCTCTAGGTCTTTTCGATCAAATCTCTCTATCAACCTCCACGTGAACTCATCATACGCTGTCACTCCTGCGTGACCCAACGTAGTCCTCCCATGGAACCACCAATCATGGGCTTCTCCCTCAAGATGCAACGCTGCTACCTTGATGGCCACCTTCAGCGTTTAGTTAAGCTGAAAGTAGATGTCTAGCTTCTCTACCCAAGCTTTTGTTGAAGACTTCGATGACCCATCAAAAGTAGGCAAGAAAAGTTTGCCCACGGTATGTTGCAAGTCATTTCCCTGCGTGTACCCTCCTCGGTATTGGCTGCGTGGTCTACTGTTGTTCTTAAGCTAGCAGAATTCATTGAATGTGAAGGTATCTCTAAACTCCGACCCATAAGATTGATATTCTATGAAGTATTCTCTGCAGTGAGCCACCTCCGGCTCCTGTGGTCCTCCTGGTCCTGCCCCTGAAGTCAAGAATGTGGGCATGGTAGAGCGTGGTGGGGTGCGTGGCACTACCTACTGCGCATTGTTATGCTCAAGTAAATGATGGGAGTTACCGGAACCTTCTCCATTCTAGAATTCATTTGGAATTTCCCTTTGCCTGTTCTCTCTGGCAAACTTTTGACCCATCTCCTCTATTTTCTTAGAGAGCTCCTGCACTAACTTTAAGAGGAGGTTACCACACTCCTTCCCCTTATCTCTTTCCTCTTCCATTAGTGTCTTCCCCTTACCTTCCTCCATCAGAATGATGTCTTCTTGATCAGGTGTGATTTCAAGCCTACGCTCTCTACTTCTATATTGCTGCTTTCAGTATGTAACGTACTCTCTATCTTCAGGTGTCATAGACCAAGTGCTCCACAGGTTGAGCCAGTCTATGAGCTCTGGTACCACTGTAATACCCCAAATTGGGAACAAATAGTGATACAAAGCATACAAAGACTAAAGCTACAACAAACATAAATACACATAAAAAACACCATGAATGAGCCAAAATTGCTGAGCCATTTTATTAATTTTTCTGAATGGGAAAGGTACAAGATGGTGCTTAGAAAGATGGCACCTTGGGCTGCACAAGGCAGGCTGAAATAATCCCTCAATACCTGGAACTTTGACACCAGACTCTCCTCAAGAAACCCAGAAAAACCTGTGAAGGATTTTCCGAAAGGTTGACCCCGGAAATTCACCCCGTTGGGCTGGATACGCTATTCTGCTAGGCACACTGGGCTTCCGGCTGAATGACGGGAAACAACTGTTGGAAACTGGTCAAGAACTCTACTAAGGAAGGGCTAACCCTGTCACAAAACTCTTGGCTGAAATATATCTTTTCTCCTCCTTCCCCGAAGCCACTCCATTGCTGGACTGCGTAATCTCCTGGCTGACTGCGCTTCCCTGGACGGGATTGCGTAATCCTGAAGTGTACCTATGATACCTCTCTCCAAAACTGAATGAAACTCCTCTCTTGACCAGGCACTCGAAGTCCTCCGAGGATGAGTTTGAGATCTCCACTCGTAAATATTTGTGCTAAACAACTCTTGTAGACTTGGCTAAACAGCTCAAGCGTGTTTTTGGTTTACCAAACAAAAAATTAGCTAATGACTGAATGAATGAGGAATGAGCTCATCTCATCCTCTTTTACATAGTTGAGCCGCCCAACGTTCCCTTGGGCCGCACTGGACTGCGCTGCCACCTTTCCCTGCCAATCACTGTGCTGCCACTTCGCAGCCACTGCGCAAATGTTGTCCCCTTGCTGTCCCCAGATTGCCCCGCGCTGCCTACGTTGCTGCCTCTCTTGCGCTGCCACTAGGCTGATGTCTACTGCGTGTTGCTGGCCCCACGAGTCTCTTTCAAGCTCTAATGTTTTCCTTGGTGACTTTAGGAAAGTAATTTAATCATGAGATTTATTTGTGGGTCACCTTTACCCACTTTATTTTTCTGCTAACATTAGAAAAAGGAAAAATTGACAATTAATATTCCAATTAGCTAACTGCTAATATGGAATATTACAGTCCTCCCCGCCGAAACATTGCTTGTCCTCGAGCAACAACAAAGATGGATGCTGTAGGATTTTCTCCCCCTCGCAAGTGGCATCCTCATCTGGAAGGTTTCTCCATTTGATAAGATATTATTTCACGGTCCTGCTCCTCAAATGCCTCTCCCAGGTGTCCAAGATGGCCTTTGACTGTAGCACTAAGTGCCCCTCATCATCAGTAGGTGGAAGCTCCATAGTGGATGTCACCTGCTGTTCCAAAGCCTTCTTCAGGCACGAGACATGAAAAATGTTGTGGATCATGCTCCCGGCTGGTAGCTCCAACTCATATGCTACCTCCCCAACCCGCCTGATCACCCTGTATGGTCCATAGAAGCGGGGCTTGAGCTTCTCAGCTCTCTTCTGCTTCAGCGTGGACTGCTTGTACCACTGAAGACAGAGGTATACCAGATCATCCACCTCAAACTGCCTCTCCACGCGACTTCTATATACGTATAGCTTCTGTTGGTTCTGTGTTGTATCTAAGTTATCCTTGAGAGCCCAGAGTATGTCTTGGCTCTCTTGGATCTAGTCCTTGGCCGCCTTTCTAGCTCCAAACATCACATCAACAAAAGTTAAAGCATTATAACCATATGAAGCGTAAAATGGATACATACCGATTGACATGTGGAATGTCGTGTTGTAAGAGTACTCCCCCAAGTGAAGCCAGCGCAGCCAAGCCTTCTGCTGCCCTGCGACATAGTTTCTCAAGTAGCCTTCTAGCCACTTGTTCACTATCTTAGTTTATCCATCCGTCTGTGGGTGGTAGCTGGTACTGGGTGTTAACTCTGTGCCCACCAAACGGAATAATTCCTACAAAAAGCCTCCCATAAACTGGTTGTCCCTCTCACTGACTATGGTATTTGGAAGACCATGGAGTCTGAAAACATCTCGGAAAAATAACTCAACCACCTGCAAAGTAGTATACCGAGTTGAGATGGCGAAGAAATGAGCATACTTCGTTAGTCGATCAACCACTACGAAGATGCAATCCTTGCCCTGCACCATGGGCAATCTTGTGATGAATTCCATGGAGGTGGTTTCCCATTTCCCCTCCGGAATGTGAAGCCGCTGTAGCAAACCTGTTGGGTGGTTCAACTCTCCTTTGTTCTGCTGACAAACTATGCACTCTCGGACATGCCGGAGTACATCCTCCTTGAGGCCCTTCCATGAGAACTAATCCCTGATGGCCTTGTATGTTTTGTGAGCCGTTGATGGCCTGAAAGCAGTGAGTCCTGGGTTGCATGCAAAATCTTCTCCCTGAGTTGGGAGTTACCTGTCAAGAAGATCCGATCACGATAATAGATTACCTCATCTATCACCTGTCCATCTAATAAGTCATATGCAAAACGGTCCTTGGAGTACTCCACCAAAAGCTGAGCCCTCCAGTTTGCGTCAATATTCATCAAGGACAGCGCTGCCGGTCTCTGTGATAACGCATCTGCCACCATGTTGTTCTTTCCCTTGATATATTCGATGTCAAAATCATAATTTTGGATCTTGTTGACCCATTTTTGTTGTCCCTCCTGCAACTGCTTCTGCACATGGAAAAATCGAAGACTGTTGTGGTCAATCTTTACCCGGAACTTGTTCCCCACAAGGTACTGCCTGAACCTGGCCAACGCATGCATGATGGCCAACATATTTTTGTCGTATATGAGATACAACCTCTCATGTGGTAGCAGCTTCCGACTCTCGAAAGCTATGGGATGAGTCCCCTGCATCAATACTGCACCTACCCCTTCTCCTGAAGCATCACACTCAAGCACAAAGAGCTGCGTGAAATCGGGTAATGCCAACACCGAGCAATTGCTCATTACCTCCTTGAGCCTATCAAAGGCCCTCTGCGCAATATCTGTCTAGCTGAAAGCCCCCTTCTTGGTGAGATCTGTGAGGGGTGCTGCAAGTTGTGAAAATCCTTTGACGAACTTCCGGTAGTAGGTGCATATGCCTACAATCCCCCAGAGTTTCATCACATTATTCGGTTTTGGCCAGTCCCGGATGGCCCAAATCTTCTCCTTGTGGACTCTCACTCTATTCATTCCGATGATATGTCCCAAATAGAGCATCTTTGTTAGCCCAAACTCGCACTTGGACAACTTGGCATAGAAATGTTGCTCCTCCAAGATATGCAGTACAACCTCAATGTGCTGCAAATATTCTTTCCATGTGCGGTTGTAGATGAGAATGTCATTGAATAATACTAGCACAAATTTCCTCAACTGACCACGAAAGATGTGGTTCTTGCAATATTGAAATGTGGTCGGAGCGTTGGTCAGCCCAAAGGGCATCACCAAAAACTCGAAATGGTAGTAGTTGCAGCAAAATGCAGTCTTGGGGACATCTTGGTTCCTCACCTTGATCTGGTGGTACCTCGGCCTCAGATCGATCTTGGAGAAGAACTTCGCTCGCCTCAGCTCATCCATCAACTCATCGATCCTAGGGATAGGGTAGCGGTTCCTCATGGTCTTCTTGGTCAGCGCCCTGTAATCTATGCACACCCGTAGTGTGCCGTCCTTCTTGTTCACCAGAACCATTGAAGAAGCAAATGGACTAGTGTTGGGCTTGATGTGTTCCAATGCTAAGAGCTCATGTATGGCTCTCTCAATCTCATCCCTATATGCTTTGGGGTGCTTGTAAGGAGTGGTAATCATTGCTTGGATACCCTGCTCCAGCTCAATGGTGTGCTCAAACCCCCGGTCCGGTGGCTGTCTTGGTGGAATGTCCCCAAAAACCATGGAGTAATGGTCTAGGATACTTTGCCCCTCTGGGTGCACATGTTGACCCGAGACACCTGCCTCTAAAATCGTTATCTCCACTGCCCTCTCTATGTCTCCCTTCTGGAAATCTACTTCCATCTGATGTGCAGAAACTGTCTGTGTAGGATATGTGTGCATGCCTCTGATCAACACATGATTCCCACTCTTCTTATCCGTCCACTCCATCTCCAGAGTCTCTCAATCTGTAGTGACCTTCCGAGGCGTGATAAGCCACTGAACACCCAACACTGCGTTGGTATCTGGAATATCGACCACAAAAAATGATTTGTCACTGTGTATGTCCCCATGGTCACTGCTAATGCCAGAACATAATGCATACATTGCATGGTCCTGGCACTTGGAACCAAAACGAAGAACCCATCAAAGCTCTCTGTCTGTATGCCCCTCCACTGTACTAGCTGGGCATCAATAAAGTTGTGTGTGGCCCCACTGTCCACCAACACTGAGACACGTTGCCCTTGAATTGTCCCTCAGACACTCAGCGTTAAGTACTTGGGAACTCCCCGCAAAGATGCAAGGACCCCTCCTGTGGGTGCTAACGTTGCTCCTGCTGCTGCTGGGGGAGGTGGTGGTGGATGATCCACTCCCAGTGCACCGGAGTTGGCATCTCCCTCCAACTCCTCATATGCCTCCTCTTCCCCTTCATTGTCGGAGAATACCTCAATGTAATGTGCTTTCCCTCCGGCACATCGATGACCCGGTGGCCATGGCTCCTGGCAAGTGAAGCAAAGTTTCCTCCATCTCAAATTTCTCCAGGTGTCATCATCCAAAGGCCCTCGGCCCAAGTAGTTCCCTCTTGGGAGTGGGGCTCTCACGTCCTTCCCCTTCTGGTGGAATGCTGGTTTGTGGGGGAAAGGAGCCCTCGTCCTCGGCATAGCGTCCTGCAAGTCACTAGTCCTTCCTGCTGCATCCTGTAGCGTAGTAGGCCTAGTAGACCTGACTAGCCCACACAAGGGTTCCAACCAGTCTGTCAATGAACATGTACACTCTCCTGGGCACGAACAAGTCTAGAACCATCACTGAGAGCTTCAAGAACTCAGAAATGTAAGTTTCTGGGTTCCCCGTTTGTTTGAGCTTGGTCAGCTTGACAAAATGTTCCTCCGGGTCTTTTCGATCAAATCTCTCTATCAACCTCCGAGTGAACTCATCATACGTTGTCGCTCATGCGTGACCCGGCGTAGTCATGCCATGGAACCACCAATCACGGGCTTCTCCCTCAAGATGCAGTGCTGCCACCTTCATGGCCTCCACCTTCACCATTTAGTTAAGCTGAAAGTAGATGTCCAGCTTCTCTACCCAAGCTTTTGCTGAAGACTTCGATGACCCATCGAAAGTAGGCAAGAAAATTCTGGCCACAGTATGTTGCTGTCATAGCCCTGCGTGTACCTTCCTCCTCGGTATTGGCTGCGTGGTTTGCTGTTGTTCTTAAGCTGGCATAATTCATTGAAAGTGAGGGTATCTTTGAACTTTGACCCATAAGACTGATATTCTACGAAGTATTCTCCGTAGTGAGCCACCTTCGGCTCTTGTGGTCCTCCTGGTCTTGCCCCTGAAGTCAAGAATGTGGGTATGGTAGAGCGTGGTGGGGTGCGTGGCACTACCTGCTGCACATTGTTATGCTCCAGTAAATGATGGGAGTTACCAGATCCTTCTCCAATCTGGAATTCCCTTGGAATTTCCCTCTGCGTCTTCTCTTCGACAAACTTTTGACCCATCTCCTCTATTTTCTTGGAAAGCTCCTGCACTGACTTTAGGAGGAGGTTACCAAACTCCTTCCCCTCATCTCTTTCCTCTGCCATTGGTGCCCTCCCCTTACCTTCCTCCACCAAAATGATCTTGATTAGGTGTGATTTCAAGCCTACGGTATCTGCTTCTATGCCGTTGCTTTTGGTATGTAACGTACTCTCTATCTTCAGGGGTCATAGACCAAGTGCTCCACAGGCTGAGCCAAGTCTATGAGCTCTGATACCACTGTAATACCTCAAATTGGGAACAAACAGAATACAAAGCATACAAAGACTAAAGTTACAAACATAAATACACATAAAAAACACCATGAATGAGCCAGAATTGCTGAGCCATTTTATTAGTTTTTCTGAATGGGAAAGGTACAAGATGGTGCTTAGGAAGATGACACCTTGGCCTGCACAAGGCAGGCTGAAATAATCCCTTAATCCCTACTCAAAAAACCTTGCTGCTCTGCGTGGCTCCTCCTCTATTCTACTTTGTCTGAAAATGCTGCTGCTGACTAGAAATGGACTGAATATTGGGGCTGTTCTATTGCTCAGAAAATTCTGGAACTTTGACACCGGACTCTCCTCAACAAACCCATAAAAACCCGCGAAGGATTTTCAAAAGGCTGACCCCGGAAATTCACCTCGTTGGGCTGGATACGCTATTCTGCTAGGCACACTGTGCTTCTGGCTGAATGATGGGAAACAACTACTGGAAACTGCTCAAGAACTCTGCTAAGGAAGGGCTGACCCCGTCATAATACTCTTCGCTGAAATATATCTTTTCTCCTCCTTCCCCGAAATTGCTCCACTGTTGGACTGCGTAATCTCCTGGCTGACTGTGCTGCCTTGGAAGGGACTGCCAAATCCTGAAGTGTACCTGTGATACCTCTCTCCAAAATTGAATGAAACTCCTCTCCTGAGCAGGCACTCGAAGTCACCCAAAGATGAGGTTGAGATCTCCGCTCGGAAATCTCTGTGCTAAACAACTCAAGCGTGCTTCTGGTTTACCACACAGAAAATTAGTTGATAACTGAATAAATAAGGAATGAGCTGCTCTCATCCTCTTTTACCTAGCTGAGACCCCAACGTTCCGTTGGGCCCCACTGGACTGCGCTGCCACCTTTGCCTGCCAGCCAC
Organism: Pinus albicaulis; assembly: GCA_034641835.2. Classification (NCBI taxonomy): domain Eukaryota; kingdom Viridiplantae; phylum Streptophyta; class Pinopsida; order Pinales; family Pinaceae; genus Pinus; species Pinus albicaulis. Next base: position 816,539,456 of record CM076580.1, read on the forward strand.
TGCGCAATTGCTATCCCCATGTTGTCCCCATGCTGCCCTTGCATTGCCTACGCTGCTGCCTCTCTTGCACTGCCACTGGGCTGATGTCTATTGCGTGTCGCTGGCCCGGGTCCCATTCTAGCTCTAATGTTTGCCTGGGCGACTTTAGGAAAGTAATTCAATCATGAGATTTATTTGTGGGTCACCTTTACCCACTTTATTTTTCTACTAACATTAGAAAAAGACAAAATTGACAAAATCAATATTCCAATTAGCTGACTGCTAATTTGGAATATTACACCATTCGAGTCAACACTAACATCTAGATGAGGGCCAAGATGATTTAATAGAGGCTCTAACATTTTATCTACCCCCTCTTTTGCTTTAACCAACAATGTGGTTCTAAGCTTTTGTGAACCAAGAGGCACATACCTTATTGGAGCTCTTTGAACTAAAGCTCGACACATCTCAATAAACAAAGGAGACCATGCAACATTAATTGAAATAAAGTTGAGATAGAAAAAAAAACCCAATGTAAGATCAATCTCATCTTGCCTCTCTTGATGAAATATCTTGTCCATTAGACCAATTGCGTTTTTATTGCTACTTGAACTGTACTTCCACTCCCAAATAGATAATTCCTAGATGATTTCCTCAAGAATGGAAGAGGATGTTCATGATTGAGCTATGATATCTGCGAAATGATGAAGAAAATGCTTTGCCGTAGAAAAAAAATTGAAAACTGGTAAACCAATGCACTTGACTAACACTTGGAATCCCATCAACACTGCACAATAACCCTCAACTGCACTCCAAAATGCCTTAGACCTCCAACCTGTTGAATGTAATAAAATGAAATGATGGACAAATCAGTTTTTTATGACTTGCAGGCTGCTTTTTGTAGGGACATGTGTCCAAATCACAAGACACACTGAGAGCATGTGTCAGATGCACATTTGGCACATGTCCAGTGAATGGGAGATGTGCCAAACACATGTCCAACACATGTCTTCAAGACGCTGTTTCCGACACACCGGACTCGGGACATGTTACCCATATGGACAGTCAAGGTAGCATACAACCCCGAGGGAAACCCTTTGAGACTGGAAAAGCACCCGTTCAAATAGTTGCATCTAGCTGTGCGAGGGCTAGATGGTCTATAATTATTAGGCAGGTCTGCTGATGCAGACTGGCATGATAAGGTCATGGGGTGAAATGTATAACTGACATTAGTAAAATCTGAGTTATTATAAATCATATAGGGTTCATACAGATCAGTTCAAAATCCTTACCGCGCTGATTTACAATTTAGTAAAGTACAATGCAATTTGCAATTTGTAAAATAGTGGTTCGAGGTACCGTCAAAATGTTTGCTCACTACCAAGTACGAGGCATTCTTTAATGATTAGTATGAAATAGTGGATCGAAGTACCGTCAAAATCATTGCTAATTAGCGTCAGCCTCACCTTATAGCTTGAAATAAGGTATGTACATTTTCTGTGTTTCTACTACACAGGATGGAAATTTATCAATTATACAGAAACACAGCAGAAAGACTAGCGTGAGGAAAGATACTATGTATTTCTTAAAATTATTGCATATTGGGCTCTATAATCATCAAATCAAAATAATTTGATAATTCCAATCTCTAGAATTGCTAGAATGGAATGAGTTTTTATTAGTTAACTCCTTCAAAACATCAGCCCATGAGATTTAAAAGGAAATCGAAAATAAAAAGTCACAATTAGAGATAGCGATGACTAGTGTTGGAATCTCCCTTGGCTAAAAGGGTAGACCATAAAGTAGCAATGGCATGAGTTTCCTGATATTATGCATTCAGATTTCTATTTTTCCTCTTTCTTGATAAACAATGCTCTGAGGTATTTCGAGTATATTAATATTTTAGCATGTCTTGTATAACTTTGTTTGCATTGCTTCTTGTTGTGACAGGGGCCTCTCCGTGAAACCGTTATGGCCATTCAGAAAGAAATTAGCGATGGAGAATTGATACGGGACTGCTTACAACTCGGTGCAGCTGATGTGAAGGGTCTATTACAGGTTGTCAAAGATATGATCATTAGGCTTTTGGCAGCATCGTCATCGCGACAAGGATCTTCACATGCAGAGCTTTGATTTTCTACCTGTAGATCTATCCTTGTATCGACTCGTAAAAATAAAAATCAACCATGGAAATATGACGTGTTCTGAGATCAGGGGCATACAACTTAGTGCCTTTGTTCCCGGAATGTACAACTTTATTATTGACAGATATCAAAAAACATTTGGTTTTTCCATAACTGTGTTTATTAGCCCGGAATGTACAACTTTATTATTGACAGATATCAAAAAACATTTGGTTTTGCCGAGTGTGTTTTTAACTATGTATGTATGTATGTCAAGGAACCTTTAGTAACATTATGTTCCTTGTCTTTAGCTGGTCCAAATTATGACGAGGAAATGCCTATGTATGGAAGTCTGAGAAAAGTTCTGTTTTGAATTGTTTATATTCATAAACTCATCCGGTGGTAGCGTGATTGGTAAATTGACTTTTGCAATCATTTCAAAGATAGGCCGAATGTTAGGCTCAACTCTTAGTTGTTAACGAACACATGTTTTTCGCTCTTCTCTATGAAGATTCAGCTATACGAAAGAATCCCACGATTCATAATTATCATACAGCAGATTCTATATATTCACAAGTTACGTTTCACATGCATATATGATTTGCAGGGAAGGATATTAGATTATATTACAGTAGTATATAGCAAGGTGACTCTTTTTTAATTTTTTTGGTGGTTTTGTTCCCAATATGGTTAATTTTTTTTGGAAAAATCATGGTTTTAGGCTGTTATGTTTGCATAATCTCAATGTCTCAGGCTTTTTCAGGGCGTTGAATTTATTTTTTTATTAAAAAATACAATTTACAAACAAGAGAAACATGTGATATCACCAAAATTATGCTGCTGTATTCCAACAAAAAAATTCAAAATGTCACCTTATTAGTCTATCCTGATTTCATTCCAAAACTCTAACGACATGATTTCGAGGCTCATGCTCTAACGACAAAGTTAGTGTAATAAGTTATTTTGTAATTTTATCAAATTTGTCCATGTATTATGATTTTTAGCTTATTTTTCAGCCAAACGTGATCAGACTTGTCTTTCCAGGTTCAATTATTTTTAGCTTATTTTTCAGCCAAACGTGATCAGAGTTGGAAAGTTTATTTTTTTCTATGTAATGAGATTAATTTTTCATTACTTAAAATTTGTACGAAGAAAGCCTGAGGTAAGCAGGTTCACCAGTAAAAAAAAATATTATTAAACTAAGACAGCTGGCGAATGACGAATCTTTGAACAGTGTTGCCAGCGACTTCGGCGTAACTAATAATATTGATAATTATTAGTTATCAAATTTTGTTTGTTTTTTTATTTATTTTTATTTTTTTAATTTATTTATTTATAATTTTTTTTATTAAATATAAACACAATTTTTTTTTATGACTAAAAACTTCTTTGTTTGTTGATGTATATCAATAATGTTGTTATAAAGTATTTTATTTTTTCTGGTTTTCTATATTAAATTGTATTAAATCATTTATTTAAAATTAACATAAAAATAAGATATTAGAACACATTAAAACTAATTTTTGTGGTGAAAGTGCTTAAAGCTTCATATATTTTTCTATTAATACAAAGATATCTTTTAGATTGTGTGATTGTGCCTAGAGATCAATATATGTAAATGTAAAATGTAAAAGAATGTTAAATAATTTCAGGTAACAATGATCCTCCTCTTAAAACTTGGATAAAATAGACCAAATTTGAAGAGGGGTTTTCTTCTTGACCCTGCAATAAAGCTCGGCTTTTCCCATCAACTAGCCAAAAATTAGAAAAAAACAAAATCTCTTTTGTCTTCTTTTGTTTACAAAGAAATCTGAAAAAAAAAAGTATTATAATATGAAATTAGATTTATTTTCTGCTGTAGCATTAAGTTCATTACTAAATTTGTTTTCTAGACTAGCATAAATTAGGGTTGGATCTTATTTTTTTTAATCTTAAAACTCCATGAGGCAAATAAACCACTTAGAATTGTGCATCTAAAGTTGAAAGAATATATTACTAGAATACCACTAATTTCATATATTGGAGGGTTTTCTCAAGCTCCATCTTTTTTTTATTTTGAAAATCATCTTTAAATTGGTGTCACTTGCATCTCATAATTTAAAGGCTTTCATGCTAAATTCTAAGCTAACCTTGATAAATCCTAAAGGTATTTTAACTTTTGATTCAAGTTCTTGTTATTTTACATTGGCTTATTTAGTGTATACTTGATTAAAGCAATTTAGGTTATTATTTCATTGTTTATCATAAATCCTTAACCCATCATCCATTACATCTTACTTTAAGGTTGTTAATTTATTCTCTTAGTTTGATAAATATCTTCAAGTCTGAAATTATACAATAAATCACTCACAAAATTGATTCGATGGTTAAGGATAGTCAAAGTTTCACTTTGGACTTTCCATGAACTAAGTAGATGATTCATTTGTAGTTGAACGCACATCACATAACATTAATCAATATCACAATAACGTTAATCAATATCACATAACGTTAATCAATGTTTAACAACTACATCTCTTACATCTCTTGTGTTATGGTTACTTCTTCTAAGTGATTGTTATTCTAGGATGTTAATCAAATTGTTACAAATATGAGTTTTCTTCCATACCTACATCATTAATTAAGATTTACTTAATATGTATGGTTAATAGATCAGAGACACCCCTTGTCCTAGGAAGGAATTGTGTGAATTATCCATTACCCTAAATTAGCAATTGTAGTTGGACTTTCCACTTCGATCCTAGTTTATGCGGTAACAAGATCCTCGATTTTTACATCCCCATTATGCTTATGCATATGGGACCATATAAGGACTCATCTCATATATCCCTATAAGATTTTGAGTGTTTTGTTTGCAAAACAACATTCCACAAATGCTTTCCCTTATCACCGCCTCTAAATTTTCTTTCGTGTCCAATTGATGTTAATATAGTTATTTTGTGATGTTTATTATTTCTAGAATATTGTCAAGTATATGGTGTAATTACACAAATTTTAAAGATGCTTATAATATTGGAAATAATATCAATCTATTTTTGTAAAAAAATGTTTTTATTAGCATCACCTTTTGGTTTACATGTTTTTACATTTTTTTGGTCATGATATAATGAAAACTATGTCCAAAAGATTTGTTCAAATGATAATTTTTTCCTTAATCTAGGAAGCAAGATATATAATATGGTGAGTATCTTTGGAGCAATGATATTGTTAGTTATCAAGCACCCATAGTTGAATGCAACTCTAACATAACAGTGATGGATGCTACTAATCGACTAATTGCTTAACGTTAATCTATGATTGACTATGGAGGACATATTAACATTGGTTGACCATGGTTGCATACAATTGTCTATGATTGATGCTACTCCATAAACTGATGATTAACTTAACTAACACATGGTTGCCGATGTCTGACCACTTATATATATATATCTTTATGGTTGATTTTATCGCTATTATGTTAATTGTTGATGCTACTAACCACTAGTCCCCTAACCTTGGTACAATAATGATGACTGACTAAGGTTGACCATGGTAGATGCTAATCCATGCTAGTATCCCTTAACATAATGTCTACTAACAAATATGGTTGGCCAAGATGTATTTATAGTTGAAAGTAACCCTACATATTATGTCAATGGTTGATGCTGCTAAACTTTTCACATTTTCGTAATCATTTAACACCTTAATAATTCATTAGGTACCTTGAATAATAAATGTACTACACTATTATTGCCATTTGATATTATTTAACAGCGACATGTAAGAGTTTAATAGTTTTTTATGGAGTTTTTGAATGGGATACATGAGTTATGAGTTATTGATCATTATTACATGTTGTAGGAATTAATTATCTCACCCATAAAATGAAGTGTTAGATCAAAGCTAATTGTTGCCTAGCTTTAGAGTCCAATATGGAGGAGATGTTGTCACATAGCAGTGCATTTAAAAATGATAAAATGGTATTTACATCAAATTAAAAAAAAAGTAATAACAAAAAAATAATGTTGGCCATAAATAAAATACTTCAATCTCCACCTATCAACTTTATATAAACATTATCAAATTAAAAAAAAGTAATAACAAAAAAATAATGTTGGCCATAAACAAAATACTTCAATCTCCACCTAACCAAAAATATTAGGTCAAGAGTAATAATAATAACAAATACTATCCACTGAATTAAAAGAAAGAAATAAAAAATAAAAATAATAAAAATAATAACTCAAATCAATTCAATTTATTACATTATAAATTTGCTTTTATTAACAAAATGATACATAACTTAAAAAAAAAATCATAATATACATATCATATTAAAATTTAAGTAATAATAATTCACATTCATAACTAATAAACATAATAATTTTAATTAATAAAAATATGATTAGAAATAAAGAATATATATATATATATATTTATTTATTTATTTATTTATGATTTATATTAATAATCATTATATTTCAAAATTTTATATTTAAATTTAATTAATTAGTATATAAAATTTAATATTTGTGATAAACTATTTCTAATGATGATGATGATTAATGTTTAAAACATATCAAATAAAAATACAAAACACATGTAATTATATGTAATATCAAGATTTTAATAAAAATAAAGATCAGAATATATATATATATATATATATATTTTAAGCACAAATTTCTTTTAGTGTGCAAAATGCAATGTGTAAATTTCCATTGTTTAAATTGTGTTTTCTAAATATTATATAGAATATATAGAGTACCCAAATAAAAAATATTGAGACCTTACAATGTTTTAACTATTAAAAATTATTTTTTCATGATATATACATAAATTTTTAAAAATAATATATAATATATACATAATTGCTATTAAAATATTTTACATAACATGTACATCACATTTTATTAGTCCAAATTAAAATGGTTTTTTTGTTAGTAATATATTTTTAAGTATATGCGAATATTAATTAGTATTAAAATATATTTTGTTTTATGATATATATCAACTCTACTTTGAACACATCTCCTTATACTTAATTGTAAAATAAACCTTTCAACTTAATAAATAATATTATTAAAATTTGTTTTAAATTTATCTTAATTTTAGATTTACCAATAAGTAAAAAGAATCAAATTTCTTAATACTCAAAACTTTATTAAAATTTTACATAACATCTTTAATTTAATCTTTTTCATCTTAATTTAGTCTTTCTTTATACTCGATAATTTTTGAGTTAAAATAATATATATTAATTTATGTTGTAGAAAAGTTATTAGTGTCCATACATTTTATGGATTTTCTCGCTATAAAATTCTTTACGCATAAAAAACTATTGAAAGTGATTGCAAATATTCATGTTTTCTAGTCGTATTTTAGTCGAGTCCATCCAAATTTCTCTGGATTCCATCCAACTTTTACGATACTATATTTCATTCATTAATTAAATGAAGTATCCACTCATTTTGAAAAAGTTAGGTTATTTTTAGAATTTAGTTGAGATTGTCAAGAGATCTTGGAATTTGGTTTGATTTTCCAAGAACGCAAGAAATCGTATATCGATAGAGAACTTAATTATGATTTTTTTCATATTTGAATAATGTTGCAGAGGGGTTAAATTTCATTGCCCACTTCTGCGTAAGGAGTTACCTTGTTCGTAACTTTTTCATTTATTTCTTTGTAGTAGGTTTCTTTTAATATTTTGTTGTATATTTTTTAAGTTATTTTTATTAGTTTTTGTTTGACTAGGGATTATAGCATTTGCTTGGCCGTTAAGGTAAGTTTGTTATATGTATTATTTGTTTGTATTTTTGTAATTTTAATTAAAGTTTTTGGAAAATGTTTAATATATTTATTTTTGCATAAATTTAAAATAATTTTATAATTTTTTTGGAAAATGTTTAATATATTTATTTTTGCATAAATTCAAAATAATTTTATAATTTTTAGTAAATCTTTTTTTTAATATTCAATTGGTTGAGGAAGCTTTGATGAGACATAATTCCTTTGGTGGAGGTTTTGGTATTTGTGCTTGACAATTTATTTTAAAATGAAAATAAAAGTAATTTTATGAGTGGCCATTACGTTGGTGAGTGCTCTGACATTAACACTGTTATGTTAGTACTTTGCTCAATGATGCAATAATTGATGCGGTTTCAGTTTCTTTGCATAGACTGGGGGGGGAGGGGGGACGACGCTGAACAAATCTTCAATTAATATTATCATGTTTCTTTATGCAGAGCTTTTACTGTGCAGAGGATGGAGTATGTGTGGGAGAATGAGGGCCCTTTGCATAGACGAGGGTGCTCTGGCACTGAAACTGTTTTGTTAGTGCACTTTTTTGTTTTAAAATTAAAATAAAAGCAATTTTGCGAGTAGCCATTCCGTTGGTGAGTGCTCTGACATTGACACTGTTATGTTAGTGCTCTGCTCAATGATGCGAGAATTGATGCAATTGCAAGTTCTTTGCATAGGCCCAAGGGGGGAGGTGGGGACTGAACAAATCTCCAATTAGGCGGGCGGGGGGGGGGGTAGGGAAGAGGGAGGGGCTGAACAAATCTCCAATTAATATTATCATGTTTCTTTGTGCAAAGTTTTACAGTGCGGAGGATGGAGTATGTGTGGGAGAACGAGGGTCCTTTGCATAGACGGGGGTGCTCTGACACTGAAACTGTTTTTTTAGTGCTCTTTGTTGTTTTAAAATTAAAATAAAAGCAATTTTGTGAGTAGCCATTCCATTTGTGAGTGCTCTGACACTGACACTGTTATGTTAGTGCTCTGCTCAATGACGCGAGAGTTGATGCGGTTGCAAGTTTTTTGCATAAGCCCGAGAGGGGAGGTCTAAAATGGGTCTCCTAAGAAAAATGCACAACCAAAATAAACTTTATAAGAACCAATAGGATTCAAGATGACGATGTCAACCATGGGGTATGATTCACCATTTTTTTAAGTAAAAGGGTAAAAAGATTAAAAAATAATAAAACAATAAAACTACTTTTTCAACTTATCTCCCAAATTTTTTACTCAAATTTCGAGTGGGAGTACCATTGGATGCAAAATTTAATTCTTCATCCAAGGAATACCCATGTTTCATACTTTTTATGGACCCTGCTACACGAAAAATGAGAAATACATGAAAAAACATGATTGTAATCACGTTTTTCATATATTTCTCATTTTTCATGGAGTAGGATCCATTGAAAGTGCAACATTGGTATTCCTTAGATGAGGAATTACATTTTGCATTCAATGAGCACTCCTGCTCGAAATTTGAGTAAAAATGTTGGGAGATAAGTTGAAAATACAAGTTGAAAAAGTAGTTTTTTCTTTTTTTTCCCTGCAAAATTTGATGATGTAATCAAATCTGATTTTATTATTTCCACTATTATTTTATAATTTCCTTAGGAGGCCCATTTTAGACCTCAAAATTCCCCTAATGCATACTACATATGCTATTGCTACATTGGGTGCCATCTTAATCTTCTAATTGTGTCATCAATTCAGTTAGAAAATTCTCTGTTCAGTAATAATTCTGCTACAGCTGAAAATGCGATACTCGATTTTCTTCTCTCAATGCCTCAATTCCCTGTCTCATGATCAATTGCTCCATATTATCACTTAAGATGCCTGAATAATGTTGAACTTCAGCCTCACATACATGAATTATTTCATTTATGAGTTTATCGAAAATAATATTATTCACGATTTCATTCTTTCAGAGTTATATAACATACTCATCCAACGATGTGGGAAATCTGTGCACCTTCCTTCCTTGAGATTGTCCTGGTTTGTGTCAACAAGCTTTGGAAAAATAAGGTGTTTCCACAGGCCATCTATTCCAGCAGCTATAACGACTGTTAGTCCAAGATATGGATTAGCACAACCATCAAATGATTTAATCTCAAAGCAGCTTGCGACTTCACTTGAAATCCCAAGAGAGCATGCTGTTAAGATTGGAGCTTCTTGATTTTCCTTCCCCCGACAATGATATGCTCCACTCCATGTGTTAGGCTTCAATCGCTCATAACTGCTTGGCACTGGAGCTGTGAAGGCCAATATGGACGGAAGATGATGGAAGACACGAGCTTTAAACTCTTCCCCGATTGTGGACATACCATGCTTAGTAATTGGGTCATATTCAACCATAAACTTGTTCTTTCCATTTTTCCATAAACTTAAATGTACATGGCATCCTGAAGCACTGTCATTTGAAGCGTACTTGGGCATAAACGTTGCATGAAGTCCATTTCTGTTTGCAATTGCCTTTATAGCCTCTTTTAGGAAAAATAAGTTATCATCTACCTCCGTGCAAGGTAAATTCCCCAAGGCCATTTCAAACTAACCATTCCCTCCTTCTGCATGCACCTGTTCTACAAATATGTGCATCTTTTGGAGAGCTTTAATAACTTCTAATAGAATAGGAGTTGCAACATCAAATTCTGAAGTTGAGCAATATGGTTTTGAGTCAATGGGAACCCACTTGTTATTAAATTCCCTCGTTGTTTGCTTCAAAATGTAGAACTCACTCTCAAAACCGACATTCACAACCAAGCCAAATTATTTTTTCAATATCATTGCAAATTTTCGTAAGGTTGTCCTTGTTCAATATTCCCAAGGATGGCTAGGTTTCAAGTGCATATCAACTAATACCATCTTCCCTTGGTCAGACCAGGGAAAACTGCACAGTGTCTTCATGTCAGGCATCAATTGGATTTCACCAACACCAGTAAGATTGGAACCTTAAGCTGGAGCACCTAAGCTTGAAATTGTACTCATGCATGCAAGTGCTAAAATCACTCCATGATACTTCACTAATTTTTTGAGTAGTTTACATTGTAGGAATCTCTACCTCATCAAATTTATGACCAAATTCCCTAAAAGAAAAGACATCACAACACAACAAATTCCTCAAGTCTGTGCATGCTAGAGTGAACCAAGATGTTTCTCCAAACATTTACAAATAGTATGTCCATAACTAAAAACCATATCTCTTGGATTTGTTAAGCAAATTGGACAAAAATACTTCTGGTTGTCAACACTTCTTTCTTGTATGATACAAGCCAATATTTTACACATATATAATTTTAGCCCTTTCTTCCCCGAGTGAAACATGAAAATGATAGGTTTACCAAACCAAAAGAGGGCAAATACCAACGACACCTTTTGTGACACTTCTTGAACATAAGCAAAGATGATGTGGAGCACAGATAGTATGAAGATGACACATTTAAAAGATTTCATAAAATGCATTTGATTACCAACGAAATTTCAGGAGCTAATAAGGTGGAATATTTATTGACTCATTCATTGGGATATGAATCCAAATTCCTATTCCAACTCCTTCCTTTCCCATTGCTCCATCAAAATCCATAGTCCAAAGACTCTTTTCTTCATCTGGAAGCTGAAATTTGGATGACTGATCTTTGTTTTCTTTTTTTTTTATCCGTTGTCTCAACATGCTCCTGTTCCTTTCACTGATTCTATTGTTTGCTCAGCTGATGTACTTGGCTGCAAATCATTCACTTTCTGTTCCATCTTTTTTGCATTGAAAACTTCTCCAACACTACCTGAAACTTCTGAAATTTCCTCATTCTCTATTAGTTGACTATCTATATCAATTGGAATATCATCATTAAACAAAAACAAAACTCTAAGTCGGTATGTACAGAATGTATAGGATGATTATTTAGTTTCTCTTTTCTACTAATAATATACTTCATCTTTGTTTCCCGGTACAATTTTATGAGTTGACCAAACACCAGTATAGTAGCATAAGAGAAATTGAGCTGCAAAGTGCCTTTTAGCTTTTCTCCCCATGATCGCGAGAGAAAAATCCTAGACCTTGGAGGAATATCAGCTACAACCACATCCATCAGGACATTCTTTTGGGGAATCTGATCAAGACACACTACCAAATCTTTAATGAGACAGAGACACCTCACTCTACCTGAATCAAAGGAGTAAAGGTCGTGATATGAGCGGGTAATCTCCAATCCTAACTTGTCCATTATGGATTTGGGCATGAGATTGTGAGATGCTTCGAAGTCTAACATGGCATTGTGAAGGATGAAATCATGGACTCTAAGACTGAGGTAGAAATGTGGGACTTCACTATTAGGTAAGTTTCCATCTACGGTTGGGCCAAACTACAACTCAAGGTGGTCTTCAGTAACATTCACAATATCAGATGTTTGGTCGAATTTGAGCATATTAGCTACATGAAACTTACACTAATCATTATTTACAAGTTTATTTAAGGAATGGAAACTTTCAAATTTCAATTTGGAAATTTCATTCTCTAAACTAAACAGATTGGGATATTTTTCTAACTCTTTGGAAGTGACATCCTTCCTTTCAGACTGTTATTGGGGGTGAATCTCCTTTCTTTGACCTGTAGTTTGTGTTTTCTTATCTTTCTTTGGATTGTTGGTCGATGCCTCATTGTTATTACTTTGATTAGTAGCAGCAGGCTCTTTGTCTTATTGCTGATTTGTAGAGGTCGGTTTTTGGGGTTGAGTATCCTTTGGAGAAGTTGGCATCTTCTGATTTGACGTGATTGTTACACCATTTTTTTGGTCATCTAACCCATTATCATTAGATGAACCCAAGTACACCATGTAAGACCAATTTTACCCTAAGTAAAATTGCTTTCACCATGTAAAATAACATTTGTCTATATTTCTTGGTCATATTTAACCCAAAACAAGGAAATTAATTAAATAAATCATTATTTATTTAATTATTTCCTAGGAATAAGTTATTAAAATCATTATTTAAATAATATTCCTAGTTAAAATTGACTAAATCATTTTTAAATAATTAAATAAATCATTATTTATTTAATTATATTCCCACCATCTCCCTAAAATAATAAATAAATCATTTATTTATTTATTGTTTATAAATAAAGGAATTGACCCAAGTCAAAAGACCTTTTCCCTCCAACAATTATAATAAAATATTCCTAAAGGGTGATTCTAGAATTTGATTAATAATATTTTATTCATGCACCGAGTCTTAGAACACCCCAATATTTTGTTATAAATAGAAGAGTTTTCCCCATTCATTAGTCACCTTCATTGCAATAGATCACACTGGATCTACTCTTGGTCACCATTTTCCGTTTTTGCCTTGTGAGCTCCCATTGAGTTCTATGTTTGTCTGGGTTTTCTACCACAATAAGAGAGGAATTTTAGATCTGAAACGCTGAGGACTTTCAAGAACCCATCCCATTGAGGAGAACCAGAAAACACCTTTCTTTTTTTCCTCTCAGGTGCCCCATTCTTTAATATAATATAAAACATTCTTTCAAGCACATTGTTCTTGTCTTGTCTATTGGATGCATGGAGCCATATTGTATTTTATCTGCTTAATGTCTTTTATGCTTAGATCTGGATTTGTGCAGCATTATTTAGATCACCTAATTGCAGGTTTAAAGATATTTGGCAGCCATAATCGATGTTAGGGCTATTTGTTATGCGTAGCTAAAGTGATCTTTTACGACGAAAGATTCATACTAACAATTGGCGACTCCACACGGGTTTTATTTTGTGACCGCTGTTGTTTTATATATTCACACATATTATTTGTTTCGGACCTAGGTTGTTAAGGCATTTTCTGTTTTCTATTTTTATGGTTCTTTCCACCTGCAAACCTAATGAGTCCAATTTTTAACTTAACTGTGTGTTTCGGCCTTATTGCGCAAGTGACGGACATCGACGCCCGAAACGACAAATTTTTAAAATACGCGGCAGAAGGCGGGATCTCAGGGTCACCCTTATCGACCCAAAAAGTGCCAGCACACGGCCCCAGTCAACACTTTTACGCCCCAAATGCGCGGCACATGGACAGAAAACGGTCGGTACACGGCACCACTTTTTTCTGCAATTTTCCAGCACTTTTTCTGGGTTTGTCTGAAGCTTCTGTCAGGGTTTTCCAGCCTCTGTCTCCGCCCATTTAGACCTGTTTTTGATTTGTTTCACTCAACTAAGTGGGAATCTTGCCCCTTAGGGCTCTAGTAACCTCCACTTTTTGTGGGATAGTTTTGCTGTTTCAGAAGTCTGAATTTCCAGGGTTTCAGCCTTTTTGCTTCCAGATCTGATACCTCATTTTCAGATCCCTTTAGATCAGCTCTTCTCCCTTTCAAATCACCTCATATAGTTTTGTTTGGGTTCATTTCTAGGGCCGCCTCCTTGGCCCTTCTATTTTTAGCTAATCTCCTCCTTTTTAGCAGCAACCTTGCCTCTGCCTCTTTGTTGTTCTCTGCACCTCTTTTCAGCAGAGTTCTCCTTTAGATCCCTGTCCCTCTCGACCTTAGATCTATTGGCCTCTTTTTAGTGTGGTTTGCTTAGTTTTTTCCCTCTTATTGACTAGTTTTGAGAGACCCACCTTCTTGGGTTAGGTTGATGCATTGGTAGCTATTAATTTTATGTTCTTTTAGTCTTATTTACTGCAGATTTATTTTCAGTTACACAACACACTTTTTTTTACTCTCAAAACGTCTAGGCTTAAACAATTAAAATTAACACACGCCACACACTGACCCTAAGCGAAGAAGATCCTGGTTAACACTGCCTGGCAAAGAATTTAACATCAATTGACACTGCACCTCTCTGCCCTTGTTTCGACATTGACCTCACTTGATCTTGCACCACCCTGCCTTTATCGGTTTTTCTTCTTCCCGTCATCATTGTGCCTCCAAGGCGTTTATCCCAGAGACTTCTTAGCCTTCACCCTCAGTTTCCGGTTTGTCGACTTGCTCCTTCGTCGTCGAGTTAGTCCTCCCCCAAGTCCGCCCTCTCACTCATCTTCTGATTCTTTGGTTTCTCCCCCTACTTCTGGTTCTCTCCCTGTTACCTTCACCATGTCTAGTCCAAGGCCTAACGCTAGTGGCAACCCCGGCCCTAATGCTGGGACTGTTACTAGCAGAACTGCCACAGGAACTACCTCGACTGTTCCCTTGCTCCCATTCATGGCAGGCCTCAGTCTCCCCGATTTCAATCAATTGATCAATGATCCTATCCGCCACGATGTTAGTTGGCCTGCTATGCCAACCAAGCTCCCCTCCGACATTCCCAAGTTTGAACGCCTTGCTGGAGAAGATCCCTCCAACCATATCCGATCTTTCCACATGTGGTGTTCATCCCATTCCATTATTGATGATTCCATCCGTCTTAGATTGTTCCAATGCACGCTTACAGGCGAATCTTCTAAGTGGTATGTTGGTCAACCCACTTCCTCTCATACCACCTTTGCGACTCTTGCCAGGGCATTTTTATCTTACTTCGAGCTTTCCCTTCGTTATGACACTGGTATCGAACTTTTGACTTCTTTCCATCAATATTCTGCGACCCGCCTATCCGATCATGTCCAGGAATGGCGGAGAAGAAAGCGCCTATCTCAATCTCCTACCTTCGAAGACCGTGTCTACATGGACTGGTTCCTTAGATCTCTCTTGCCACCTATCGGGAAAGATGTCGCATCGCATTTCCCTCAAACCGAAGAAGCTGCCCTCCAAATGGCGTTAAAATATGACCTGATCTACGCTCAGACGGGTTATGTTTATACTGTTCTACCTGATCTCCCCAGACCTGGTAATGCCCATGCACCAGGGGCACCTCCTGCCGCCGACAGTATCGTTGGAACTATCTCCAATCCATCCGCTCAACCTCCCATGAGCTATAGTTTTCCTGGGGGAGGGGGCACCACTTCCTGTACTCCTCCCCCTCCCAGTAGAGCGCATATAGGATCCAGCATGCCTCCTCTTTCTTCCCAACCCCCTGTTTACCACACTGTTACCCAACCTCATTATTATCCATATCCACAGCCTAGTGCTCCAACTCCTACAACATTAGCACCCCCGCCTCCCTTGTCTTCTCAACCCCCGCAACAACAGCCACCACCCCCTCAGGGGTAGGTTTATGCACAAAAGAGCGCGACCCATCCTTTCCACAGCAAAGCTTTGTGGCTACCCAACCACTTCACGGACCGGTACCCACTCAACCTCCTACTTCTGGTACCTCTGATTACCAGATCCTCATGATGAACTCTGACCAACCTATAACCACCGACTTTACCCTTCACACTCAGTTCCGTCCGTACCCCCAACCTCCTGCTCCATCTATCCCCGAGTTACTTTCTTCAGGTTCTACAGAGCCTCTTTCGACAACTTATGGTCCCTTGCATGTCCCTCCGCCCAAAGCAGAGGTTCATACCAAGATTCGTAAGGGACCATTACGCCGAAATGCTGCTTCTAACCGAGCTGCCCATTCGTTTGGCATAGTAGACGAGCTGGCCCAATATTCTGTTGCCATTTCAACGCTGGAACTCCTCCAGTCGTGCCCTTCCCAAAGAAAAGCTATACTATCTGCCCTGGGTGTTGTAGATCCAACAGATGACCAATTGATTGTTTTCGATACCCATCAGTCGGAGTCTCCTCCTCTTCCTGCTTCCATAGCTTTCCAAATCTCAATCAAAATCTGGAACGCTAACATTTCCCGGTGCATCATTGACGAGGGGGCATCCACCTGTGTGATGTCCGCTTCGGTTTGGAAACAACTTGGATCTCCTGAGTTGGCCCCTTCCATGATCACTCTTCGAGCATGGGATGGCCACGCCTCCTAGCCCATTGGCCTTTTCCGTAATTGTCCCATCACTCTTGCGGGCAAGACTGTTTGTGTTGACGTTGAAGTCATCGACGCCCCTCTTGATTATAACATTCTTTTGGGGCGTAGCTACACCTATGCCATGTCTGCTGTCCCATATGCGGTCCATCGCAAGATGTTTTTCCCTCACAATGGAAAGATAGTCACCATCAACCAGTTGACGTATCATGAGCCAAAATCTTAGACCTCCCCTGATTCAACCCTCTCTTCTGTAACCAATAAACAAACTGTTGATTCTTTGACCAGTGTTTCCCCCGGCAATCCGCTCCTAGCCCTTCGCCTCAACTACCCGAACTTCTTCTGCCTAGACCTTCCCATCTAGCTAGTACTCATGAGCCTCTTTACCCTCCTGGAATGGTTCCCCCAATCCTTAGCCATTTAGGAGTCATCCCACCTGGCCATTACCCCTCTGGCTAGATACCTTTCCTTGCTCCCCCTCCAGGAGTTTATTTGGTCCCTATCTTGGCCACCCTCTCCCTCCCTAACTTGACCTTGGGTATACCCGTCTGGTACCTTGACCCTCCAACCACTACCCCGCCTGGTCAACCCAAAAATTATCTTGCTTTGACCCCGTTTCAACTGGTCTCCATGACTTATCCCACTGCAACAGTGCCTCAGCCACCTCAACAGGAACCCCCTCCCGTTGCGACCGCTTCGGGTAATACTGGCAAAGCTCGCAAGGGGGCATCAACCGACAAGACTGCCCCGAAAAACCCTTCCCCTCCTCGGCCTCCAAAGCATACCATCTAGTGTGCTTTGTGTGATGTTGTCGGTCACGCCACCCATACTTATCCTGAACTGCCTCATCTCAAGCCCATGGTTAATGTCGCGTTCCCTGAGTCCGCGGTCCTGGCAGCCTTTGTTTCTTCCACGACTGTGGCCAAGAACCCCAAGACTCTTCACACCAACCACCCCTGTGCTTTGTGTGATCTCCATGGCCATTACACCCACCTTTGTCCCCGCCTCGCGGACTTCCGTGTTGAACCCTTAGTTAAATTGAGAGAGGGGGGGGGGGTGAATCAGTTTAACACATACATGGAATTTTAAAACTTTTCTCTTAAAACTTATTTACACCTTTACTTCATGATAAAATTAATATGTGAGCAATATTTATTAGTGAGCAGCAAGTATCAAACAGATTTGTTAATGTAACAACAATCTTAATATGTGAGCAACAAGTATTAAGCAGATTAGATAAATCACATCAACACATGCACAAAGACACCAGATATAAGTGAAAACCCATAAAGGGAGAAAACCACATCTTATTATTGTTGTGATGCAAAGGCAAGCTCCAAATCCCTCTCACCACTGTTTTTCTACAGGCACCAACCTATGGGAGGCTCCAACCTCAATTCTGCAAGCTACAACTTGCAAGGAAGTTCCAACTCCCATTAATTTTCTGTAGGCACCAACCTACAAGAGGCTCCAACCTCAGTCAGCTACAACTAACATTGTATCAAGCTACAACTTGATGTGGAAGCACCAAATCCCATCTATTTTCTGCAGGCACCAACCTACAGGAGGCTCCAACCTCAGTCAGCTACAATTGACATCTATCAAGCTACAACTTGATAGGGAAGCTCCAACTTCCTTACTCTTACAAAAGAGAAACACTTGCTGATTTACCTTGGATATCAGCTCTGTTCTGTTCCATCTGCTCTGTTGTTCATCTATTCTCATATCTACCCTGTATCATCTCTGCATCTTTTCACATTCTCTATCAGCTTCTCCTTCTTCTCTGCTCAGCTCCTCCTTCTTCTCTGCTTCACTGCTTCATTTCTGCATTCTCTTCACTCACTCTCTCTCTGACCTCTTGCAGCTTTCTTATTTTCTTCAACTCTCTTCAATCCTGCTGCACACTCTCTTATTCTCTCACTCTTGTTTTCGTCAACATCCTCCCCTTGGACACTACCCTGTTTTATACAAAAATAACTTCATGGCTGTTTGTATTCCACTGGGAATTCGAAATGGACAGCCATGTCTCTTTGCCTTCCGCCTTCTTATCTCTTTTCAGCTCACTCAGAAAAATGTAACTGTAGGTGCTTATTTTAATATTACAGTGGGATATTTGCTCTCTTCCGGAGACTTGCCAATGCATCACAAACAATAAAAATCAATTAAAAACATTTACATTCAAATTACAATGCGAACTCCAGCTCAACTCATTTAGTCTTTTGGCTTGCTGCACGTTTGTCTTTTCTTTGACTGTGTCTATCTTTTCTGTGACTGTGTTTTATCTCTTTTCAACTCTGTTTTCTCTTCTGTCCTCTGCTGTGGTGTAACTGTGCCTTTTATATCAGTGTATTTTATATAAATATGTAATAGCTGGAAATAAGTCTGGGCAAATTCCAACCCTTTACACACATCAAGTGTCTTGTTGATGTGGGAGTTCCGCAAGCGGAACATACACACATCACAATTGTTTTATGTTCACAATCGCCCTCCACCTTGGGCCGAGGCCCGTGGGTTCACAACCCACGTGGCATAATTTAATACAACCGCAAACACAACTTCAGCTCTTGGCTTAATTATAAGATGTTTTAATCATATAATCTGCCCTTTTAATACAACTTAACACACTCTCAACGTAATAGAGAAAAAACTATTTAATACATAAAATGCCCTTTCGGGCCCACCATCCGAGCTTGCATTGTCCTCCGATTGCGATTGATCGCAATCGCAACTCGAATACTCCCGATGCGATTGACCACTCTTGCTCCGATTGCGATTGATCACTGTTCACTGCGTTTTGCCGATGCAATTAGGCTGGAATTCAAACTTATAAAAACATAACTTATAGACCCATCGGGTCCGGGCTACAATCGTAATCGCAAGTCTTTTAATATATGTTCCAACGGTCTGTTTCTTTCCAATGCGATTGACCACTGTTCACTGCATTTTACCGATGCGATTGGAACTGGACTTCAAACACTTGTTAAACATGATTTATAGACCCATCGGGTCCGGAGCTTAATCGAAATCACAATTCTTTGGTTGCATGTTCCGCTGCCCTTATAATCTCCGATGCGATTGGGAAGGGTCCCACCTTATATTACTTCGTTTATTTGGATCTTGCGCTACTTTGATTCTTGATCATAAAGAACTCCATATAAGTTGATATATATAAACTTTGGACCTTTGTGGAATATGTAATGCGCTGCATATATATGTATTGTGCGGCATATATATATATATATATATATATATATATATATATATATATGCTTTTATGTTCCAGATTTAGAGTAACCTCCAGCGGGGTAGGCGATTCTCGGAATTTATTTATATATATATAACGCCCGGCTGGGAAATTCTCGGAATTTTATATATATGCATACATTGCCGCTTGGGTTATGATTCCCGGAATAATTTTATATTACATTTACTTTGCTACTCCAATCTTTAGTGTATCCTTCCACCTGGGGTAATGATTCTCGGAATAAGGTTTGTATATATATATACTTGCTGCTTGTGTTTGAGATTCCCAGAATATTGTTTATGTATATATACTTTTCCGCTTGGGATAAGCGATTCCGGGAACTATATATATGTATCGGTGGGGTGACGATTCTCAGATAACGGATGCCTCCACTGCGCTACGCACATGCAGCCCGCTACGCATTGGGTGAGAGCCTTAACGCACAACATCGACCCATACTGCCTCCGTCTCCCTTTGCTCCTTTGTTTCACTCTGCCTCTGTATTCGACTGTTACACTTGAGCAGTGTTCTTCCACCTGTCTCCTTTGCCCTGCTTGATTTTTCTTTTGTCTCTTCCTTTCTGCTACATCTGTTGCCTTAGTTTCTTTGTGCTCCTTTCTCTGTTGCATATATAGAATCCACTCCACCTGTTATACTTGTAGCAAATCCCATGAGGCTCCGATCTTCTACGCCTTCAATTCAATAGTTCTTTTCCTCAACTTCGAACTCTGCTACGTTACCAGAGTTATGTTCCTCATCTTGATTTAATTCTGCAGAATGGATTGTGATGTATTCTTCCCAACAGTCCCTCACAGTCTTCCCACTTGAATAATTGTTCCTCATTACTCTGTCTCTCCAGTTCTGCTATTAAATGGCCCTCTTCTGTTGTCCTCACTACTTTGCAGCACCTCATCTGATTCCTGCTACTTTTGTTCCTTCTATGCTGCTTTGCTACCTCTCTGCTTCTTTGCTATCTCTGTTGCTTTCTTTATTACCTCTGCTACTTGTCTTATGCTCTCTCTGTTGCCTCTGCTACTTCTTTGATTGATGCTTCTCCTTACTTATCGTTTTGTTGTCTCTGCTACCTCTCTTTTTTCTTCCTCTGATCCTTGGATGATGATTCAGGTGCTCCTCCTTTGTCATCTACTTTTCCATCAATGACAACATTTCCAACATTCCGCAGCTCTCTCGCCGCGATCCCCCAATTCGCGGCCAAGCGCACCGAGTCCATCTCTCCCCTATTTGTGTGTTTTGCTCCGGCAGAACTACCCGACATGATTTCTGCCATTGACATTCCCCCTCCTGATGTCAAGATGACGGAGCCTTCGTCCACCATTTTCTACCTATCATCATCCATGAGACCCTCGGGGAACATTCCCTCTGAATCCTCCCCTGTTGTTTCGCTTGACCTTCCTTCAGCAATCACCTTGGGCTCAAGATCGGTAGATCCTTTATCCACTTACTCTTCTGTCACCCCTTGTGACGTTGCGCATGTGAACCTCTCTTCTCATGATGATGAGTCGGATAGCCTCGCCGCGTCAGGTGGTCTTTCTTTCACAAGTCACCCCATCTTCTATCTCGATGACGACATTATGGAAGGATTCATCTCCCCTGGCTTTCTTTATTCCCCCTTACATCGAAACCACACATTCGAACCACATACACCTTGTGACCATTACATTGCAACACAACGTTTGGGTAAGGGGGAACCCATATTTGAGAGACCCGGAGAAGTAATTATTCACAACTCTCCTAGTGTTTCTGGTCATGTCGACTCTAATACCATTATTCTTCCACATTTAGAAGAACCTTTAGAGTCCCATACCACTTCAAATAATTCTCGAGATGATACCCCTTATCGTTCCTTCATTTTACATCCGCAACCCAGTCTCTTAGACATTGTTGTTAACCAACCTATGTGTTTTCTAGGAGAGCATCAGTTCATTATCTCCAAATCCTCTCTTTGGGATAGTGACACCTGGTATGCCAACCCGGAAACTTAAATTCCATTAGATTTATATATGCAGTACTAAAAGAGATTGGTAATCCTCCATTTCCTTTCTCACACTGCATAACCATAGCGAAAAAAAATGGCACACCACATCATTAAAATGTGTTTAGATTCCCCTTTATACATTTTGGCATGACCAAAACATGCTTGGGGGCACCTATGCCCCTCAACAATAACCCTCCTCCAAATTTAATTTCCTCACTTACAACACTCGTACTTGGGGCACCACTTTTCCTCCTTACTTGTCCTTGTTCGTGTTGATTTTCGTCATGAGATACCCTATTGTACTCATGTTGTTATGGTCCCCCATTGGACCTTTACTGTGTGGCAGCACCATCGAGTCGCCCTTGTTTAGAGTATTCGAGTTGAGTCATCATCGCATTCATGGAGTCTATCTCGAGTCCCTTTGTATCCTGCTATAGTCCTCCATCCTTCATTGATCGGTCCCTCTCTCATGTTGCACATTATGGCCTTCAGTACCATTGTCCCCTATCCCTCATGATATTGTGTCAGTTGCTACCAAGCCATTCATGCCCTTTATGCTCTAACAAGGGAATTCGTCCATCTGCTACTCAGTATCCCTCATTTCATTATCATCATTAGTGTCCGTCTGTTCGTCGCTCTACTATTTTATCCCGTGCCTTAATTGGGGTTCCCTTATTTCCTCAGCTATGGCGGACCTACTTCTGTCAACATTAGCTCATTTACTCCAGAAGCCAGGTCTAGGGGGCAGTGTACCTTAGTTCGAGCTCTTTTTAGCATGACCGTGATCTATACACTTGATGGTCCAGTGATGTAGCAGCAGCTATTGGTGCTTCCCGGGTGTGTGTGAGATGTCTCAACCCTCATGAGGGGGTGGCCTTGCAGGTAGACCCCCACATGCCCGGATGACTTCTTCATTTCAGCCCTTGATGCAGCTCCTCTCATTTGATGATATCGATCTCTGACACTTGCAACACCTCTTCGATTTGCATGTATCAGTCAGCTTTTTCGAGCCCTTCCCCGTGTGTAGGGGGCATTTGGGTGTATTTGTATCTCATGTACTAAAATATTATTGTATAAGTCCTGACGGTTATTCCAGGCATCACATGTATGTGGGATTCACCATTTTATTTATCTGGCTCATGTTTATGCCAGCACATGCTTCATTATTGCGTTCCGTGGTTTTCTGGGCGCCTTATTCTTTGTACTATTGTCTCGGCAGGCATATGTATGCCTCCCCCACCGCCTTTAACACAGGTACCACTTCATCACCTAGAGACTTGTTGCACCTGTAAGTCTCGTCTCCTCTGGGTCTAGTCCTTTAGCACATTAGACTACCTTACATTTCTCTCTCTCACTTCCCTCTTGATGCCTAGTGATTGAGTTCTTACAACGTACTTCGGTCATAAGATTTTCTCCTAACACTCGTATGTTGGGGGGCAATCTGTTACACCATTTTTTTGTTCATCTAACCCATTATCATTAGATGAACCCAAGTACACCATGTAAGACCAATTTTACCCTAAGTAAAATTGCTTTCACCATGTAAAATAACATTTGTCTATATTTCCTGGTCATATTTAACCCAAAACAAGTAAATTAATTAAATAAATCATTATTTATTTAATTATTTCCTAGGAATAAGTTATTCAAATCATTATTTAAATAATATTCCTAGTTAAATTTGACTAAATCATTTTTAAATAATTAAATAAATCATTATTTATTTAATTATATTTCCACCATCTCCCTAAAATAATAAATAAATCATTTATTTATTTATTTTTTATAAATAAAGGAATTGACCCAAGTCAAAAGACCTTTTCCCTCCAACAAATATAATAAAATATTCCTAAAGGGTGGTTCTAGAATTTGATTAATAATATTTTATTCATGCACCAAGTTCTAGATAACCCTAATATTTTGTTATAAATAGGATGGTTTTCCCCATTCATTAGTCACCTTCATTACATTAGATCACACTAGATCTACTCCTGGTCACCATTTTCCATTTTTGCCTTGTGAGCTCCCATTGAGTTCTATGTTTGTCTGGGTTTTCTACCACAATAAGAGAGAGGAATTTTAGATCTGAAACGCTGAGGACTTTCAAGAACCCATCCCATTGAGGAGAACCGGAAAACACCTTTCTTGTTTTCCTCTCAGGTGCCCCATTCTTTAATATAATATAAAACATTCTTTCAAACACATTTTTCTTGTCTTGTCTATTGGATGCATGGAGCCATATTGTATTTTATCTACTTAATGTCTTTTATGCTTGGATCTGGATTTGTGCATCATTATTTGGATCACCTAATTGCAGGTTTAAAGATATTTGGCAGCCATAATCGATGTTAGGGCTATTTGTTATGCGTAGCTAAAGTGATCTTTTACGACAAAAGATTCATACTAACAGTGATAAACACGTTTATGTTCCTCAATGTATATTTCCTTTGCATTGAGCTAAGGGATTTTTGGAAACCTCTCTGATAATCTTCCGTTTCTATTACTATCATATCGTCATTTGAAGGAACAAATTTATGATCACCAGATTGATCAGCCTCAAGTTCTTGAGTGTATTCTTAATCTCTGGTTAAGAAAATAGGCTACCTATCATTATCTAAAAGATGATTCTCTTCTAGAATATCTCCTTCTTCTTCAAGTGTCTAAGCATATTTTTACTGAAGTGGTGTTCTAATCTACTGTTGTGCTTGCTGATCCTGACCTCTCTTCTCTCTTTGTTTGATCCTAAGTTGAGGTTGTTGTTGTTTTTGTCCTCGGAAATTAGGATTCTCAATCTGATTTTCTGGTTGCCTATGTGATTCTGTCAACCTATCCACCATTTTCTCCATAGTTCTAATCAAATATTCCAACCTACCATCCGAAGAAGTAGATGGCTCCTCTTTAATTGTTACCCTTCTTTCTATTTTCATTTTTTATTTCTTAATCATCAAATTCACCTCCACACTCACTTGATTTCTCTGCATCTATTCGAGAGTTGTAGGACTCCTTTCCCTCAGCTGATAAGACATGTCGAGATTGAATGTATCAAGATAATGGAGCAAATCCAAGCCAAGAGGAGGCTTGATTTCATTTGGAATTGAATTGTAGATATTGTTGAATCAGGCAGTGAAATCTTACACGGAATCATTGGGATTCCTTCGCAAAGTGTCATATTCAACAAGAATCTGAAGTGGATTCTTATTTTCTTCCCATTTGGCTAAAAAAAAATCAGTCAACTATCATGGATTTGCAACTGAATTTGGAGTTAAATTATGAAACTATGTCTTCACATCTCCTGAAATTTTTTGGGCAATTACCCTCATATTTGCATCATCATTGTTGATCTCTTCAAGATCGATGAAATTAGTGACCGTCACCATATGTTGCAGGGTTTTAACCTTTATTTTCCCATCAAATAGAGGGAGCCTTTGACCATACCCTTGGGGTAAAGCAATGAGCTGGGCAGGTAATATTAAAGGGCCAAATCTCGCCATGAATGTTGCAGAAGGTTATGCAAGAGTAACAATAAGAGGTGTTGTGATGCAGGGAAACCCTGCAATTCCCAGAATCTCTACAATATCATGCATATAAAAATGCATCTCAGTAAATGCCCCAATTAAGACTCAAGTCTGGAAATTCAAATACATACGGAAGCTGATAGTCTCACATCTGATGATTATAACAATCATTCCATAAGTGAAAGTTCTCTTTCAATAATGACCTCATGGTTATGAACCCATACACAACCCAAACTCCAATTAAATCTCATATTCAAGGTTGTTTCTCAACAGAAATTCCTTTTCCAAAGGTCTTTAGAAAAAGACTATAGTTAAACCCCATTGGTTCCACCTTCCATCACTCTAATATAAATAGAATCCTTTAATACACAGTAGGACCCCATTATAAAACCCCAACATTGGTTCAAGGCCCTAAGTGTTCACCATACTATTTATTGATGCACAATCTATGAATATTCACCATGCTTCTAATCTAAAAGTTTGAACCTTAGCAAACTAACACATATTGATTCTTATGCATTCCAACGTTAATGAATTGAGTCTTCACGACATTATAGTAAAGTGCCAAGTCAACATGAAATTGGCTTACCTTCCCATCCAACGCTATTGAATTTAGCTTTATTGCATCAACCAAAAGTCTCTTATCGATTCTGCAAATGCTGGGTGTCATTTACTCCATTGCCAGTTCTAAACCCAATTCATCAAATCGGATTTGAGAACACTGGTTGTAATTTTGTGTATTAGAATCAATCCCAAGTCGGATCTGAGACAGATTGACGTGATTTTTGTTGTTCTTCATTCAGAACTCCATTTCCCAATTTCACCTTTGACTCAAGGGTTTATTAAACCTTCACTCTCACAATTTCTCTGCGTTGTCATCAATTCTGCATCTCTGCGCCAACCATTCAGCCATAAATTCAACGTAATTCAGTCTTAGATCGGCCCACGCAACTCTGGTATCATATTCCAGTAAATAATTCCTCCATTAATCGATACTTCATAGAATATTAAATTCGGGTAGTCTTGATCCATTCAGGGTTCTGCGCTGACTCCCAATCAATCTCTGCTTGACCGATTTTAACATCTGGCTTTTTATTTAATCATAAAGTTTCAGAATATTAATTGAAACAATTGTTGGGTCACACAGTTTCACACCATTCCTTTCGACCTTCGAATGCTATTCGATTCCAAGGTTATTAAACCCATAACCTTCACTAATTCAAGTCTGTTCTTTAATCGAAGACAGGGCGCTCCCTCCTTCAAGTCGACTTAACAAAGCCGATATGCCAATGCTAGAATGAATTTGAAATTCAGTTCGATCCTTTTCCAAGATTATCGATCCCATTTTCCGCCCTCTTTAACATATGCATATTAAATTCGATTCAAAGTATAAATCGATGCTTGCAATCTCTTAATACAGAAATCGCTTCATCTTATCCAAGACTGAAAACACACTTTGATTTAGAATTTCTTTCATAAACACACAACAATTTATTACTATCACTGGAAGAGCATTCATTACAGTTCTTCTTATAACCTAGCAACATACACCAAATCAATTGATATTGAATCCCAATTCATTCCTACAATATAAACTCAGAAAGAAGGCGTAATCTCCAGAAAATTAAATTCTATTTTAATTCACACAACACTTACATAATAATCTCCTTCCTTGGCCTGATTTCCAAATCATTGGCCCTTTACAAACTGGCCGAAGGCTTCCAAGTAGAAACCCCTGCTCTCTATTCACACTCTCTCCGATTTCAATGCCTTTGAGGCTTGATAATTTATACAAATTTAATAGAACCAATTTTGGTTCTCATCCCTTTAATCACTCAACAAACCCCCAAATATCTCAACAAATCCTAAAATCACTCTTGAATCCCTAAGGATCCTCTCTCACCCATAATTAATGAAACTAATTTCTAAATTAATATTTAGAAAATCTCTCATCCCTTTACATCCTCAACTGATCAAATCCTTCTCATATTCTCAATTATTTACAATATTTAATTAAAATACTTAAAACCCACTCAAATTATTCATAAAAACCTAGCTCTTCTAAAAACTTAAACACCCCTAAGTTTTAATAAATACAAAGTATTTCTCTTTGCCTAATGCTCCTGCATCATGTTGTTTGAGGAGGTTCTTTTGGAGGAATTGATGAATAAGGAGTGGAAGATGTTGTAGTAGCTGAATGAGATGATGAAGGTAAGGATGTAGCAGAAAACAAGATTTCTTGTTGATACTGAATATAGGCTTTCTTAGAGGTGTATTGTAAGTTATTGGCCAATTTTTGAAGCTTGTGGAAATGTGACCAAAACTTCTTATCAATTTCGGATGAAGACTCTGAATATGGTGGAATCAATTCAATTTTTAAGGATCATATACTATTTCTGAAACTGAGGTTTCAAATTTAGTCCTAAACAATGAAAGATCAAGCTTGATGTCAAAAGATAAATCTTGTAGAGTAGTCAAATCAGGAGGAATTGAAATAGATCTTACTAATGATAGTGAAATTGAACCAACTTGCTGAAGTTGTGATCTTTGTTTCTTTGGAATCCTCTCTGGGTCTTCAACCGGATATGGTGGATTAGGATCAGGATTTGATCATGTAAACTTCTTAGGAGCCAGTTCTGAAAACTACACTTTGGCTCTGCAAATATGAGTCAACCTTATTGAATGCTAGGTTTGTCATGACAGCGAATTGTGTCGATTTATCAAATGAATCTTTCGATTTAACACAAAGTCATCGGGTCCAAAAATTTTACTTTTTAGAACTAGCTCTCAGAAATAATTTTGGTCACTGAAGAAGTCTAAACCATGTATGTTGCTCCTTCATTTCATTTATCATCATCATTGTCAAGGTAATCACCATCATCAGTTTCAAGGTCACCATCTCCATCATCATCATCATTCAAGAGGTCTAGGGTTAGTTCATTCCATCTCATATAGGTCAAGTCTAGGTTCAACCCTACCTTTGGAAAAATCTTCAAATTTTCACTGAACATAAGGTAGTAAATTCTCCATTTCATCCATTAAACCCTAGTGAAGGAGCAAGCATGTTTATGAAGTTAAAATAAAGCCATATCTCTTGTTTCATATGGCTCAAGTTTCAAAAAGTTTCAAACATCTCATCTCTGTCTCACTGTTTCATGAAAAATTGAAGAATTTTGTCTCACTACCTCATTTAAAAGATTAAAAAGTCACCATTGACTCTCAAAGCTCCAAGGGAGGTCATTTTGACCTATCGTCCCAACCAAAAACAAAGAGAGTCATTTCAAGATTCAAATATGATCCATATTTATGCAGGAATGCAAAATAATACACATATAACCATAAATAAAAAAATGCAGTGGAAATAACACTTCATTTCATTAGTATCAAAGAACTAAAATTTTCTTACAGACATAATGGAAATAAAATAGCTAGGGCACTGGTAGCTTATATCTGAGAAGAGATGTGGTAGCTACAGGCCTCTGAACTATGTTACAATGAGGCTTGAAGGCCTATTTATTATTGAGAAACAATGGAAAACTCTAAACATCCAAAAACCTAACCCTAGGAAATGAAGCGCCAAAACTATGAGCCCCGTTTGGGTAAATTGGTGTTTCAACTTCCCGAGGTTGTAACTTTGGCATACTATCTCCGTTTTATGCACATGATACATTGTTAGAAATATTTATCCGAGGAATACAACTACTGAGAACAAATATCAATTCTGAAACAAGATTATATGTGCTGGATTCGTGATGTCCAAAAAACGTCGTTTAGGGCCTCAAAACGGCTTCGGAAGTTGAGGACCCAAAAAAATTCTAAAAATAGTAAGTTGTGATGAAACTGTAAAAATGAAAGACCTGATGGTAGCATTTCAAACGGAATAGGTGGGTGGCCACCAATATCCACTTGGATCATTAGGGTCCCAAAACGGCTTCGGGAGTGTAGGACTTGAAAACCTACTAAAAATAGTAAGTTGTGCTGAAAGTGAAAAGCTACAAGAATTGATGGTGCGAGTCCAAATGGAATAGGTGGGTGGCCACCGATATCCACCTGGATCAAAAGAAATCTTATTTGGTTTTGAAAAGAGTCATTATCCAATGTGAAAGTCCAAAGGTGGAAGATTTCAAAGTTTTTAAAAGCAGTCTTGCTGTCTAATGAAAAGGAGAAAGTTTGTCTCAATGTCTCATTTAAAATGCCAAAAAGGCCACCTCAAGTGTCAAAGAATGAAAAAGAGGTTAACTTTGTCCTCTCATCTCACTTAAATGAGAAAAATATCGCTTTTTAAGTGTAAAAAGGGTTAAAAAGTCACTGTAAATGTCATGGAAAAAGATAAGAGTAATTAAATTTTATAAAAGGGTGAGAAAACTTCTTTTTTCATTTTTATCCTTTCATGTGAGTGTGAGAGCAATGCTTCTCTACTTCACTTACCCCTCCATATTCTCAAAATTGTCTTATAACCCTAAAAAATACTTGTGTTATGCTCTGTTGGGAATCATGATTGCCGTTAGACCAAAACCCGCAGGTGTTAGTCAACGATCATATTGCCAGAGATAAGGATCCACGAGAGGTGGTTAGTCCATGTCGCGAAACACATGGGGAGCGTTGGTTTATCCAATGTCCAACACACTCATGTAGTGAAGAGAAACATAGTCGTTATGTTTCTGTGGTGAGAGAAAACACTTGTGTTACATTTATGAGGTGACGATTTCTAGTTATTATGTTTCTGTGGTGAGAGAAACCACTTGTGTTACGTTTCTGAGGTGATAATTTCTAGTTGTTACGTTTCCATGGTGAAAGAAAAGAATGTGTTACACTTCTATGTGTGAAAATTCTTTGGTGTTATTGAAGCTCGAAAACCCTCCTAAAATTTGAAGCTCATCATCTCATCTTTGGTGTGGCCTCTAATAAAAGGTAAGCCTTCATCCATGATAGTATTTGGTTTAATGTTGAGGATTTACAGGCATGTCATCTTCTTTTTTTTTCTCCTCCGTGCTTTTTGCTGTCTACATAGATTTTTTTTTATATGTTCACAAACCCTAACCTACACTTTTCAACATAAACCCTAACCCATCATCTAAACTATGATTCCGACACCCCCATTCCCCATCTATAAATATGCCTATCCCCAGACATCATTCATGATATGAATCAAACCATTAAAACCCTAAATTATAAACTTTTCAACACAGTGAAGATAGTTAACATAGGGAAATGACTATGTTTTAGGGTTTTGAATGACCTAATTCTCTTCATTTACCCTCATTCCACTTGAACTTTGGAGCTAAGGTGTTAGCCTACCCACCGAAGTTTTATCAAGCTCCATGGCCCTCAAACATCAAAAACACTTCTTCACTAGTTTTTTCCCATAGTCAAAATTGGGAAATGACTGTGTTTTAGGGTTTTGAATGACCTAAAATCCTCCATTTTCCTTAATTCCACCTTAATTATGTAGACAAGACACCATCCTATCCACTGATTTTTTGTTAGAATTTTTTCTCAACCCCATCACCCCTATTTCACCTCAGAAACTTACCCTACTGTTACACAGGCTATTCTCACAATCAAAATTGGGAATTTCCAGTGTTTTAGACATTTTGACACCTTCCTCACACTCAGTGTCCCTCATTCCACCCACAACTTGAAGCTAACACACAAAAAAAATTACTAAAATTTTTCTAGAATTTTTCTCAGCTTCAAGGCCCTTCATTTCATCCACTGAACTCACCGTTTCCTACACTCTATTTTTCCAAATTTCCATTCATTAAATCATCCCACCAAAACACTAGCGTTTTCATCCTTTCAGTGATAAAAAATATGGAGAGTGAGAAGAAGAGATACAAGGGAGGTCACCATTCCAATTTTTAGCCAACTCAGACCCATGGCATCGTTTTTAAGAGCTTCGTGGTTATTTGTCAGGGTTTACATTGCACACAGGGATAATTTGGCTTCAAAATCAGTTTCTAAAGTAATGGAGATGAATTTTACAAAAGTGAAAGAGGTTGTTGTCAATAATAGGCAAAAGAACAAAAAACTCCTTCAGTTTATGCACATGTGTTATGGTTTGAGAGAACTTCCAACAATACTCTTTCTCTAGGTCATTTTCTGCAATTGTGGACAAGTAGTCTTCAAATTAACTTTTCATGGGTTTGGAATAGGGTTTTGCAATTATTAATGACTCAATTTTGTATTAGAAATCCTAATATTTCCAACCATACCACTTTCAGTCCCAAACTCTTTTGGGAAGACCTCCAAAATCCCTCTCAAAGGGCTTTATTACGCTTCTGGAACACTCTATTAAGCTTTTGGAGTAACCTTGGGAGAATGAAATTTTGAAGGCCTTTCCATGGTCCATTTTGAAAAATTCAAGATGTTCTAGAAACTATACACATAGGGATAGTTGAATGTTTTTTTCAGAAGTGAATTTGGACTTCTCAAAGTGCCTCAAAAGTTCCTCCAAAGTTCTGTTACGCTTCTGCAAATTGTTTTTTTTTTTTAAATTTTTCAGTCAGAATTGTCACAGATCAACATTGGATTCCTTCATAACACTTTTCAAGCTCAGAAGTGGTCACAAATTCAAGGCTATGAGGTTTCATTAGAGTTATTGGGTTGTTTTTGTCTTCGTATCATGAAGTAATTTTTAATCAATGTAAGGGACAAACACTCCTAGTTTATAGCTAAAATTTAGGGAATTGTTTCTAACTTCCCTAGAAACTATGAAATGAATCATATTTTGCATTTATGATCCATTTTGGATGGGATTTCGACCTGCTGAAGTGTCATGGTCTATATTTTATATAAATAGACTCTTTTTTCTTTTTTTTGGTTGGATAGTTGTTATTTGCAGTGGAGATATTGTATAATATTTTACTAATGAAATCAAGGACAATGTTGCAGGCATAGTGTTGAGACTTCTGTGGTATGCCTTTGAGCATTTTTTTTTCTTTGTAAACTCATGATTTTGAATGTTATGTTACTAATATTTCACATATACACTTCTTTATGCTAATTCTTATCGGTTTATTGACAAAAAACATGCTTTCCATGCTTTGTTTTTCATAAGATTTTCATGAAATTGTCTTGCTCTTCTGATGAATGAATTCAGTTTAATGCTCATTATGATTCCCTCTCATTTTAATCTATACAAAATGACAAATTAATCATGCTTCTTAGCTTACCTACCTAGCCTCACCCTTACCTCTGCAACTAAACCTTTGAAATCAGATCAAAACCCTAGACCTAGTCTCATAAGTTTATTTCTATCCAAAAAAACTCCAAAAAAACAAAAAACTTAATCTATTGAGCATCACAACTAGCCTAAAACATTATATCCAGTCATCCCTTTGATTGCAAAGTGACATAGAGAGATCCCTCTCTGGTCCGGGTAGGGCTAGCTATCTGACCTAAAGTTTGGTTTGTGTTTACCTTTCTCTAATCCTACTGTTAGCCTTAGGAAGTTGGGGAGAGTGATAAAAACCCACAGGCCTAGATATCAATGAATTTTTTGTGAAATCCTAGGGAATATGTAAGCTTTTTTTCCCCAGAAATGACGCCAAAAATGTTATCCTCCATAGTGTCCCAAGTCTGAGAATGGAAACTGAAAGAAGTGACCTCGAACCACTTAGGATTTGGTAGCTAGCCCTACCAAATAAAAGAGGTCTCTCTCTGTGATCTTACAACCAACAAGGTGACTGAATATGGTAAAAAAATATTAGGCTAGGTATTGAGCTCTAGGGTTTTCAAATTTAGGGTTTTAGCTGGATCAGGAGGAGAGGTCTAGGAAACTAGGTCAGATCTAAAATATTTCAGTTGCACAGATACAAAGAGGCATGGCAGATATGTTCAGTGAAAATTTGAGGCTTTCAATTGTAGTGTAGGGTGGGAAAGAAAAGGTTCAAAATGAGCATGAAAAGCATGATTTCATTTATCAGAAGATGAATAAAATAAACTTGAAATTCCTACCAAAACAGAGCATCAACTTTGAGAATTATGTTTAACATATTATAGGAAAATCAGTGAAATAAAATATGTGGAAAGAAGATGAAATAATCATTCATAAACGTAATTTACAGAAGGAAAACATTGTCACAAAATCATACCACATTAATTTCTATATAATAGCTGCAACTAACCTTGTATTTCTGCAAAAATAAACTGTAAAATAAATTGAAGCCTTCTACTCTTTGATGTCCAACCTTGAATCTGACTTAAAACAAGCTACATAGAGACAAAAAACCATCTTCCCCTCTCTCAGGGGTCGAATCCCTCATGATAGGAACAATTTACACAAATTTCTCTAGCCAAACCTAAGACTAGGGAGGTTAAAAAAAACTCTCCTTTCAGACTTTGACTGACCTTTCTATCATTAATGACCTTCATAATTACATAAAATTTACATTAAAAAGTTCAATTACATTAATTTACATCATGTAAAGTAAAAAAAACTCAAATTACATCATTATAAACCGAATTTGATTGATAAAACTCGAAATTTTTACCTCCAGGGAAAAGCACAACAAATTTTGAGAAAAGCGCAACACCATTTTGGAAAAGCGCAATGCCAACTTGGAGGGAAGTTTTGAGTGACTTTCAATGCTCCAAATCCTGATCTCAAGGTATAATTAGAAATCTTAGGATTTCTAGTTGTCCATAGAGTCCTTAAGAAAGAAAATTTTCCTCTCCAACGCTGAGAAAATTGGATTCTCCCAAGGTCACTCTAAAAGCACAACGCCAGGGTGAAAACAATGGTAGAAAGTGGTTTTTAGCAAGTTTTTTTTTTTTTTTCTTCCAACTAGAAAGCTCACATGGCACAAAAACTATATATTTGACATGTTTAGATCACAAGCTATCTAGGCATATAAAGTTTTTGTTATTTTGAGCCCTCGGGGAAAAGCGCAGTGCTAAGGCATTGCGCTTTTGGCTGTCATGAATTTCCCGTTATAGCCAAAAATCCTAAAAATTTCAAAATTTTCTTCAAAAATGGTCTAGAATTTCCCCTTTAAGTTGGAAAATGATGTGCTAGGAAATGAGAGAGGCCTCATATAATAGATCAATCTTATCCTTATTCCTTTGCTTAATTAGGGTTTTCCTCAATTTCGTTTTCAAGTTATTGACCCTAATCTGAGAAATATTGTTTCTGGTGCAGTAATGCATTGCCATGTGCCTTTGGAGCTTGTTGTTCCTATTGGCCTCCTTGAGAAGCTTCTGCAAGTGACAATTTACCTTTTCAAGCCAAAATTCCTTGTCTTGTTCCATTTCTGCTGCAATCAAATCATCAAAATCCTCTTGACCTAGTGATGGAGATGGTTCAGTTTCTTGTTCTTCCTGCCTCTTGATACCTCTTTTTCTTGGCCTCCTTGGTTTTATTTTCACTTACTTATCCTCAAGCTGATCAATATGAATCAATGACTTACCTTTTCCATCCTCCTCCCCCAAATCTGCATTGGGTTTACTAAGCAGGCACTTTTTTACTTGAAGTTGCCTGTTCTCCCGCTGAAGAAATGTAATCATGAAATTAGCCTTCGAAAGTAGGCCCTTTAGCTCCCTGATTTCAGCTTCTTTCTCCTTGATGATTTTCTCACGTGACTTTTCCACCTCATGCATCTCTAGGTTTACCATGTCAGTGTCAAAATGTACCTGTTCTTCCTCTTGCAAAGGTGCCTCATGCTGATATGCTGATGTCTCCTTTTCAACTGATTTAGGCTGAGCCCTTTCCACACTACCTGGAGCAAAGATAAACCTATTTCCTCTGGTATAAGTTTTAGTCACCTCAGCCCTAGGTGTTCTTGTTACAGGTCTGCTTGTGGAACCAACTTCTTGAGGTCTTGGTGATGTCAAAGGTGTAGACTATCTTTTAGATTGAATTGGTGTAGGAAAAAGAGAGGTTGACTGCATGAATGCATCCCATGACAAGTTTACTTGTGCAAGCTGATAGCACACAATGATTGTCACCAAGCCATGATGGAACAAGCTTGCTTGATGATCTTTCCCTTTTTTATGTACTTTTTCTTCCATTTTGACCAAACTTCTGAAGAGGTAGTGAGGTAGATTAGGAGACTCAACACCTGTGAAATGCATCAGTAATATAACATGATACTGATATATCCTTGAAAAACCACCCTCACATGTGAAATATTTCATGATCATCTTCATGAGAGGGTAATACTTATCAAGCAAGTGTCTAAAAGGAAAATATGCTTTGGAGCAGCTTTTTAAGGAGGCTTCAAAAACATTTTATATTTTTCAATATCTAGGTCTGTCCTTTTGAACCAAATATATCCATGGCAAGGGATCCCAGTGGCTATGGAAATGGCTTCTGTTGAAATAGTAAAACCAACCCCTGCAATAGTTTCCTTATCCCTCCTTAGGCTAATAGCAAAGGTGCTTGTTAATGTATCGCTAAAATCTAATTCGTCAATCTTTTGGTAGAAAACAAGGCAACCTGCATCTTGGAATGACTTCTTGAGAAATGGTGAAGCCATGATATCCTATACTCTGGTGGGTTCATATCTAATAATCTGACCTCCTTTATGCTTCATATGATCAATGATCTATTGACCCATGTGAAACCCTAGCTCACTAGGAAGGGGAATTAGGGTTTAGTTTTAGGAAAACAAGGGATTTGGGGATGTTTTATGAATAGAGGAGATGAAGGGGTTTAAGAGTGTCTAAATTATTGGGAATTTTTTTGGGGGTAGGGATAGATGTTAGGGAGTGTAGGGAGGTGAAATTTTGGAAAATGAGTGAGGGGAATGGGTATAAAATGAAAAACACAGTCCTAGCCTAGGAAATTCTAGTGTAAGCTAGGGTTTGTAGGTAAATGAAGGAAATGAGGGAAATGGGTGAGGGGAATCTCAAGGAATGTGTATGGAAGGTGAGGGAGGGTGTTTGAGCATTAATTTTAGATTTTTTCACAGAAAATGGATCCAAAACACTATGATACCAAAAGCGCAACAAACCCTGGGAGAGGGTGATTTTATGAGCTTTCAAGCATGAAATAAAGCGAAATAAAGGTAGATGAGGGAAAAATGTAACCCAATTACTTGTTTTTGATGAGATGGAACCTGGGGTTGATGAAGAAACCCCTGGAAAAGAAATATTTTTCTCCCTTGAGAAAAACACAACACCTTGGAGAAAAGTGCAACATAACTAAGAAATTTGTCACTTTTTGGTAAGAAATTGTTTTTCAGAGGATGGAAACGCTTCTTGTTGATGGATTGATGTCTCATGAAGGTGGAATGAGTAATTTATTTTCTTATTTGGTCTTCTTATAGGCTAGAGGGTCGATTTTCTCTTAGATGGTGATGTGGCCCCACCTTGTCTTTTCACAAAATGACTTGATAAACTTGTGTATTACAACTTCAAACCTTATTATACATAATTACATCTTAATAAAGATCAAAATTAATTTTAGAGATCATTATAGAGAATTTTTGCCTATGAATACTCCCTCTAATGGTAACCTAGATGATTACATGACCTATTTACATGATATTTGATAATATGACCTAATGATGACACTATATGGAACGATACCTAGAATGATGACCAAGATGACCAAGAAAATCTTCCAAGAAATAATGACCTGACCATGATAAGATTGATTGACCATGAGAATTGAGGGAGTAGTAATGACCTATATATACTAAGAAATGATCAAATTTTTATTTGAAAACTCTTTGAAACCATAAACATTAGACCTAGGACTCTATCAACAACTTGAAAGAGTATAATTTGATCACTGGTGATTGACAGGACTAACAAACACTAAAATTTGCTCCAGCTAGGGATGTCAACTCCTTAGGAAGTTTCAACAACATCGAAGACCAGGTAGCCTCATCTGTTGGGCATGGAGTCAAAAATAAAAAGCAAGACTCGAAATTGAAATAAATTGAAAAACTGAAATGACTTGACAAATTGAAATAAACTAATAAAATGAAATGAACCAACAAGATATTTGAAACAATATATGATCAAATAAACCTTATTAACTTCACCTTAGGCTTCAAGCTTCCATGAAAACTCCTTCACACTTTTGGCAGTAAAATAAACTAGTATGTACAATGAAAATGAAAAATTTCTTAAAATCAGGTGAGGTAGTGCTTGAGGAGCCTACCATTGAATAGTCCTCCTGGAAAAGTTTTTCCATCAAGTTATTCCAACACAAAGGAATTCTTCCCTCTAAAATTAAAAATTATGTATGGTCCTTTCCACAAGTTTTCAAACTTGCCATGCTTTCCTTTCTCCTTGTTCCGGGCATCCCATTGGAGAACTACATCTCCCACATTGAAATCATCTACCTTTGATTTTATATCATATATATTCTTGATATTTTCTTGTAGCTTTGAATTATTCTAAAATACTTCCTCTAGGGATTGCTACAAATAAATCATCTGGTTGATTCTCCGGTGAATATCATTGGGCTCACTATCTATTTCCTGCAAAATTTTCATGATCGAGGCAACAAGTGAAGTTGGAAAAATAGTATCCACTTCATATACCAACTGAAATGGTGACATACCTATGGATTTCTTAGAGCTCACTCTGTCTGCCCATAGAGCATTGATAAACTTCTTGTGCCAATTCTTCTTATTTTATTCCAACAACTTCTTGATGATGTTTACCAATGATTTATTGGAAGATTCAACCAACCCATTACCTTGCGGGTAATATGTTTTTGAGTGCCCGATAATTATGTGATACTTGTCACATAAATTAATCATATTTTTGGATTTAAAGGCAACTGCATTATCCATGATTATTTTCTATGGACAACCAAGTCATGAAAAAATGTTAGACTCAATAAACTGAATGATTACCGCATTCGTGGCTTGCCCAGTGGGGATAGCCTTGATCCATTTCGTGAAGTAATCGGTTGCCTTCAAGATCCACTTGTGCTGAGATGAATATGAAGGGTTAATCTCACCAATAAAATCAAGACCTCACTGCTGAAAGGGTGCTTGAACTGAAATGGGCTGCAAGGGAAGTGACAACAAATTCCTTTTTCACTGAAAAATCTGACAGTCATGGAAAATCATGACATTTTTGTAAACATCTGAAAATAAACTCGGCAAATAAAATACAACCCTCAATGTCTTGTTTTTTGTGGTCTTCCAAAAGCGATGACCACCACAATATCCCTTGTGAAAATAATTCATTACCTCCTTTTCCTCACTGTCAACTAAAAAATTCAACAAGATTCCTCTAGGATCTTTCCAAAATAATGCATTATCAAAAATACAATATTTCAGAACTTTCAACTTTAATGATATACTCTTACTTTTTGACACTTCTGGCAGAGGATTCAAATGATGAAGTACATAAACAATGTCTGAATACCAAGGGGATGAAATGAAAATCTGTGATACCTGAGGTGTTGAATCAACCACTTCTTCGTCAGAAACTGCAACGATGACATTCATATCTAGAGCATGAAAATTGGACTCTGCCATAAGCTTCGCCAAACCTTGTCCCTTGATCAAATTTGTTGGTTTAATTTCAATATCATACTCCAACATTGCAAAAATCCATTTTTCGTGCCTACCTTCAAGGTCAGGCTGCATCAAAACATCTTTGACTACTGCATTTGGAACATAAGAAACAATATGCGAGTGAATACTGTACACTCGGAAACCCTTCAAAGCTTCCACAAGTGCCATGGTTTGTTTCTCAATGATGTTATACCTTAGTGCAACATCCATTATAGTTCTATTGAAAAATGCAATTGGTTGTTCTGTTTTTTGGTCATTCTTCTGCATTAGGACTTGTGTGCTCAGAAGAAAATGAAAAAATAATGAAATCCATATTATAATCGGGGTTGAACAAAATTGGAGCATGGGACAAAGAGAACTTGATTAAATTGAAATATTTCTTAGCATCTTCATATCACTTTACCTCACTATCCTTCTTTAACATGTTAGTTATCTCCCATAAATGTTCAACGAGGTTAGGAATTAACCTCCTCAAAAAGTTGATCTTACCATTAAAGGACTGAATCTCTTTCTCGTTTCTTGGAAAATCCAACTACTGGATTACTTCAATTGTTTAGGGATCTATGTGGATGCCATAATTTGATATGATATGTCCAAGTAACTTACCTACTTCCATGGCAAACAAACTCTTTTTTGGATTCAACGAAATAGCGAATTTCCTACATCTTTGGAAATAAATAATTAAATGATGTAAGTGATCCTCATATGTTTGAGAAAAAATTGTTAAATCATCAAGGTAAATAACCAAAAATTCATCTTTTTCATTTGAAAAAGAGATATCCATTGCTAGTTGAAATGTGGCTCCTGCATTTTTCAGCCCAAAAGGCATCTTGGCGTACATACAATTACCCCATGACGTCGTAAAAGTTGTCTTCTCACGGTCATCTACATGCATTAAAATATGATTATACCTTGAGTACCCATAAAGCAATGAAATTCTAGAGGCACCAACTACCCTCTATAAGATGTGTTCCATCTTAGGGAGAGGATAATTTTCCTTCAAGGACACTTTGTTCAAATTCCGAAAATCAATGCATAAATGAATTTCACCTGTCTTTGCCTCACTGGAACTGGATTTGACATCCAATTAGAAAAGCAATGAGGGATAATGATAACAACGTTATACATCCTGTTTACCTCTTTCCCAATTGATGGCAATAATCTCAGATTAATCCTCCTGAGCTTTTGGCAGACAGGCTTATGCTCGGGCTTGATAGGAATAATGTGTTGGATTATACTTTTATCATAAACCTTAAAATCTGAATAATCCCACACAAACACATCTAAAAACTCAAACAAAAGTGTTTCCTTTTATTTCCGAAGTCAAGGATTTTGACAACTTCACCATCTTTGGCTTCTCATCTGTGCCAATGTTGATATCTTGAACTCCTCCTTCAGTAGGAACCATTGTTGGTTTCTTTGTGACATCATCTTGATCAAAGAGCTCTTCTCAAGGCACACAACCTATTGGAATGGAATGATCTTTCAACTATAGCACCTCTAATTTGGTTGTATTAATTGCCTGATCATCAAATACATCATCAATATGAGCAGTGGAAACTCTTCCTCCATTTGCAGAAAATAGTTAATTTTCTTTTCAATTTTAAACACTTGCCAATGCCGAAGGTTATTCAGAACAATAGGGCGATACTTAACATTAATTTCATATTTTCTGATGGGATATATTGGATATCAAGACCTGCTTGCTGTAGTAGCAAGAGAGTCAGAAATTTGGTTTCTAGAATCACAAATAAAGTATATTATGAAAAAGTTTGGAGAATATCTAACACAACATTGCCATATGCTTGCATCCTTGAATTTTGGGCATGGTATTCCCCTTTTACCTGTTTTATTATCAATTCAGAGTCACCCTAAATTGAAATATTTGGAGCCCATAGCTTTTTAATAATCTTAAGCCCGAAAATTAAAGCTTCATATTCTCCTTCATTGTTTGAACAATTAAAAGAAAGTTTATATGAACACCACTTGACATTAGGAGAAATCTTGGATGACTGATTCATTGGGCTATGAATCCAAATTCCTATTCCAACTCCTTCCTTTCCCACTGCTCCATAAAAATCCATAGTCCAAAGACTCTTTTCTTCATTTGGAAGCTCAAATTTGGATGACTAATCTTTGTTTTCTGTTTGTTGATCCACTATCTCAACATGCTCTGTTTATTTCACTAATTCTATTGTCTGCTCAACTGATGTACTTGGCTGCAAATCATTCAATTTCTGTTCCATATTTTCTGCATTGAAAAATTATCCAACACTACCTGAAACTTATGAAATTTCCTCATTCTCTACTAGCAGACTATCTATATCATCTGGACTATCATCATTAAAAAAAATAAAAGACTCTAAGTCGATATGTACAGAGTGTATACAATTATTATTTGGTTTCTCTTTGATGCTAATCATATAATTCATCTTTGTTTCCCAGTGCAATTTTCGAAACTGACCGAACACCAATATAGTAGCATAAAAGAAATCGAGCTGCAAAGTGCCTTTTAAATTTTCTCTCCATGATCGCAAGAGCAACATCCTATACCTTGGAGGAATATCATCTAAAACCACATACATAAAGACGTTCTTTAATGAGGCTTTAATGAGGCCGAGACACCTCACTCTACCAGAATTAAAGGAGTAAAGGTCGTGATATGAGCAGGTAATGTCCAATCGTAACTTGTCCATTATGGATTTGGGCATGAGATTGTGAGATGCTCTGGATTCTAACATGGAATTGTGAAGGATAAAATCATGGACTCTAAGACTGAGGTAGAAAGGTGGGACTTCACTATCAGGTAAGTTTCCATCTACGGTTGGGCCAAACAACAAATCAGGGTGGTCATTGCTAACATTCCCCATATCAGATGTTTGGTTAAATTTGAGAATATTAGATACATGAAACTTATACTGATCATTCTTTAGAAGTTCAGTTAAAGGAATGGAAACTTTCAATTTGGAAACTTCAATCTCTAGACTAAACATATTGGGATATTTTTCTACCTCTTTGGAAGTGACATTCTTCCTTTCAGACTGTTTTTTGGTGGGAATCTCCTTTCTCTGACCTGTAGTTTGTGTTTCCTTATCTTTCTTTGGATTGCTGGATGATGCCTCATTTTTACTTCTCTGATTAGTAGAAATGGGCTCCTTGTCTTTTTGCTGATTTGTAGAGGTCGATTTTTGGGGCTAAGTATCCTTTGGAGAAGTTGGCCTCTTTTGATTTGAAGTGATAGGCACGTTTATGTTCCTCAAAGTATATTTCCTTTGCGTTGAGCTAAGGGAATTTTGGAAACCTATCTGATAATATTCTGTCTTTGCTGCTATCATATCGTCATTTGAAGGAACAAATTTCTGATCATCAAATTGACGAGCCTCAAGTTCTTGAGTGTATTATTCATCTTTGGTTAAGAAAATAGGCTGCCCATCATTATCAAAAAGATGGTTCTCTTCAAGAATCTCCCCTTCTTAGTAAAATTCCTGAGAATATTTTTGCTAAAGTGGTGTTCTAATATGCTCCTGTTCTTGCTGATCCTGACCTATCTGCCCTCTTTATTTGATCCCGAGCTGAGGTTGCTGCTGTTGTTTTCCTTGGAAATTTGGATTTCGGATCTGATTTTCTGGTTTTATATATGATACTGTCATCTTATCCATAATTTTATCCATATTTCTAATAAAAGAGTCCAAATTACCATATGAAGAAGTA
This sequence comes from Pinus albicaulis, assembly GCA_034641835.2. NCBI lineage: Eukaryota > Viridiplantae > Streptophyta > Pinopsida > Pinales > Pinaceae > Pinus > Pinus albicaulis. Next base: position 816,582,120 of record CM076580.1, read on the forward strand.
TATGGCTCCTCTTTAATTATTACCCTTCTCTCTGTTTTCATTTTTGATTTCTTAATCATCAAATTCGCCTCCACACTCACTACATTTCTTTGCATCTCTTCGAGAGCTTTAGGACTCCTTTCCCTCAGCTGACAAGCCATGTAGGGATCGAAGGCATTATGATAATGGAGAAAATCCAAGCCAGGAGGAGGTTTGATGTCATTTGGAATTGAATTGTAGATCTTGTTGAATCGGGCAGTGAAATCTTGCATAAACTCATTGGGATTCCTTCTCAAAGCATCATATTCAGCAAGAATCTGAAGTGGATTCTTCTTTTCTTCCCATTTGGATAAAAACAAATCAGTCAACTGCTGTGGATTTGGAACTGAATTTGGAGTTAAATTATGAAACCATGTCTTCATATCTCATGAAAAACTTTGGGCAATTACCCTCATCTTTGCATCATCATTGTCGATCTCTTCAAGATCGATGAAATCAATGACCTTCACCATATGTTGCAGGGTTGAAACTATTAGTGTCACTATTTACATCCTATCAACATTGATAAATGGGATTTTATCATGTCTTGTTAGGGTCTCATAGCCAATTTTTTTTCATTTCACTAGGTCTTCAAGCAAAAATTTGGTCACTGGGTATTAGGCCTAGGACTATTTCCACTCCTTCCAAATTTTTTAAATTGTTGGTCCATGTCATCACTCAACTGAGTGTATCATTATTCAGAGATTTTCATCATCATTTTAGTCATCATTACCATGGTTTAATTCAGTTTAGTGTGTCCATTAGGTAATTTGGGTTTTAAGGTCATCAAAACTATCATTTAATTCATAAAATCCGACAATTGGAGGAACGGTAATAAAGCAAGTTTCTTCAATAAAGTTTGATTTCAAAAAATGTAATTTTATGTTTCTATATGTAATAAGTACTTCATGTTCCTAAAAGCCGCAATTCAAAGTTACAAAGAGATTCAATGTTCCAAAGAAGCCACAAAAAGTTTAAGGTTACAAATTCCAAAGGTTACAAAGTTCAAAAGAATGAAAGTCATGCTTGAAAAATACATGTGGGGCCCATCATCACTCAAAGGGAGTCATTCCATATTTATAAAAGGCCCAAAAAGACACAAGCTCATTTCATTTGCACTCTTATTACCTCTAATCATCAATCTCATCCTTCTTTTGGCAAGAAACACAGGTTTTCTTACTTAAACTGGAAAAAATTTGAAGGCGCTGCACATACAGACACTACGCTTCTCTTCTGGAGGAAGGTGCTGCACATAGGAAGCCTACGCTGCACACTGGTGGCTTGCAGTGTGCATCGGTAGCTTGCACTGCGCATGGGGAAAAGTTGCCCAAATTTTCCATTTGACCACCAAATTAAGTTTTTCAAAGCTCCACTCCAGATTTTTCCACCTCGAAGCTCTATAACAAGTAAGTTTACTCATTTTCATGCCCTCCTTTGCTTTGAATGCCAATAAATTAATAATAAGATTAGTCTTCTAGGGTTTGCATGAATTTCATGATGTTGGTCTCCAAATGATGGATTGATGCTTTAAACCCTTTTTCAATGTCCCTACACCTCTGTTTTTGGTTTATACACCATCGCCATCCATCACATAGCAATTTCCCATCATTTTTCTTATCTTCCCTATAAAACCTAGCCCTATTCTAACAATTTGGGAAAATCCCTAAGCTAGGAATGTTTTTAAATTTCCAAGCCCATTTCCCTCACTCATTTACCTTCATTTCACTCCCTAAATATCCCTAAGAACCCTGCACATCTCCCTAAATTTTCCTACTCCCATCTCCCTTCCCTAACTCCCTCATTTCATCCTTTATCCTTTTCCTTGCTTTTTCCCTCCTATCATCTAGGGTTTCATTATGGAAGCTGATTCATCACCATCAGAGAAAAGAAAATATAACAAAGGGGGAAAGATATTGAGGTTTTAGCACTCCAACTAAAATGAAATCACTTCCTCTTCATTCATCAAAAAGTGCTTTGAAGATGTCAATTGTCTAGGGTTTTGTAAAATAGTGCAAGAGGTAGGTTTTCATGAGAAGCTCACTGATATGTTTGCCATAAATTTGAAAGGAGAAGGCTAACATAACAGGGGTTGATTTAATATTATCATTAGATGCCATATCTCATGCTATAGGGATACTAAATCATGGTGAATATTGGTTCAAAGGCATGAACCTAGACCTTGAGCAGTACAAACCCTACTTGAAATAATAGTACAAAGGAAACCCTAATCAGCCAAAATGAAAAGGGTAAGTTATATTTGCTTACTGTGCTTCCCTCATAGCATGTAATACCATCTCAGGTCTCCATGAAGCAAGTCTGGAGCAATTTTGAGGAAATTTGGAGAAAATTTCAGAAATTTTAAAAAATCTTTGAAGGCACATTTTCTAGAAATGTCTTGTTTAGTCTTCTTTTTCCATAACATATTGTGGCCCAAAAAAGATGAATTTTGGGAACCATAGGAGTTTTTGTTTCCTAAAGTACCAAAGCACAATAACCTACTTCATATTTTACATAGGTATTATAGAATGAGATATCCATTCACATCTTCACAACTTATTTTTCTAACTATGTAATGTTCTGTTTAAGTCACCTTTTTGCAGAGACGATTGTGGAAAATCAGAGAAGAATCTAGGGAAAATGGAGTAATTTGTTCCTAACATGCCAAAGAACATAAAAATATTTCAGTATTTCAAAATTTTTCATGGTTAGTGAGATATCGCTCCATCTTTGAGGCTTATTTTTCTGGAAAACCCAAACATTTTGGCAAATTTCACTAGGTACAGAAGCGCAATGCTTTTTCCTCAGGGTTCCAAATTGCATAAACTCATAATTTATAGAAATATATTGGCCTCCTCTAAAAATCCATTTCCTCATATTTTTTATTCAGGACTCAGATTTTGAGAAAACTGAGAAAAAGGGGCCAAAAATCAACATTCTGCCCCTCTTTTTGACTAACGCTGCGGTTCTGGAGACATCTTGGGAGAATAAGTTTTTGAAGGCCTTCCCATGGGAAATTTTCCAAAATTAAAGATTTTTTGGAAACCAGACAAACATGGCTAGTTTACCGTTCTTTATGATTTCAATTTTAACTTCAGGAAGGTGCCTAAAAATGGCCTCCAAATGGCGCTGCACATTTGCAATTTTTTGAGATTTTTGTAAGTGTTTCACAGTGTAATTTTCTTCAATTTCCAGTTTGACTTTTGTAAAAGTTAAAAAGTGAAAGTATATGAATGTAAATGTAAATGGTAAAATAGAGTGGAATAGGTTCCTTATCCTCCATTTATTTCTTTGAGGATATGTCTCTTAGAGGTTAGATAAAGGAGGAATTTGTTGTGTAACCTCCATAGTGTGTAGCAGACTTCAGATAGATGCATGCATTTGAATTTCTTGTTGGAAAATTCGACCTCCAAGGGAGGATTTCGACCTTAGTAGTTATATGAGGCCTTTTGTAAACGTTTTCAAGGGTTGGAGTCTTGGACATTGAGCTAGTGTATTTTCAGTTTGACAAAGTAATACAATTAATACAAAGAAAAATTGCAACTTAAATTTAGGGATTCATGTGGTGAGCTTGTATGGCTGTGTTTCTATTTTTTAATTCACTCCATTTAATGATTTCTCTTTCCATTACATGTCTACTGATTTCAGTCATTGTCTTTAAAGGTTTTAAGCAAGATTCATGAGAATACATGCCCTGTTTTGATAATATGATGATGTTGTGTTTATTTTTTTCTTAAGGAATGAATTCATACTTATATGCATGTTCCTAATCTCTCTATTAATCCTACACCATAAACATAAAGCCTAAAGGGTCATTCAAGCTTTCCTACCTTTCCCCTTTTATTCCCCTACAATTTTTTCTCTTATAACCCTACCGGAGTTTCAAGCCTAGATCTAAAGGTCCATTTTCATCCAACACAAAAATAAAAATCAACCAAAACCATATAGCCTATCATACCTAGCCTAATATCTTTCATGGTCCAGTCAAATTGGTTTACATATCATTGAGAGAGCCCTCTCAGCCTAGTAAGGCTATATACTACGTCAAAGTGGTCTGTGGTTACCTTTGCTGGTCTCCTTTTCACCTTCAGAGAACTGGTGGAGTGCTAACATAAACCTCTGTTGTCCCATCAAACAGAGGGAGCCTTTCTCCATACCCTTGAGGTAAAGTAGTGAGTTGGGAAGGTAATATTAAAGGGAAAAATATTGCCATGAATGTTGCAAAAGGTTTCATGGGAGTAATAATAGGAGGTGTTGTTTGAGGAGGTACTTTTGGAGGAAGTGATGAATAAGAAGTGGAAGATGTTGCAGCCGCTGAATGAGATGATGAAGGTAATGATGTAGCAGTAAAAAAGATTTCTTGCTAATACTAAATATAGGCTTTCTCAGTGGTATATTATAATTTATTGGCCAATTTTTGAATCTTGTGGAAATGTGACCAAAAATTCTTATCAGTTTCAGATGCAGATTCTAGTAATGGTGGAATCAATTCAATTTTTATAGGATCACATACTATTTTCGAAAGCAAAGTTTCTGATTTAGTCCTAAACAATGAAATTAATCTCGAACTTGATGTTCAAAGGTACATCTTTTATAGTAGTCAAATCAGTAGGAAGTGAAATAAATATTTCCAGTGGTGGTTGTTACACCAATTTTTGGTCATCTAACCTGTTATTATTAGATGAACCCAAGTACACCATGTAAGACCAATTTTACCCTAAGTAAAATTGCTTTCACCACATAAAATAACTTATTTGTTTATATTTCCTGGTCATATTTAACCCAAAATAAGGAACTTAATTAAATAAATCCTTATTTATTTAATTATTCCCTAAGAATAAGTTATTTAAATCATTATTTAAATAATATTCTTAGTTAAATTTGACTAAATCATCCATAAATAATTGAGTAAACCATTATTTATTTAATTATATTCCCATCACTTCCCTAAGATGATAAATAAAGCATTTATTTATTTATTATTTATAAATAAAGGAATTGACCCAAGTCAAGAACCCTTTTCCCTCCAACAAATATAATAAAATATTCCTAAAGGGTGCTTCTAGAATTCAATTAATAATATTTTATTCATGCACCGAGTTCTAGACCGCCCCAATATTTTGTTATAAATAGGGGGGTTTTCCCCATTCATTAGTCACCTTCATTGCATTAGATCACTCTAGATCTACTCTTGGTCACCATTTTTCCATTTTTTCTTTATGAACTCCCATTGAGTTCCATGTTTGTTTTCTACACTAGTAAGAGAGAGAAATTCCAGATCTAAAACACTGAGGACTTCCAAGAACCCATCCCACTGAGGAGAACCGGAAAACACCTTTCTTTTTTTCCTCTCAGGTGCCCCATTCTTTAATATAATACAAATCCTTCTTTTAAACACTTTGTTCTTGCCTTGTCTACTGGATGCATGGAGCCATACTATATTTTATCTGCTTAATGTCTTTTTGTGCTTAGATCTGAATTTATGCAGTAGACTTAAAGATATTTTGCAGCCATAATCGATGTTAGGGCTATTTTTTATGTGTAGCTAAAGGGATCTTTTACGATGAAAGATTCATACTAACAATTGGCGACTCTACACAGGTTTTCTTTTGCGACCGCTGTCGTTTTATCTATTCCTGCATATCCAGCTGTTGCAGACCCTAGGGTTTCTCTTCCATTTTTTGTTTTTCCTATTTTTATGGTGATTTTCACCCCTAAAACCCTAAAACAGTCAAATTTTTAACTTCTGTGTGTTTCTGGCCTTATTGCGCAGGTGACAGACATCAGCCGTAGCTGAGACGACAAATTTTTCTGAAATCTGCCGCCGAGAGAGCCGGATTTGCAGGTCGCACTTATCGGCCCAAAAAGTACGACCTAAGCCTTAGGACGCACTTTTCTGCCCCAAACCTGTGACCTGGACTGCAAACAGGTCAGAACCTGCGACCTGCACTTTTTTTGCAAAATTTTCAGCACTTTTTCTGGGTTTGTCTGAAGCTTCTGTCAGGGTTTTCCAGCCTCTGTCTCTGCCCATTTGGACCTGTTTCTAATCTGCTTCACTCAAATAAGAGGGAATATTGCCCCTTAGGGCTCTAGCACCCTCCAATTTTTGTGGACGAGTCTTTACTGTTTCAGAAGTCTGAATTTCCAGAGTTTCAACCCTCTTTTTCTCCGATCTGATACCTCCTTTTCAGATCCCTTTAGATTAGCTCTTCTCCCTCTCAAAACCACCTCATATCATTTTGTTTGGGTTCATTTCTAAGGCCACCTCCTTGTCTCTTCTATCTTTAGCTGATCTCCTCCTTTTTAGCAGCAACCTTGCCTTTGCCTCTTTGCTTTTCTCTGCACCACTTTTCAACAGATTTACCCTTTAGATCCCAGTCCCTTCGGACCTTAGATCTATTGGCATCTTTTTAGCGTGCTTTGCCTAGTTTTTTCCCTCTTGTTGACTAGTTTTGAGAGACCCGCCTTTTTGGGTTCGATTGCTGCATCGTTAGTTGTTAATTTTATGCTCTTTCAGTCTTATTTACTGCAGATTTCTTTTCCATTATGCAGCACACTTTTTATTTTACTCTCAAAACGTCTGGGTTTAAACAATTAAAATTAACGCATGCCACGCACTGACCCTAAGTGAAGAAGCGCCTGGTTGACACCGCCTGGAAAAGACTTTAAAATCAATTGTCACTGCACCTTTCTGCCCTCGACCTCACTTGATTTTGTCCCTCCCTGCCCTTGTCGGTTTTCTTCTTCCCGTCATCATTGTGCCCCCAAGACGCCTCTCCCAGAGACTTCTTGGCCTTCATCCTCAGTTTTTGCTTGGTCGACTTCCTCCTTCCCGTCGTCATCGAGTAATTTTTTCCCCGAGTCCGCACTCTGACTCTTCCTCTGATTGTTCAGGTTCTCCCCCTCCTGGTTCTCCCCCTGTCACTTTCACCATGTCTACTTCAGGGCCTACCACCAACAGCAACCCCAGTACTACTGCTGGGTCTGTTTCCAGTGGAACCACCTTGGGACCTACCTCGAGTGCCCCATTACTCCCTTATATGGCTAGCCTTAGTCTCCCCGACTTCAATCAGCTGATTAATGATCCTATCCGCCACGATGTTAGTTGGCCTGCTATGCCAACCAAGCTCCCCTCCGAAATTCCAAAGTTTGAAGGCCTTGCTAGTGAGGATCCCTCCAACCATATTCGATCCTTCCATATGTGGTGTTCCTCCAATTCCATTATTGACGACTCTATTCGTCTTCGATTGTTCCAATGCACGCTTACAGGCGAAGCTTCTAAATGGTATGTTGAACAGGCCACCTCCTCCCATACCACTTTTGCGACCATTTCCCTAGCCTTTTTATCTTATTTCTAGCTCCCTCTCCAATACGACACTGGTACCGAGTTTTTAAACTCCTTCCGTAAATCCTCCTCCACCTGCCTTTCCGCTCATGTCCAGGAATGGCGGCGCAGAAGAAGCTTATGTCGAGCTCCCCCCTTTGAATATCAGGTTTACATGGACTGGTTTCTTCACTCTCTCTTAACTCCCATTGGCAAAGATGTCGCATCCCATTTTCCCCAAACCGAAGAAGCCGCCCTCCAAATCGCCTTGAAGTATGACCTTATCGACGCCCAATCTGGTTATGTTTATACCATCCTTCCTGACCTTCCCAAAACCAGTGGCCCTAATGCCTCGGGGGCATATCATTCTGCCGACAGTATCGTTGGATCCCTCTCACATACCTCTGCCCAACCTCCTCCGGGCCATGGTTTTCCTCTAGGGGCCAGCACCTCTGGCGTTTTTCCCCCTCCAGGCAGCATGTATTCAGGCTATGCCATGCCTCCTCCTTTTTCCCACCCCCCTTCTTACCTTACTTCTGCCCACCCTACTCCTTATCCATATCCGCAACCTGGTGTCCCAGCGCCTCCAGCATTTGGACCTCCCACTCCGTTGCCTTCTCCACCCCCACAACCGCACTTACTACCCCCTCCAAGGCAACTATTTGCACAACAAGGGGAACCTATTTTTCCTCCTTATCAAAGAAGGAGAAGAGGCAATCAATCTGCTTCTGGTAATCATGGACCCACTCCTTCCAATATCGACTCTACCACTGCCAACCAGCCACAGGGCTCTTAGCCCAAGTTGGACAGGCCACTTCGCACCAATAAGCCTTGTTCGTGTTGCGGTGTTTATGGTCATTACACTCACAATTGTCCCTTATTACCACAAATGCGGCAACTTTGGGATTCTCAGGCCACCGTACAAGGAAAAAACTCCTCCCCTACTACCCCTCCCACCCCCATTACTTCTCAACCTGCTGTGTTTACTGATCCTTTCCTGCAACAAGGATTCATGGCCACTCAACCACCTCACGCCCTGGTAACCACTCAACTTTCCCCTTCTAGTTCCTCTGATTACCAGATTCTCATGATGGATTCTGACCCACCTCTTACTATCGACCTCAACCTTCAAACTCGGTCCCATCAATATTCCACACCTGCTGTTCCGTCTATCTCTGAGTCTCCATCGTCAGGTCCTATAGAGCTTCTATCGACACCCAATGGTCCCTTGCAACTCCCTCTGCCCAAAGCCAAGGTTCATCCCAAGCCTTCTAAGGGACCATTACGCCGAAATTCTGCCTCTGTTCGGGCTGCCCATTCATACAGCATAGTAGATAATCTGGCCCAATCTCCTACTGCCATTTCAACACTGGAACTCCTTCAGTCGTGTCCTTCTCAAAAGAGGGCTCTACTATCTGCCTTGGGTGCTGTAGATCCTATTGATGACCAATTGATTATTTTTGACGCTCGTCAGTCAAACCATCCCCCTCTTCCTCCTTCAGTTTCTTTCCAAATCCTAGTCAAAATCCAAAATGCCAATGTTGCTCGGTCTATTATTGATGAGGGGGCATCTACCTGCGTTATGTTCGCTTCGATTTGGAAACAACTCGGATCCCCTGAACTGGCCCCTTCCACCATCACCCTTTGTGCATGGGATGGCCATGACTCCCATCCCATTGGCCTATTTCGTAACGGTCCTATCACCCTTGCCGGAAAGACTGTTTGTGTCGACGTTGAAGTTATCAACGCCCCTCTTGATTACAACATCCTTTTGGGGCGTAGTTACACTTATGCCATGTCAGCCGTCCCGTCCGCGGTCCACCGCAAGATGTTTTTCCCTCATAATGGCAAGATTGTCACCATTGACCAATTGACCTACCATGAACCAAAATCTCAGACCTCCCCTGAGTCCACCATCTCTACTATCACCAATAAACCAACTGTTGATTCGTTGACGAGTGTTTCCCCTGGCATCTACAAAGACTCCTCTTTGCTTGGAACTTTTCCTGGTCCTCCCCCTCCTCCCGTATCCGACCCCAGCTTAGCGAATGTTTACATGATGCAATCGTCTCAGGCTAGCCTTCCACAGCCTGCTCCGGCTAGTCAGCAACCTCTATCTCGCCCACTGCCTCCTGCTCCTACCTTCGCTTCAGTCAACCAAACCTTTTTCACCCCACCCTTCCCATCACACTCAGGAACCTTTCTACCCTCCTGATTCAGTTCCCTCAGGTCTCCACCATATGGGAGCCGTCCCCCCGGGTCCCTACCCCACCGATTAGATACCTTTCCTTGTTCCCCCCCCTGGCGTCTATTCGGTCCCCGTCATGGCCAGCCTTTCCCTCCCTAATTTAACCATGGGAATTCCCATTTGGTATCTTACCCCTCCAACCAAGACCCCACCAGGCCACCCCAAACCCTACATAGCTGTGACACCAGTACAACCGATCCCCGTCGCTCCTTCCACCACCATAGTGACCCTCGCCCCTCCGCAGAACCCTCCTAACACTGCAACAGCTACCAGCAAGAAATGAAAAAATCGCAAGGGGGCATCCACTGACAAGGCCACCGCCCTTGACCCTACCCCTCTCCAACCCGCCAAGCCTTGTGCCTTGTGTGATGGTATTGGTCATCCCACCCACATTTGTCCTGAGTTGCCCCATATCCAACCCATGGTTAAAGTCGCGTTCCCTGAATCTACGGTCCCTGACACCTCTGTTTATTCCTCATCCATAGCCAAGAACCCAAAGACTCTTCACACCAACAAAACTTGTGCTCTGTGTGGTCTCAATGGCCATTATTCCCACCATTTCCCTCACCTCACGCATTACTGAGCCTCTTTAGAGGTCATTCGCGAGTACGAAGTTGAAAAAAATCAATACGCCTCGCCCATCCTTGCTCAGTATGCTCAAGTTTACTTGAGGATCCCCCGGATACCATTGACATCCCTCCCCCTGATGTTGAGATGTCCGAATCTTCTGCTCCTCTCTTATACCTATCATCATCCACACACCCCTCGGAGTACATCCCCTCTGAATCCACTCCGTCTGTTTCACTTGATTCCCCTTCCGCCACTTTTTCGGGCTCTTTATGTGTCGACCATCTTTTTACTTGTTCTTCTGTCATTTCCTCTAACGACCTGTATGTGCACCTTTCTTCCTCTACTGATAATCTAGGTAGCTTTGCAGCCTCTTGTGGTTACCACCACCTTTCCTTGCCTTCCCATCATCCCGATACTCCCATCCGCATCTATGATGTACTTTGCAACATGCATCCCTGCTTTTCCTCCCTTTTCTCGTTTTGTAGTGATATTCCCTCGACCCTCTCGTCCACTCATTACCTTGGTTACGCCGATGGCGCCAGTCGCTATTCTTGAAACCTTGCCTCAGTCGCCTGGGACATTTTTACCCCCTCGCATACCCTTGTTCTTGCAAATGGGGTCTGCATTGGTCAAGCCACCAATAATCAGGCCGAATATGATGCAGTTCGTGGTCTCTTAGCTGATGCTCTCTCTCATCACATCCTCCATCTACATGTCCACTTAGATTCCCTGCTTCTCGTCTTACAACTTAATGGTGTCTATCGTGTGCATAACCCTATCCTGTTTAGACAATATTTACAAGTGCAACTTTTGATACGTGAATTTAGATTCATTACATTTAGCCATATACCTAGAGATCAAAATCACTACGTAGATCAAATCACAAACCATGTTCTAGACTGGCATATATCACACACAACACAATAACATTTAACACCATAAACCAAATACATATACATCACATATATTATATATAACACACGTTTTTAGAGTCCATCTACTTTGAAACATACTACATGCCCATGGCATGTTACACTAACAAAACTACAAAAATGGGGGGCACCAATCGCCCCTACATCGACACTGGGGGGCACCATCTTCCCTACATCTAATCACTCTCTGGAGGATCCTGAGCCAATGGCTCTGCTCCCGCATCTCGTAGATCACGCATAGCCTAACCGACCATCGCCATGTGTCACATGATCCCTCACCACTCCGAGGGTAGCCCAATACATAACTCTATGTACCGGTCATCTAAATCCTGCCAACCACGCTCCGATACACCGGTCAGCAGCCCCTCACATCTATGACGAATTTCTCCACCTGAGCGGCCATATCCTCGCTCTGCGCTGTCCTTGATCCACTTGCCCCTGTAGCTCCTGTCGCTGCAAGTCATCCCATATATCCAGCCGGTTTTACCGGAGCTATATCTGCATTCCACAAAACATCTCAATTAGCATCATGTATACTAGTCATAAAAATCTCAAATACACCTAACAGATTAGTTGCTTTTCACTTACCATCGGGCCCCCACACTCGACCCGGCGGAAGCGACAAGTCCGGATCTCCCAAATAACTCATCCCACTATAGGGATAGTCATCTATGTATAATGGCATCTGATCCCAATGCGCGAAGAACTAGGGTCGGAACACCCGTCCGACCGCCCCTCCCCCTCCTCTACATAGTAGTCGTCCCCACCAACGCATCCGGGGCTCTCTCGGACCTCCATCAGGCAACTGTACACGAGGTCGTAAGGTCAGGATCTTCTCAAATAAGAACGAGCACAACATTGTTCCATAGGCGCAATCATGATTCACTTGTCGCTTGCATAGCGACAACTGTCATTTCACTGACACCAACATCATCTGGGCCCACCCATAGTAGGTCCCACTCAGCATACTCTCCATGATCATCATCTGCCCTCCAGTGATGTGATGGAACGTCTGGCTACCCAAGACTCGTAACACTGCAACGACCATTGCCTGTGTCTCCAATCTCTCTAGATCACCAATGGATATTCGAGTCCCTTTGACTCGGACACCTGGTCGACAATGTCGCTAAAAAAACTCCATAATGTTACACCCACGTGGTAACATTGGCTGCGTATTTCCCACCATCCCTAATGGTGGGAGACCAGTCAAGAAATACAAATCCTGGACCGTCAGCTCGATCCTGTGCCCATGCACTACAAACGCTTCCTGATCTGGATCCCAGTAACTGATAATACGGGCCAACAAGGGTTCTCCAAAAATTTCAGCACCCCATACCTCACCAGTACATGACGGACACCCTGATCCGCCTGGATCTCCATCCGTAATGTACCTAAGTTTCTCTCTCTCCATTTGATCAATATATATGCCATATCTACACAAAAAACATCATTTTGTCAGTCTACAGATCCACAAAACTGCATCTATTCACACCAAAATTGAATCTCAGCCCAAAACAGCACTGCAATCACCTCCCTCTCACAGGTCGTACTTTTCAGCAAAAACCTGGGCCAGGTCGCACTTTTTAGGCCCAAACTTGTGTCCCAGGTCACAGTTTTTGCCCCAAAAAGTGCGACCTGGCCATGAGGAAGAAGTAGGGGTAGTTACTGAGATTTCAGGCCCTAATCTGAACTTTGAATCCATAAAAAACAAAGAGTAGGATTAGACCTCTTACCTGCAACTGACGAATTACGATTCCAACGGTCAGTTTGGCCGCTACGATCGTCGCAAGATTTAGGGCCTTCTCTCCTCTCCACATTCACCACAACTACACAAGAAAATGAATGATTTTGGAGGGAAAATGCCTTATTAGAAGAAAAACCCCTATTTTTTCTTTCGCCAGCTGCGACCAATCCGTAGCCCCGTTTGACAAACCGTCTACACCGTTGGAAATCTCTCACTGAGCACTCAAATGGGTATTTGTTAGTTTTTCATGTTTTGATACTTCACCATGACACATTTTGTCCATGAAGGATCTTTTCATCTCTCCTCAAAATCGAATTTCTTCACTTACAACACTTGTACCAGGGGCACCACTTTGCCTCCTTACTTGTCTTTGTTCGTGTTGATTTTCGTCATGAGCTACCCTATTTTACTCATGCTTTTACGGTACCCCATTGGGCCTTCACTGCATGGAAGCACCATCGAGTCACCCTTGTTTAGAGCAGTCGAGTCGAGTCACCAGCACATTCATGGAGTCTATCCCGAGTCCCTTTGTTCCCCACCATAGTCCCCCATATTTTCTTGCTTGGTACTTCTCTCATGTCACACTTTATGGCCTTCAGTACCCCCATCCACTATCCCTCCTAATATTGTGTCCGTTGCTGCCAACCCATCCCTACACTTTATGCTCTAACAAGGGAAGTCGTCCAACCGCTCCTCCATTTCTCTCATTCCATTATCGTCATTAGTGTCTACTTGGTCATCGCTCTACTATTTTCCCCCGCACCCTAGGTGGGGTTCCCTTATTTTCCTCACCTATGGCAGACCTCCTTCTGTCGACATCAGCTCCTTTCCTCCAGAAGCCAAGTCTAGGGGGCAGTGTACCTTGGTTCGAGCTCTTCCTATCATGATCGTGATATATACACTTAATGGTCCAGTGACGCAGCAGCAGCTATTGGTGATTCCCGGGCATGTGTGAGATGTCTCAACCCTCATGAGAGGGTGGCCCTGCAGGTAGCCCCCCACATGCCCGGATGCCTTCATTTCAGCCCTTGATACAGCTCCTCTCATTTGATGATATCGGCCTCAGCCGCTTGCAACGCCTCTTCGATTTGCACGTATCCGTCAGCTTTTGCGAGTACTTCCCCATGTGTAGGGGGCATTTGGGCGTATTTATATCTCATGTACTACCATATTATTATATAAACCCTGACGATTATTCCAGGCATCGCATGTCTATGGGATTCATCGTGTTATTTATCTGGCTCCTGTTTAGGCCAGAACATGCTTCATTATTGCGTTTCGTGGTTTTCCGGGTGCCTTATTCTTTGTACTTATTGCATTCCATGGTTTTCCGGGCGCCTTATTCTTTGTACTTTGTCTCGGCGGGCATAGGTATGCCTCCCCCACCGCCTTTAGCACAGGTACCACTTCATAGAGACTTGTTGCACCTGTAAGTCTCGTCTCCTCAGGGTCTAGTCCTTTCACACCTCAGACATCCTTACATTTCTCTCTCACCTCTCTCTTGATGCCTAGTGATTGAGTTCTTACAACGTACTTCGGTCATATGATTTGCTCCTAACACTCGTACGTTAGGGGGAAATATGTTACACCAATTTTTGGTCATCTAACCTGTTATTATTAGATGAACCCAAGTACACCATGTAAGACCAATTTTACCCTAAGTAAAATTGCTTTCACCACATAAAATAACTTATTTGTTTATATTTCCTGGTCATATTTAACCCAAAATAAGGAACTTAATTAAATAAATCCTTATTTATTTAATTATTCCCTAAGAATAATTTATTTAAATCATTATTTAAATAATATTCTTAGTTAAATTTGACTAAATCATCCATAAATAATTAAATAAACCATTATTTATTTAATTATGTTCCCATCACTTCCCTAAGATGATAAATAAACCATTTATTTATTTATTATTTATAAATAAAAAAATTGACCCAAGTCAAGAACCCTTTTCCCTCCAACAAATATAATAAAATATTCCTAAAGGGTGCTTCTAGAATTCGATTAATAATATTTTATTCATGCACCGAGTTCTAGACCGCCCCAATATTTTGTTATAAATAGGGGGGTTTTCCCCATTCATTAGTCACCTTCATTGCATTAGATCACTCTGGATCTACTCTTGGTCACCATTTTTCCATTTTTGCTTTATGAACTCCCATTGAGTTCCATGTTTGTTTTTCTACACCAATAAGAGAGAGAAATTCCAGATCTGAAACACTGAGGACTTCCAAGAACCCATCCCACTGAGGAGAACCGGAAAACTCCTTTCTTGTTTTCCTCTCAGGTGCCCCATTCTTTAATATAATACAAATCATTATTTTAAACACTTTGTTCTTGCCTTGTCTATTGGATGCATGGAGACATACTATATTTTATCTGCTTAATGTCTTTTTGTGCTTAGATCTGAATTTATGCACCAAACTTAAAGATATTTTGCAGCCATAATCAATGTTAGGGATATTTGTTATGCGTAGCTAAAGGGATCTTTTACGATGAAAGATTCATAATAACAATGGTGAACTTGAGTCAACTTGTTGGAGTTGTGATCTTTGTTTCTTCAGAATCCTCTTTGGTTCTTCAATTGAAGATGGTGGATTAGGATTAGGGTTTGATATTGTAAAATTCTTGGGAGATAGTTATGAAAACTACACTTTGGCTCTGCAAATGTGAGTTAGCCTTCTTGAAAGCTAGATATTATCATCCACAGGCCTAGATCTCAATGATTTTTTCGTGAAATATCAGGGAATATGTAATCTTTCATTCCTTGGAAACGACGTCAAAAATGTTATCCTCCACAATGTCCCAAGTCTGAGAATGGAAACCAAAGGAGGTAACCTCAAACCACTTAGGATTTGGTAGATAGCCCTAGAAAATTAGAGAGGTATCTCTCTGTGATCTTACAAAAAATAAGGTGAACAGATATGGTAAAAATATATTAGGCTAGGTATTGAGCTCTAGGGTTTTGAAATTTAGGGTTTTAGCTAGATGAGGAGGAGAGGTCAAGGAAACTAGCTCAAATCTAAAATATTTTGATTGCAGGGATACAAAGAGGCATGGAAAATATGTTCAGAGACACTTTGAGGTTGTCAATTGTAGTGTAGGTTGGAAAAGAAAAGGTTCAAAAATGATAATTCCAAGCATAAGTTCATTTATTAAAAGATGAATAACAATAACATTAAATTCCTATCGAAACAGATCATAAACTTTGAGAATTTTGTTTAACATATTATAGGAAAATCACTAAAATAAAAGATATGGAAATAAGATGAAATAATCATTCATAAAAGTGATTTACAAAAGGAAAAAAATCTCACACATTCATACCACATGAATCCCTATATAATAGCTGCAACTCGCCTTGTATTTCTGCAAAAATAAACTGTACACAAAGCTCCAAGCCTTCTACTCTCTGATGTCCAACGTTGAATCTGACTAAATACAAGCTACATATAGATAAAAAACCATCTTCCCCTCTCTTAGGGGTCGAATCCGTCATGATAGGAACAGTTTACACAAATTTCTCTAACCAAACCTAAGACTAGGGAGGTTAAAACAAACTCTCCTTTTATCCTTTGACTCACCTTTCTATCATTAATGACCTTCATAACTAAATCAAATTTACATTAAAAATATAAATTACATTCAATTACATCATGTAAACTCAAAAAAATAAAAATTAAATCATTAGAAACTGGTTTTGACTAATAAAACTCGAAATTTTTACCTCCAAGGAAAAGTGTAGAAAATTCCGAGAAAAGCGTAGTGCCATCTGGGAAAAGCATAACGCCAAATTGGAGGCAAGTTTTGAGTGACTTCCAGTGCTCCAAATCCTGATCATAAGGTATCATTGGAAATATTAGGATGTGTAGTTGTCCATATATGCCTTAGGAAATAAAAATGGCCTCTCCAAGGCTAATAAAATTGGATTCTCCCAAGTTCACTCTAAAAGCACAAAGTCGGGGTGAAAACAGTGGAAAAAAGTGGTTTTTTAGCTTGTTTTTATCATTTTTATTCAAAATAGAAAGAAAACATGGCACAAAAACTAGATAGATGAAGTGTTTATGTCACAGGATATCCAAGCATATAATTTTTTTGTGATTTGGATCCCTCAGGGAAAAGTGCAACGCTGAGGCACTACATTTTTGGCTGTCATGAATTTCCTGTTATAGCCAAAAATCACAAAAATTTCTTCAAAAATGGTATAGAAATTTCCCTTTAATTTTGAAAATGACGTGCTAGGAAATGCGAGAGGCCTCAACCAATATATCAAGCTTATCCTTATTCCTTTTCTTAATTAGGGTTTTCCTCAATTTCCTTTTCAAGTTTTTTACCATAATCTGAGAAATATTCTTTATGGTTCAATAATGAATTTACCTGTGCCTTTGGAGCTTTTTGTTCCCATTTTCCTTCTTGAGAAGCTTCTCCAAGTGAAAATTTACCTTTTTAAGCCAATATTCCTTATCTTGTTCAATTTCTGCCGCAATCAAATCATGAAAATCCTCTTGACTTAGTGATGTAGATGATTTAGTTTCTTGTTCTTCCTACCTCTTGAGACCTCTTGTTCTTGGCCTACTTGGTTTGATTTTCACTTCCTTATCCTCAAGCTAATCAATATCAATCACTCACTTAACTTTTCCATCCTCCTCCAAATCTGCCTTGGGTTTACTAAGCAAGTGTTGTTTTACTTGAAGCTGCCTGTTCTCCTGCTGAAGAAATGTAATCATGAAATTGGCCTTTGAAAGTAGGTCCTTTAGCTATCTGATTATTTCTCCTTGATTATTTTCTTAGGTGACTTGTCCTCCTCATGCATCTCTAGGTATGCCATGTTAGTGTGAAAATGTACTTGTTATTCCTCTTGCAAAGGTCCCTCATGTTGATATGTTGATGTCTCCTTTTCAACTGATTTAGGCTGAGCACTTTCCATATTGCCTGGAGAAAACATCAACCTATTTCCTCTGGTATATGTTTTAGTCACCTCAACCCTAGGTGTTCTTGTTACAGGTTTTCTTGTGGAACCAAATTCTTGAGGTCTTGGTGATGTCAAAGGTGTTGAATGACTGCTAGATTGAATTGGAGTAGGCAAAAGAGAGGTTGACTGCATGAATGCTTCCTAAGACAAGTTAACTTGTGCAAGCTGATTGGAAAATCTTGCTTGATGATCTTTCTCTTTGCTATGTACTTTTTCTTCCATTTTGACCAAACTTTTGAAGAGGTAGTGAGGTAGGTTAAGATAATAAACACCTGTGAAATGCATCAGTAATCTAACATGGTACTAATATATCCTTGAAAAAATATCCTCACATGTGAAATATTTCATGATAATATTCATGAGAAGGGAATATTTATCAAGCAAGTGTCTAAAATGAAAAATATTCTTTGGAGAAAATTTGTAAGGAGGCTTCGAAAACTTTTTATAATTTTCAATATCTAGGTTTGTCCTTTTGAGCCAAATATCTCCATGGCAAGGGATCCCTATGGATATTGAAATGGATTCTACTAAAATAGTAAAAACAACCCCTACAATAGTTCCCTTATCCCTCCTTAGACTGGTAGCAAAGGTACTTTTTAATTTATCTATAAAACCTAATTCTTCAATCTTTTGGAAAAAAAAATGCAACCTGCATCTTGGAATGAATTCTTGAAAAATGGTGAAGCCATGATATCCTGTACTATGGTGGGTTCATATATGATAATATGAAATCATTTATGCTTCCTCTGATCAATGATATCTTGATTCATTTGAAACCCTAGCTCACTAGGAAGGCGAATTAGGGTTTAGTTTTAGGAAAACAGGGGATTTGGGGTAGTTTTATGAACGGAGGGAGATGAAGGGGTTTGAGAGTGTATAAATTCTTGGGAAATTTTTCGGGGGTAGGGATAGATTTTAGGGAGTGTAGGTAGGTGAAAATTTTGAAAATGATTCAGGGGAATGGGAATAAAATTAAAAACACATTCCTTGCCTAGTAAAGTGTAGTGTAGGCTAGGGTTTGTAGGGAAATGATGGAAATGAGGGAAATGGGTGAGGGTAAGTCTTAAGGAATGTGTATGGAAGGTGAGGGAGGGTGTTTGAGCATCAATTTTAGGGTTTTTCATAGTAAATGGATAAAAAACACTATGATACCAAAAGCGCAACAAACCCTAGGAGAGGGTGATTTTCTGAGCTTTCAAGCATGAACTGAAGCTAAAGAAAGGTAGATTAGGGACAAATGTGAACCACTTACTTGTTTTTGATGAGATGGAACCTGTGGTTGGTGAAGAAACCCTTGGAAAATAAATATTTTACTCCCTTGATAAAAACATAACACCTTTGAGAAAAGTGCAATGCAACGTAGCTGAGAAAGGTGGAGCGCAACTGAGAAATTTTGCACTTTTTGGAAAGAAATTGGTTTTCAGAGGATGGAAATGCTATTTTTGATGGAGTAATGTCTCATGATGGTGTAATGAGTAAATTAT
The DNA here is from genome assembly GCA_034641835.2 of Pinus albicaulis. Classification (NCBI taxonomy): domain Eukaryota; kingdom Viridiplantae; phylum Streptophyta; class Pinopsida; order Pinales; family Pinaceae; genus Pinus; species Pinus albicaulis. The sequence goes on from CM076580.1 coordinate 816,601,418, forward strand.
TTGCTTCTTTGGTCTTGTTATATGCTGGAGGGTCGAATTTATCTTAGATGGTGATGTGGCCCCACCTTGTCTTTTCACAAAATGACATGATAAACTTGTGTGCTACAGCTTCAAACCTTATTATACATAATTAAATCTTAATAAAGATCAAAATGCATTTTATATGTCATTATAGAGAATTTTTACCTATTACTACTCCCTCTAATGGTAACCTAGATGATGACATGACCTATTAACATGATATTTGATAATATGACCTAATGATGACACTATATGGAGTGATAGCCAGAATGATAACCAAGATGATAGAGACACTCTTCCAAGAAATAATGACTTGACCATGATAATATTTATCGGCCATGAGAATGGAGGGAGTAGTAGTGACCTATATATACTAACCAATGATCAAATTTTTATTTGAAAACTCTTTGAAACTATAAAAATTAGACCTAGGACTGTATCAAAAATATGAAAGAGTATAATTTGATCACTAGTGACTGACAAGACTGAAAGACACTAACAAGGTGTACATAATTATGGTTTTCAAGCTTCTGTGGTTGTTGCTTGATGAAGAGATCTCCAGATTATCCACAGCGTGATCAAACAACAATCAACGTTTCGAATCCCAACGGGGATCCATCTTCAGGACAAGCTGAGAAGTGAATGAAAAGGTGTACATAAACATCCTTCTTTGAAGGAATAACCTCTTCTTCTTTCAATAAGTTAGGATCCATCTTCCACCCCATGAAAACAAGAGAAAGAATTCCTGCGCAGAGAGGTAAAGCAGGAAATTTCGTCGGGGTGTTTTCGAGGCTCACTGGAAATAGAGAAATGTTTTTGTTCTTGAAGTGACTTTGTCAGGTTACTATCCAGGCCTGTTGGCAGCGGAGAAACACCAGAGATGAAAATAAGACTCTGACAATTTCTTTTTTTATTTCTGCACTTATATCCTCCTCATCCCTAATCGAAACAACTTGGTTTAACTTGGCTTGGTTAGTGTGCCACCGATGAAGAGGATGGATGGGAACATGAAGTTAAATCATACTAAATGAGCAAGTTGTGGTGATTAAAAAACTAAACAATACTCCCTGAAGGGTGAGATCGGTTTTGCACGAGACAAGATTCGTTCATAGAGTTGTAGTTCTACTAGTGTGTCGCTATTTTTTTAGTGAACACAACCACTTTGCAAAATTTTTCCTATGCTTAGATTTTGGAGGCTAACCTTCTTTTCACAGGAGCTCATCTTACAGTGTTATCAGGCATTCATGCTTTGGTTGATTTTTATTGTTTATCTATTCTTGTGTTCACTTCTTTTTCACTTAGCTAAATTTTCTAAGTCACAAGCTAACCTCTTTCCTTAGTTTTGCACAACAGTTTTGGGCTTGCCTCTAGAAACTACGCAATCCATGAGGGCAAGAAACCTTGATGATTGGAATTGCACAAGCATTACTGGAAATTAGCCTTGAGCTCATAATCTATGTAGTCATAAAAAGTAGCCCAACACTAAGCCCATAAAATGCACAATCCCTCGCTAAGCTCAAAAATTGCACAGTTCACTATGGCGGGAAGTTGCCCAATTCCCAAAGTTGTGCAATATTTCATGGTGATGTGCATGGAATTTTTTCAAAAAACAAGAAGAAAAGTAAAAAAGAAAAAATCATCCCTAAAATTTGGGTATATATTTTTAGTAACCCGAAGGAAGCACACTATTATTTTAGGAAACTTTCGCTATGTGTCGCTTTTTCCTTTATTTTTGGCATGCACGTCATAAACCCTAATTTTCTCAAATTTATTTAGTTGAATCCCCTAGAGATAATTTTTACACTCAATCCTGAAGATCTAGTATTCTCAAGGAGATCAAGGAACCTTCATTGCGATCGTCGTTGCTTTTCTGGGTGATTTTCACATTTATCACTTTTAACACTTTTTCTTTCGCTTTTTTCCATTTGTCTTGTGCGAGTCTTGTTTTTCTTGTTTCTTTGAATGCATGTTTGAGTTTAAAATTTATTTAGCTTTTATAAGTGTTGATTGAAGTTATCGTTTTCCTTTCACAAGTGTCACATCAATTTCTTCATTTTTGCACCGATGTTTGTTGTTGCAAAGACTCTTCTCACCAATTTGGTTTTCTTCCCTTCTACTTAGTTTATACGCTTGATTTGTCTTATTTAATTTACACTTAGTCAGATATGCATTCAAGCCATCACTATCTCTCATAAATTCTCGTTTTTGACACTTTCCTTGGGCAAATCTATTATTCCTTTGGTCAGTTTTCACTTTCCCAAGTTGGGCACTGCATAATCTAGAGGCCTAAGATAAGAGATTGGCATTTAAAATTGTGTAGTGTGCTATACAATCTGGCCCAAATACACATTGTGCAGTTTTGGGGCTCAATCTGCATCCCTAGCCACTAAAAATGCACAATGCATATTCTCGCCTTGCTCATTGCCTACGTTGAATTATGCATAGCGCAGTCTCTGTCCTCAAGATTTGACCCTGACTGCTGGGAATGCGCAGTGTGTAGTTCCCTCAGGCAGTGAGACCCTCTTGCGAGTGAAATTGTGCAATATTTCCCATCATATGTCTAGTTTTTTGCTTGAACATGCCTTGAAAGTTTTTTTCTTAAAATTGATGTTTTCTTGCCACGAGTGTCTTTTCTGTCCCACAGGTACAACAGTTGTTGAGAACCTCTCCAAGAGTCACTGTTATAATGGCACCCAAGAGGGATACCTCAAAATAAACCACTAAAAGAAGTACCGGGGAAGTAGTTGAGCAAGTTTCGGTTAACTTGTCAGTATATGCGGACACTCAACAATTTGTAGAAAAGGGATCCAAACTGACATGGAAACAGATTAAAGATAATTTTTCAATTGAATTCAGGGTAGATTTAGAGGATCGATAGGTTTATCTCAGCATCAAGCAGTTAGACCTATACAAGGTTGCATGCAAGTATCTAGTATTCCTGTGTGCATATGTGATCGGTTGGGTTGTCTCTGTAGAAATTATACAACATGCATGTATATCTTGGATTCATCCGATCTAACAAAGTACTAAAGTTAAATACTGAATCACTTCTACAAATATTTTGCGGAAGTAAAAAACAACACAATCACATGAAGAAAAGAAGAATAAATCAAAATCACAACACCAGATATTCCCAGGGAAAGCTTACAGCTAAAATCCCCTCTATCATATATTGTACATTCCACAAGAAATCATGAAAAAATTACATACAGAACTCCAATCACAAGAGCTCTTAGTACATCAGCTAATTTTCTCACACTATCATACAAAAATTGGCAAGTTCCTTAGCCAATTTACTGTCTCTAGACAGCCTTCCTTGCTCACGCAGTTCCTAATGAATGAAATCCTTAATCACAAAGAATTTCAGCTTTCCTCAACTGCGCTAACTATCATGGGAATCCTGTGGTGTTATAACTACACTTGGGTAGCCTGTTAATATCACAACTGATAGTTACACTTTCCTTTCACCTAGATATCAACTGGGTCTCCACTGGAACTGACATGCATGCAGCTAATAATAGTAAAAAAATCAATTGCATGTGAGATCACTACATGTGAATTAATTAATATTTAATTCACTTTATCTCTCACTAGTGTATCTGCAGTTACAACTAGCACAACTGAATTTAAATCACTGAACTGAGTTAAACTGCTTTACAACTTGCATTAACTAATGCACCACTACAATTCCAACTCTGTTACAACTAGAATCGCTTTTTACAACTCAAGTAAACTTGCATGTCCCACCAACCAACCTCTTAAATCTAAATTCACTTAGCTAACTGATTTGCCACTTCAGTTAACTATTTCTAAGTCCACATTGAGAATAGACTACATTTTATTGTCCAACTAATATTAAGTGATTATCATAGTCGATATGCATCTATAAATAGTCATGCAATTTCTAAATATAATTCACACATACATCTATAAATACAAATGTATCTATAAATAGAATTTTCTCATGCATCTATAAATAGACATCCACCTAAAAATAGCCTGTGTGGGCCCCACCTAGTGTAGGTGCTTAATTTTCACTAGGATCAAGGATGTTGTTTCCGGATGCCAATTTTACTGTTTCTTATTGCAACCTTCAACACTCCCTCTCAACAAGAAAGGAATGTATTTTCATGCAACATGCAACTCCATGCATGCGCCCTACAACTCCATGGATGCACCCTGCAACTCTTGTATGAAACACTTCTCTAGTGTTTCTCACACATGCAACACTTCTGAAACTGAATAGCCTCCAAAAAACTAAATCAGTATAATGCATCTGTCATCAAAGTATTCTGACTTCTGCTGGTACCAACTACACATGTCTTCAGGAACCACTGCGTTGTTGACCTCTGCATCCATGCACTCTGCACTTGCTGTCAACTCTGATTTGTGCTCCAGTATCCGACATTGTCACTTTGATTTCATGTCCTCACGACATCTCATTGCTTCAATCCAACTGATCCTGCTACTGCTATACTGTGGGCTCCTTGTAGCCAGGTTCGATTCATGAGATCCAGACGATCTCAATTAATCTTTCCCAGAAAATTATTCTTGGGATTATCCATGCATGTCCCCCCACCTCTCACCTGGTGGTATAGTTGCATGCACTCCCTCTGCCCATCTAGCACAAAATTTCTCTACATGAGTGGTTGCTCCCACTCCATGATCCTCATCTTGTGGCTGTTCCACATCCTGAGGTTCACTCTTACCTGCATGCAAATCCAGCTCCCTCTCAAGGGTCAATTTCATGGCATTCTCACACTTCCAAATGGTAGGAAGCTCTATAGAAATCACATCTACATCAAATATATAGAGATTATTCTACATCTCCACTTATGGTTGCTCTACAACCTTGTGAGACTGTTTCTCAGGCTGCCTGTTTAGAGGCTCCCTCTCAACCACCAAGTCACTAACCTATGCTTTGATCCTCAAAGCTTTGCATGCATCTTGTACCTTAGTGCATGTAGGTTCTTGGTTCGCGCACATTGTAATTATCCCGCTGTCCCAAAATTTTCTAACAAAAGAGCTGATTTTAAATAGATGATATCTCCCTCATCCGAGCTTCGATTAGATCGATTTTTTTTTTCTTTTTCAATTTGGGTATTTTTTCGCTAGGAATCCAAATATTCTATTTGGTTTTGAAAATTTTGCATCAAAATTTCAGATATTCTCTGCAAAATCGTGCACCCAAATAATTCCTGCTCTCATACCATGTAGAAAATTTATAACACTGCTCCGATACCATGTAGAAAATTTACAGCATGTGTATATATCTTGGATTCACCTGATCTAACAAAGTACTAAAGTTAAATACTGAATCACTTCTACAAATATTTTACGGAATTAAAAAAAACACAATCACATGAAGCAAAGAAGAATAAATTAAAACCACAACACCAGATATTCCCAGGGAAAGCTTACAACTAAAAAACCCTTTATCATATATTGTATATTCCACAAGAAATCATGAAACAATAACATACAGAACTCCAATCACAAGAGCTCTCAGTACATCAGCTAATTGTCTCACACTGTCATAGAAAAATTGGCAAGTTCCTTAGCAAATTTACTGTCTCTAGACAACCTTCCTTGCTCATGCAATTTCTGATGAATGAAATCCTTAATCAAAAATAATTTTAGCCTTCCTCAATTGCGGTAAGTATCATGGGCATCCTGTGGTGTTATAACTACACCTGGTTAGCCTTCTAATATCACAACTAATAGTTACACCTCCCTTTCACCTAGATCTCAATTGGGTCTCCACTGGAACTGGCATGCATGCAACTAATAATAGTAAAAACATCAATTTCATGTGAGATAAAATACATGTGAATTGATTAATATTTAATTCACTTTATCTCTCACTATTGTATCTGCAGTTACAACTAGCACAACTGACTTTAACTCACTTAACTGAGTTAAACTGATTTACAAATTGCATTAAATAATGAACCATTACACTTCCAACTCTGTTAGAACTAGAATCACTCTGTTACAACTCAAGTCAACCTGCATGTCCCACCAACCCACCTCTTAACTTGAAATTCACTTAGCTAACTGATTTTCCACTTCATTTAACTATTTCCAAGTCCACATTGAGAATAGACTACAATTTATTGTCCAACTAATATTAAGGGATAATAATAGTCGACATGCATCTATAAATAGACATGCAATCTATAAATAAAATTTTCATATACATCTATAAATAGACATGCATCTATGAATATAATTTTCTCATGCATATATAAATAGACATCCACCTAAAAAGAGCCTATGTGGGCCCCACCTAGTGTAGGTGCTTAATTTTCACTAGGATCAAGGATATTGTTTCCGGATGCCAATTTCACTATTTCTTGTTGCAACCTTAAACAATCTCACACACTAATGTGAAAAACATGACATTGAACAACAACAACAGACAAAATCTTGCTACTTTTCTGGTAGCAGATTTTCAGCGGATGTATCATCTTCTTGAGCCAGTGAAGATCATGGAATCATTGTTTTATGCTACTCACAACTATGTAAACATGAAGGATATCATCAAGAGTTGGGTGAAGGAGACGAAGAAGTTTATATAGACACTCACCCACATGTAGAAGAAAATTTCACTCAAGAAGGCCTACTAGAAGTTTGGTCATCTTAGATTACAGAATATATGTCTAACCAAGCACAAAGACCTTTCTTGAAGGGTGAGATATTTAATTGAAGCAGGTAGAAAATGGGGGGAAGAAATTCAACTGGTATGATGTTTTGGCTCATCAACTAAGATCCCATGTAGAGAAATCTCGGGATCCTCCAAAGGGTGAGAAAGCTAGATTCCATATGTATGTATACATACTTACTAGATGCGATCTATGCACAAAATTAGTTTCCTGGCATGAACTTGATGTGGACACTGAGAGAAATTGTCGTGCATATATATTGCAATTTACTTTGGGATTACATCTATAGAGGACTTATGGAGAAGCTAAATGATCACTTCATTATCCCTCTATATGGGCTTATCTTTCAAGAGAAACCACCCTGAATGTCACAAAGAGAAATGGATGTGATATTAGAGATCGCAGATTGACCATCCTTACCAGATGGCACATAGTTCAGAGTGTTTTGTGGGAAGAAGTTGCCACATATTTTTCCTATATATGACACCGACAAACTTGTCATGCAAGAAGTATCTTACCATATTGACATAGGGTTGTCAGCAACACTACAAAGGACAAAGAAAGAGCCATGGCTCACTCTTCCTTTGTAGATAAGATTATACGAGGTTAATAATCTCAAAACTGCAGATACCAAATAGAAAACCACAATGAAGTTTGAATTCGGTACAAATTAATTCAATCCATATGATCTGAGCGGAATTTGCAAGGACCAATGTGCATGAATCTACAACAACTGGGTCAACGAGGAATATTGGTGGCTGGAGGAGGAACCATGGAAGAATTTATATAACTCCTCTAGACCCAGAGAGCTGAATAGTATAGCTTGGAATTCTCAAGTTTTCCCTCAGATGACATTAGTTTCATAAGAGACAACAACAGAAGACAATAGTTGGATACATGATAAGGGAAAGAGGAAAGTTTTTGATAGTGTAGAGGAGGAACAAAGCTGGAAGATGCAAGAATATCCTATAATTCAACAAGAAACTTTGGCCATAGAAGCAAAGATGAGGAAGAGGAAGAAAATAGTAGAGCAGAGAAAGAGAGAAAAGAAAATCTTGGAGGAAGCAGAGATGAGGGCGTAGAAATAAGAACAAGAGCTAAGGGGAGAACAAGAGTTAAGAAGAAGAGAACAGGAGGAGAAGTGGAAGCAAGAAGAATAAGGAAGGAAAGGTGCCACAATGGGAGATTTGACACTCATACAGGTTGAAGAGTAGGTACATGATCAGCCAATAGCAGAAGGAGTGAGAAAAAAGATTTAGGATCAAGAGCTTGCTCAGGAGATTGAGAAGTTGATTGAAGTTGCGTACATGTTGTTGGGACCAGATCCAAAAGATGAATATGTGGACCTGATTCCTAGCACACCACAGGTTACTGTTTAGACTCCACCACCTCCTGCCACAGGCTAGCACTGAGCGAGAAAGGGGAGGTAGTTCCCCTTGATGATGACCCAGTGATGGATGTGTAAAATATGTCGTTTGATGAACTCTAGAAGAAGATCGTACAAGCACAGAGAAAACACTTCCTGGATGATCATGCATCACCTATTTTTATGGGAGAAAGGGTGATAGTGGCAGACACTAGCAAGAATCCAAATGATATTACTGATGCCAACTTGGCCTTCGCAGGTGTAGGGAGATCTAACACTCAATGTTTGTTGCTCGACAATAAGAAGTTGGTGAAAAATATACAAGAAGTCTGAAAAGAGAATGAAAATCTTCGCGTGATAGCACAAAATACATCTTCTGCACAGGTCTACTTGGTGGAGATGAGAGCAATGATACTTGCTGAAGTATCCACACTTGGAGACACTATGCAAGACCATTATGAGGAGTTTATTACTATATATAAGGAAATTGTCTTCTTACATAACTTGCAATGAAAGAGAAAAGTTTTTTTCAAGATCCTTAAGAATGTACAAGCTTCCATAACCGTTGTGCATGAGTGGACAATGTAATACAATGCAACACCACTTACACTAGTGATGAAGATGAAGTCACAGGAAAAGATAGAGAAAGTGAGAATTCAGATGTTGATCCAAAACGAAAACCAACTTGCCTCATTCATCAGAAAAATTCAAGCCTCATATTTACGGGTATATAAAATTTTGGATTTCACTGTGAGAACCCATGGGATCCCATCAGTTGGTACACTCACAAAAACTAAACACAAACGACAAGTCTAACAAGGGATTGGTCAGTACTTGGATTTGTTGAAGTAGATGGACACCCGATAGGACTTGGAGTGGAATAGAAAGAACATGGAGACCTACATCAGTGGCCCGGTTGATATTAGAAAAATGTTTCCCTTTATTGAGAAAGAGGTTCAAACCAGTTCCAAGACATTGTACTTGGATGTTATGGAGGCGAGAGTTCGCTTCCAGCCTGACACTTTTTCTCGGTTTGTTGAGACTATTTAACAATACCAAGCTTGGCATCAATATGTGACCGAGAGAAACCAAGTTGAAGTAGCCCATCTTGAGTTCACCCAAACTATAGCAGCATAGTGTTTTGACTTGTTAGGATGTCAAGTTATATCTACCCTATTTTGTCTTATATGGGTACAAGTGGAAAATGTAATATTATTTGCAATTATTGTAAAAGTGAAATTCCAAATGTCCTTGTTGGAATGTGAAGAGTCATGAGGCGATTCCAAGAGTCATAAAGGGGGCATGCCAAGACTCACCCCCCTTTGTTATAAATGTCCCCATAACTCTTGTAAGGTGATTTTAGGATCCAAGCTTTTGGCTAGGCTTAGGCTTAGAGAGATCTTTGGATTTTTGCGTGAGCCTTATCTTCTCCGTAGTATAGAGGGAGTATAATTCTTTGGAAGAGTAGGTGTTTTAGAATTCATGTTCCACTATTGGGGAAAGTGGCTTTTCAAATGTTATATGTATGATTGGAACTATCAATTTTAATAAAGCTTAGAGCTGGCATGATTTCATGCATATATTGTGAATACAGTAGGACTAATCTCGTTGTATTTGTGATGTATGTTATTTAAACTATGCATATGCTCATTAACTATTTCATTTTCATTTGTATGTATATTTTTGGATGCATGTTGATGTGTTAATCTATCACCTTAACTTGTGGACTATTCTGCTTATTAGTTCGTGTGATGTCTTTTCGCTTGTGTGGTCCTTCTAAGATGTACACTATTATAGGATTATAAAGGGCACATTTTATTTTCCTTTCATATGTTGGAACCATCATACGTTTCACTTGACTCTCCACAGGGTCACACACTTGTTCTCACCAAAGAAACCGTGCACCACTCTATGCATTTTTCAATCCAAGATAGATCATTAACACCCCAATTTTGGGACTCCTACTCCCATGAATGTTGGCAGGTCTAGCACCGTCAACATTTATGGTGCTAGAAGGAGGGCCAGATGATAAGATGAGACCTTGAAATCTATTTTTATTTTCTGTACTCATTTTATGATTTCTCCAAAATCACATTCCCAACATGTTTTTCCAGAGATCTCAAATTACAAGTGCTGATGAATATCATTGATGACTTGTCACATCTTAAAATTGATGATGAGGGTGAAACACCCATACTTGGGCATACTGAGCATTTTATTCAATTTTTCATAGAGTGAAACATCCCCATTGAATATGTTGGTTGTTGGTTTTTCATTCTCATATTCGAAGGGAACATAAGGAAATGGTGTTACACATTTACCGATGCCTCCATTCATTCTTTCGAACATCTTGTCACATAATTGTTTCCACTTTTGATAAGTATGATTATAAACATATGTGCAATAAAATTTTAGAATTACAAAAATCACCTAATGAATCACTACATAATTTTCACAATCGTTTTATGCATTTTTGTTTTGAATTTCCAGAAGATGAATTTGATTGGTATTTATTATCTGGAATATTTCCATCTCTTGTTCACATTTCACTTACTCCACATGAGTTAGAATATCTTAAATCACAGCTGACATACCTCACCTATAAATCTTCTAAAAATTCGATAGAAAATGTTGTTGTTCCAAGTGACCCTTTGTTTGCTTCTCATCAAACAACTCTACTTCCGCAGGTTGAGGTGGGAAATATTCAGAATTCATCCATTGATGTACCACCATATTCTCCCACCCCACATGCTAAAAATTCCTATGCAAGTTTGGACTGCAAGCCTAATGGTTGTGATGAAGTGTTATCTCCTCATCCTCCATCCTTTGGTTTCACTAATCCTCCATATTGTGAGTCTTTGTGTTCACCAATTTCAATTTTTTCTATTGATGTTCATGAGGATCAAGTGCTGGATGGAGTTGGTATTGAGAAGCCAACTTGTGATATCATTTGTGATGAGTATGTGTGGGAGCCCATTATTGAACAAGAATCTACGATGGAGGATGACTTCGTCCCTTCCGCATCATCCTAACATTTTCCATGATTCTGTCATTCCAGTTGAACCTTGTGAGGATGTACTTTTTGATCATGTTAATACTTTTGATCATTCACAAAACTCATGGAATGTAACCTTTTCATCTAGATGAATTGAAGATGAATAATCTACTCATGATCTCCCTAATAACTCATATTTCCTTTCTGAAAACGTAGAGGTTAAAATTTTTTGTTTCTAATCTCTCCCTCTATACGATTAATCATATCATGTTGATACCCATGTTGGCGATCTTGAATTTTTTGATCATGGTTTTCGTGACCTTTTTATTGATTCAGTTGGTCATGATTTTGATTTTTCCGTTGTTTATTTTTCGAAGCCACCGATCTTTGATGATCTATATTCCTATGAGTTGGAACTTCCTCAAGTTTTTGAGGCACTTCAGCCTGAGGTGATGGTTATGTTAGGTCCTCGTAGTCTTGAGGTCAGTTCCACCCCCGATCAGAAGAGTGTTGAATATTTTGAGGATACTCATCACTCTATTACACATGTTGAATATCAATCAGTGTTACAATTTTCTCATCCTTGACCTGTATTACACGATCTTATCGCTCATTCACTAGAGGAATCATATGTAGCGAGCACCTTCGCAAAGCAAAAATTTTATTCTTTCATTGTGTTTGCTCGCATTCATTTTTCAAAATTTTGTGTTTGTAAGTCTTCAACTCCTAATGTGTCATGACACCATTTTACATATGAAAAATTATTTTTATGCAATTTTCTCCTTTACTTTTATGCATGTGAATTAAAAATTCGAAAGTTTTGGTTTGCATTGTATTATATTTCTTGTTTGTTTTTATGCATGTATATCTTTCTTGACATTCATTCCCTCGCCCACATAGGTCAACCAATGCGTCAGTGGCTACATTGGAAGTATCACTTCACGCGAGTTTTCCTATGTTCTGCTTAGTTTAGAAGTAGTAGTGTTTTTCTTTTCTTTGTCATTTTCTTTGATTTTATTTGTGCTCATTTGTTTTTGTTGCACTTCTTTCATTTTATTTGTTTCCACCTATAGGTTATTTTTTGCATGAGACCGTGTTTGGATTCTCAAGCAAGCTTGGGGAAATCAAAGAGGAATTTGTTCTACTATCAACGCTTGGTTTGTTGTTTATTCCTTCTCTTTGCATGAATCTTTCATTCTTTTAAGTTGATGATACTCTGATGGAAAATATGTTCCTTGTTGGAGAAAATCACGAGTGAAATCATGATGTTTGGATTTTAATTGGTACCACCTACTCTAATCGATTTTTTTTTTTTTAAATTTTATAGTTAATCCTTGTCAACCTAGTCGAGTAGAGTAATGATGCGAATTAGAAAACCTTAAAAAGTATGTTATAAGTGTACATAAAAATCCTTCTCTGAAGGAAAAACCTCTTCTTCTCTCAATAAGTCAGGATCCCTCTTCCGCCCCATGAAATAAATAAGTTCCTATGCATAGTTCTCTAAACCCAAAATTAAAAAAAAATTAAAAAATAAAATAAAGGGTGAAACAAGAGAAAGGCTTCCTGCGTAGAGAGGTGAAGTAAGAAATTATGTCGAGGTATTGTCTAGGATCACTTGTAGCGGAGCAATGTTTTTGTTCATGAAGTGACTCTATCGGGGTATTGTCTAGGCCTGTTGACAACGGAGCAACACTAGAGATGAAAATAAGACTCTGAAAATTTAGTTTTTAATTGTGCACTTATATAATTCTCATCCCTAATCTAAAAAACTTGGTTTGACTTGGCTTGGTTAGTGTGCCACCGATGAAGAGGGTGGATGGGACCATGTCTTTAACTCATACTAAATGGGGAATTTTTGGTGATCAATGAATTGAAAAATCCTTCCGGAAGGGTGAGGCCTATTTTGCAAGAGACAATATTCATTCAGAGAGATGGATTTCTACAAGTATGTTTCCAGTGTTGTAGCGGCCACAACCACTCTCCAAATTTTTTCCTATGCTTTGATTTTCGAGCATAACCTTCTTTTCAGAGGAGCTCATCTTACACTTCTATCAGGTATTCATTCTTTGATTGATTTTTATCTTTTATCTATTCTTGTGTTCAATTTTTTTTACTTATCTAAATTTTCTATGTCACAAGCTAACCTCTTGCCTTAGTCTTGCACAATTGTTGTGGGCTTGCCTCTAAAAAATACGCAATCCATGAGGGCAAGCAACCTTGATGAATGGAACTGTGAATTCATGATTTTCAGTCAACCTTGAGCTTTAAAACTATGCAATCATGACATGAAGCACAACACTGAGCCCAAAAACTGTGCAATCCCTCACTAAGATCAGAAACTGCGCAGTGCACTGAACCAGGAAGTTGCCTAGTTCCCAAAATTGCGAAATATTTCCTGGTGATGTGAAAGGCAGGTTTTCCCGGAAAAATCATAAAAGCTAAAAAATAAAAAAAATCCCTACAATTTAGGGATCTATTTTTAGTAACCCTAAGGAAGCACACTTGCTATTTTTGGAAACTTTCTCCATGTGTCGCTTTTTCCTTGATTTTTGGCATGGGTGCGATAAACCATAATTTTCTCAAATATATTTAATCGATGCCCCTAGATCTCATTTTAAAACTCTATCTTGGATCTCGATCATTCCTGAGGGGATCAATGAACCTTCGGTACAATCATTGTCGCTTTTGTGGGCGAGTTTCGCATTTATTGCTTTTGGTGCTTTATTTGTTGCTTTTTGTCTTTTGGCTTGTGTGAATCTTGTTTTGATTGTTTCTTTGCATGCATGCTAGTGTTTCAAATTTATTTAGCTTCTAGAAGTGTTGTTTCAAGTTATCATTTTCCTTTCACAAGTGTTGCATCGATTTCTTCATTTTTGCATCGATGGTCTCCATGCGGCAACTCTACTCACCGATTTGTTTTTCTTCCCGTTTACTTAGTTCAAAACTTGATTTGTGTTGTTTCATTTACAATTAGTTGTATTTTCACTCAAGCCATCACTATCTCTCAGATCTGATCATTTTCCACACTTCCATTAGGCATATCTGTCATTCCTTTGGTTGATTTTCACTTTTCCTAGCTGGGCATTGTGTAATCTGGAGGCCCAAGCTGAGAGCTTGGCCTTTAGAACTACATAGTGCATAGTGCAAGCTAGACCAATTGTGTATTGTTCAGTTCCAAGTCTCATTCTCCATCCTTGGCCACTGAGAATGCACAATGCACAGTCTCTCCCATCTCACTGCCCAGGATGAACTGTGCATTGCGTAGTCTCTGTCTTGAAGCTTTGACCTGTAGTTCCCTCAGGTAGTCAAAGCATCTTTCCAATAAAAATTATGCAATATCTCCCATGAGATGCCCCATTTGTTTCTTGAACATGCCTTGAAAGTGTTTTTCTTAAAACTAATGTTTGATTTCCATAAGTGTTTTTTTTGTCCCACAGGTACAATAGTTTTTGAGAACCTCTCCAACAATCACTATTACAATGGAACCCAAGAGAGGTGCCTCAAAATAAACCACTAAAATCAGTCCCAAGAAATCACTCGAGCAAGTTCTGGTTAACTTTCCAGTATATGTAGACACTCATATGTTTGTAGAAAATGGATCCAAACGGACATGGGATCAGATTAAAGATGATTTTGCAATTGATTACGGGGCAGATTTAGAGGAATGCAAATTTTATCTCAACATCAAGTAATCAGGACTATACATGGTTTCATGCAGGTTTCCAGTCTTTCCATGTGCAGATGTGATCAGTTGGGTTGTCTCACACACTGATGAGAAAACTATGACATTGAGAAACACTGACATACAAAAGTTTGCTACATTTCTGGTAGCATATTTTTAGCAGATGTATCATTTTCCTGACCTAGTGATGATCATTGACTCATTTTTTTATGCCACCCACATCTATGCAAACACGAAGGGTATCATCAAGAGTTGGGTGAAGGAGTTTATGAAATTTACATAAACACCCACCCACATGTACAAGACAAGGTCACTTAGGAAGGCCTACCAACTTTTGGTCATCTTAGCTTGTAGAATATATGGCCAAATAAGCACAAAGAACTTTCTTAAAGAGTGGCATATATTATTGAAGCGGGTAGTGAAAGAGGGGAATCTGTTCAACAGGTCTGACCTTTTGGATCACCAACTAAGAGCCTATGTAGTAAAATACTAGGATCCTCCCAAGGGCGAGAAATATAGATTATATATGTCTACATACTTACTAGATGCGGTCTATTCACAAAATCAGTTTCTTGGCATGAAATAGATGTGGACACGGTTGAGAGAAGCTTCCATGTATATCTATTTAATTTGAAATCTACAGCAATGATTTTTTGCACAATTGACGAAGGATGCGTTTATGTGAATGAATGAAGGAAAAAAAATTATTATTATGCCTTAAAAATAAACTTGAGAACAACAAATAAACATAAAAAATAGAAATAAAAGATGCAAACATAGAAAAATTTGATTACAAAGTTCGTCCCTCCTAGACTACGTCTCTGTGTTTGCTTCCAAGTGGGCGTATGTTATATTAGGAATGCCCCAAAGAGGTTCTTTACATGGAAATTCAAAAAATGATTTGTGCATGCATAAATTGTTGGTCAATGTCCAAAAGAATCCTTTTGTCTCAGTTTTCCAATGCCTGTCTTCATTCTAAAAAAGGCTCAAGGATGGCCAAGTTACGATGGAAAGAGCATTTGCAGACATACACAAAAATTTGTTTCTGAAGCTCGCTTGTCACTCCTAACTGCATTGGTGCAATGGTTAAGATTTTATAAGACCTTGGGCAGGTTCCAGGGTCGAACCTCCCAGGCTATATATAGCATATGTTTTCATTAGTTCCAACTACATTTACATTGGTGCAATACATACATTACACTTAGCGCTTTTGATTCAACAAAATGATAAGGTTTTAAAATGCAACACATATGTTTTAACCAATGACCATACATGGTGCATTTGACAAATATATAATTTATGGCATAATAGATTATAGGTTGGCGCATTTTTTATATATATGGTATATAACATAACGGACTCCAGTGGATCTATTAACCATGAAACCGTGGAAATGACATGTAATTCATTGTCACATATCCTTTACTCTTCGCTATTTGGTTTTCCTCCTCCATGTCGTTGAATACCACCACTCCGTACCGTTCGAACTATATCACAAATCTGTCGTATAACCGTGCCACATGGTAATACTTGTACCTGCCGGTTGAATATTTGGTAGTGCTAGTACCATAGACTTTGAATATTCCCCCGATACACCATACTCATCGTGCCATATCATTATGCACAGTTCCAAAAATATTTTTGGTTATAATAACATTTACTATAACCTTTACTATATGGTTTTAAAACATAAAAATTTGCGCCACCTTTGTATTATTATATATGCGCCCAACATGGTTTTTAAACATAGTTACACCTTAGGTTTAATGTTTTGACATTAAAATGAGCACCCTTGTTTTAATATTTGGAATTTCATATGGTTTAGATATCATAGGTTTTAATCGTTGGAAACCAATTCCCATGCATTTTAAAACCACAACCAACCATAACCATAGACCTATACTTGCACATGTTCATCATAAACTTCAACGAACAATTTCTTCTCCATTCGAAGGCCAAATGAAAAACCGAAGGTACCACTAGATTCAGAAAGACTGGCTCTACTGCATGGCATTATTTATGAGAAAAAAATAAGACACTTGAACTTGGAGCAATTAGAGGATCCTCCTGGACCATTCCTCTCCACCAGAAGCTTTTATACCACCAAAAGTTTGGTTTTAAGCATATATGAGGTGAGGGTACAACTCCCTCACTCTTCTGATCGCCATCCACCTTGCTTCGCTAGGATTCAAGATTTTGAGTCTCACTTGATGATACATCACATCTCCATGCATGGAAGTGAAAACCTTCCTTTTACCTTCACGCCTTTCTCTCCTGACATAAATCCATACTTGATCACCAACCTGAAAGTGATGATCCACTCGATGCTTATCATGACGCTTTTTGAACCTGTGCATTGTTTCATTCATCTAAGGAAAATAAAAAAAACCTTTGTAGCTGTGCCAATGTCTTGCCCACACCAAAATGCCCTAAAATATGAGAATAATGTGCTTTCCTGATCAGATGTGTTCTTTCTCCCTGTAGTATGCACTGTTGATATTTTGTGTATTTGGGGCAGCAGTTGATGTGCTCTAGCTCCCAAATTTTGTGGAGGGACTAGAGTACACTTGATCTACAAGACCCAGATATGGATTTGGTAAATTTCATTTGGTTTGGGAGATATTTAATTAATTAATTATTTTAATGTATTTCCTAAGTCTAAACTTAGGAAAATGAAATAATTAAAGTTAATTAAATTAAACATGTGATGAAATTGTCTTAAGTCAGACGGATCAAGCTTTCTTTTAATCTTAGCCATTGATTCAAGATCTGATCATGGCCATTGGTTTCCCAATGTGAAAAGTATAAAGTAAAGGCTTGGGGTCATTTGTAAAGACACACAAAGGCAGAGCATTGAAGCTAGGCTAAGATTCTAGGGCAGGGTTTGCTTAGAATTCTCATAAGTGTTTCAGCTACAAAGAGGGGAGTTTAGACAAAGGGGATGATCTGATACCGGTGTATAGAATCAGTAAGAGACAAAGAGTAGCTTCATAAAGGTAGCATAAAGGAGAAGGGACTTCAACAGGAAGAGGGCAGCAACTGCGCAGTGCAAGGGCAGCTTCAGCTACGCAAGTGTTGCGTAGTCACTCCCAGGGAAACGTAAGGCAGTTGGAAACCCTCAGAGGTTACGCAAAGACCCTTAGGGGTAGTGTAGGGATTGCTGTTAGGTAAAATTGACTCGAGATAGAGTCAATTTTGACTAGGGTAACTAGTAGTGGTTTTGGGGCACATGGTATTGTACACCCATGGTTTTTCAGCCCATGGTATTGCATGTAATGGAGCCTATAAAAGGTTGGGAAGAATTCATTGTAAGGTAGGCCTAGAGGTGAGCAGTGAAGGCTCACTTGGCCGGATTGGCCAGGGTTTTGGCCAATGATTAATGAAATTTCATTGGTTGGGTTTTGCCTCGAATTTGGGGTTTTCTCAGATAAACATTTGTGTTTATGTTTATTATTTGTTGCTGGCATTTTATGTTTATTTATGTCAGTAAATTTTTTATTATTTCTGCCATAATTTCTAACAACTGGTATCAGAGCCATGGTCCAAGTTTTTTCTTTAGAGGGACGCCTTTTGTGTACTCTCTAATGAGAGTGGGTTGAAAATGGCTTTGCAGTTAAATATTGTGTGTCGGTAACAATTTATATTCTCCGGTTGTTTACAGATCTAATCAGTAAGTAGGTGATCTAATGTGGAAGGATTTTTTTATCAGATCTGTGATTGAGGATATTTTAAAGTATATAGAGGTGGATTCTTTGGTTGCGGCTAACCCAATGTGTTTGTGGCGTCTGGATGCAGATTTAGTCGAATTTGTGGAGGCCAAATCGAAAGACTCCAGATATTTTGAGACTTTGGAGGGAAATACTTATATTTCACGTGGCAGGTTGCATATTCGTGATCTGGAGCTGAATAAGTGGGAGAGGTCAGTCACTTGTGTCAAAAGGAGCGAAGACATAGCGGATCTATATAACTAATGGACGCATGTGGCTAAGTCATTTGGTGTGTTTAAGGAGATCAGAATGGTTTTGAACCCGGCTAAGCAGTTGCCACAATGAAAATGGATATATTGTGATCCATCTGCTATGTGTGCGTTAGAGAAATTGGAAGATGCATTGAAAAATGGATTTCGAAGCTGAGAAAGTAGACTTATTTTGAGGTGGTGAAGGAAATTCGGACATCAGCCACCTTGCCATCTTCTTGCATTCAAGATGCCAAGAAGCAACAGTCTGCGGTGCAGGGAACGAGAAGTAATTTGGTTTTTTTTCTTTGTCCACATGTCAGAGCTGAGAGATCCCCATCATGAAACATGAGGAGAGGATGATTCATTTGCGCACATACTGCAATTAGGTTTCCTGAAGATCTGGATAGCGACAGTGACTGGACTAAGATGAGATTTATTGTTTGAAGAAGAGTGTTCCTGCATGGAGGTCGAAGTAGCCATGAAGGGACCTGATGAACCTACGACATGAATGTTGGAAATGGCATACTACAAGTTGTTTTTTGGGGACAATGGATTTGTAGATGCGTAATTTCTTGAGATAATTAAAAAGGAAGGCGAGCATCGAGAGCATGGCACTGGCGTTTCATATCATTGAGATCAAGCCACCATTAAGGAGAAATTTTTGTTCTTGGACAACTCATAAGGACAATAAAATATTATGTATTTACCTCTTCATGAGAATTTTATCCCTTAGCATGGATGCTGGAATGTGACAGTGATCAACGATAGAGGTGTTGCAAGTACATGCGTAAAAGGAAGACATGGGGCATGGATGTGAGCAGGCGCAAATCTAAAAATATGGATTTGGATCGGTAATTCTTCATAGCGTGAACAGGAGGAAAATGAAACACTTGGTTTCGTGAGGGCCATGTCGAATGGGAAAATCGTGGTCGATGGTGGAGAAGGGCAGCTCCACCAAGCAGATAATCAGAATGGACCAGAAAAAGCGTAGAGGGCAGATTCATGTACAACTATGATGTCCTATTTGGAGAGGACATCATGAATGTAGAGAATGGTCATATAAATAATAGAAACAATGAAAAAAAAGAAAAAAATTGTAATGAAGTTAATTTTTTCATGTAAATGGGCATACTGTTGTAAGACCTGGTATGGCATGCGTACCCTTGGGTAATCACTGGTAAAGTCTGGGTTAGACCTAGGTGATAGGGGGATGCCAAGTTAACAACTACCTTGGGTAAAAATTTGAGGGGGGAAGGGCTAGAGTGAGCGGGGTTGTGTCACTTAGCAATTTTGGCTGGCTTTAGTCAAGAAACCCCAAGTCAAGTTTAAGGGGGAATTGTTAGGTAAACTTGACTCGGGATAGAGTCAATGTTGACTAGGGTAAATAGTAGTGATTTTGGGGCACATGGTATTGTGCACCCATGGTTTTTTAGCCCATGGTATTGCATGTAATGGAGCCTATAAAAGGCTGGGAAGACTTCATTGTAAGGTAGGCCTGGAGGTGAGCAGTGAAGGCTCACTTGGCCGGATTTTCCAGGGTTTTGGCCAATTCTTAATGAAATTTAATTGGTTGGGTTTTTCCTTGGATTTGGGGTTTTCCCGGATAAACATTTGTGTTTATGTTTATGATTTGTTGTTGGCCTTTTATGTTTATTTCTGTCAGTACATTGTTTATTATTTCTGCTGTAATTTCTAACAACTGCGTCACCCAGTATGGGGTTACGTAGCCCTTTCCAGGCTAGTGCTGAGGGACACAGGGGCTACAAAGGCTGACACAGGGGCTTTAGCGGCAGTGGTGGGGTTTCTAGGGTGTAATTTTGGCTGAGTCCTATAAATTCCATTTGAGGGTGTGGATCAATCAATATTTTGGCTTTAGAAAAGACGGTGAGTTGCAGATCTATTTTATCTCTGTTATGTTTTCAAGATATGGAACCCAAATTTGTTGTATTCAGAAAACTCTTAATAATAAAACCCTCCAGCATGCAACAGACCGATTTTCCCGCATTGGGTTTCTCTGGGGACTAATTTTCCAGAAAATCACTGTGTCACTTTTTCTATGTGTGCATGTAATTTTTCTAGATCTGAATTGGTGAAATTCTGTTATGTGTTTTTCTTCGATATTAATTTGAAAATTTCAATTAATAACTTAATTAAGTAGGAGGAGCATAACCATATCTAACAATATATTTTTGCATAATTGTAACATTCATAAATTTTCACATGCAAAACTTGCCAAGATGGTACAATAACCTATCATAAACATCGTAATTATCTTCCTCCACCTGAGCACTATGATTTAGTGATTCACAAACATCCTTGAAAATAGTATCTGTAGTATAAATTTCATGTGCTAAAGAATTGTTTTGCAAAATAACTGAAATATTCAAAGAATATCTTTACAACATATCAACTACTTTTTTTGTAGTACCTTTCTTATACTTGATTACTAAGTGGACCTGCTGCAAAAAACCCATCCATCTATAATGTCAAGATTTTGTAACTTAGTTTGATACTAAAGGTATTGAAGCGACCGATGATCTGTATGAATCTTCGTTTCTTTTGCATACCCACCAACTTTAGTTTCTATTTCAAACAGATGTTGAAGGTCTGGTGGAGTTATTACAATTTTCTGCTTCAATGTATCAAATTCTTTTTGTTTCCTTCTTATCCACTGAAAAGATACTTTAAAACTTGTTAAAGCATGGAGCGGTGATGCAATAAAAGAGAAATGAAAAAAAAACTTCCTCCAATATTGAACTGCACCCACGAAACTTCTAACTTCCCAACTTGAACTAAAAAATAAGAATATCATCTAGACAGACTATGATAAACTTATCAGGAAAAGGATGAAACACATCATTCATCACTCTCATTAAAGTTGTTGGAGCATCGCATAAACCAAACGGCATAACCAACAATTCATAAAGCCCTTGTCTAGTCTTACATGCATTTTTCCAAACATCATTCTCTGTGATACACATATGATGATAACCATTTCTTAAATCCAATTTAGTGATTGATATACGATACATGCCAATGTTCAGAAGAGGTGCAATAGATAGTAATTGAATCTCATGTTGTATTTCTCATTTTGTAAGGAGACTTTTTGGTTCTTTAAACAATTCCTCATAAGAATCAACTATTTCAATTAATTTTTCCTTAAACTGAGAATCACATTTTTTAGTGTCCAAATTTTCAGTGATAAAATGTACTCTTTCAGGTTTACTTAGTAGTGGTCCTAGGTCAAAATTTCATGTGTCAAGTCAGTTTTCAAATAAAATTTTGTTCAATGAATATGTCTAGGTATGAAATGATACTCCTTTCACTCCATTAATGGTTATCATTATTTTAGAGGTCATGTCATCCATCAATATTCTAGGGTCTGAGGTCATTCACCACACCTTCATTTAGGTTAGAGTCTAGGTCTCATTTCTTTTGCCACCATAAGAGTCAATTATGTCATAAAAGAAAGCAAACAAATCTCATTTTCACCATACAAGTCATTTTCATAGGGCGTTAGAAAAGATAGGGAAATAAGTAAATATCTCCTCTTTTCTCACCATCATACTCCACAACTGCCATGGGTTGAATAAAAAAAAAAAAATTGTGCCAACACTACATGTTCTACGCTTCTAGGTGTGTTGCGCAGGTGCTACGGTTTTAGTGTTTGAGCTCCAAATAATTTCTCCAAGGTTAAAAACCATTGTAAAAATGTTCATACACTTCCTAAACAGTAATTGGACACCCTCCATACCTCTCTCAAGTCAAAATTCATCAGCAAATGAGTGGTTTCCTTCATTAGGTTACCTCCACTACATTTTTGGTGTTTTTCATCTTTTGTTTGTTTCATCAACCCTAATATAACCATATAAAACCTTCATATAACCTTAATACACCATACCCTAACATCTCCTATCACTCACAACCCTATTTTCCATCAATTTCATTAAAACCCTAATTTTCACTACATTTTGGGAAAAAAAGTAGTGAAACCCTGCGTTTTGAGCTTTTGGGTACCTTTCACATGCCCATTCCCAAAAATTCCACTTGCATCTTGTAGAAAAATCATCACCTTACCTCCCCAATTTTTTAGGGTTTTTTCCCTAACTTCCTTCCACTTCATTTCTATCCCTAAAACCACTCTACCAGTATTCCCTATTTTCCTAATTTTCCACCTTCCCTATCCACTACATCAAGATAGGGCTTTCCCTGTTGGAAAACATCATGGAGGGTGAGAAGAAGGTCCATAAGGGAGGTCAAAATTCCAGGTTTGAGTCAACTCAAAGCCATGTAATCATTTTTATAACTTTGTGATAAAGTCAGGGTTTACATTGCACAGAGGGAGAGTTTGGAGTCAAAATCAGTTTCTAATGTAATGAAGATGAATTTTACAAAAGTGAAAGAGGTTTTTGTCAATAATATTCCAAATAAAAAAAAATCCTTCAGTTTATGCACATGTGTTATGGTTTGAGAGAAATTCTCAAAATACAGTTGCTCTAGGTCATTTTCTGCACTTTTGGATAGGTTGTTGTCAAATCAAATTTCAGGGGTTTGGAGTAGGGGTTTTCAATGCTTGATGACTCCATTCTGTAGAAGACATACTAAGCTTTCCAACCATACCAAGTTTAGACCCAAAATACTATGGGAAGGCCTCCAAAATCCCTCTAAAAGTATGTGATATGATTTTTCTCAGAGTGTGCTACGCTTCTATAAAGTTTGAGCGATCAACTTCAAACTTGGATTTTGAGAAAATGGTGAATTATTTTGGAAAAATGGAGGAGGTTTTTATTCATAACATTCCAAGGAACAAAAAATAATCTTGGTTTTGAAAAAAAAATTATGGTTAGATAGATAGTGATCCATATTTAAGCCCTATTTTTGCAGATTTGTTTCAATTCCTTTGTTACATTTTTGGAATCAGTTGTTGCACTTCTGTAATTTGGTATTACACCTCCAGAAAGGGTCCAGAATTAGGTTTTTTGGCTTCAAATCTCTTCAAACAAGCTCAAGGCTTGTGAGCACTACTCCTTGGACCTCTCACAAATAGTAAGTCACTACTCTCATACCCTCCCTTGGTCAAGTTATTGAGTTTTCAAATCATTTTCATGCTTACTCTATATTTCTCCATATCATCGCTTCTCCATGACATAGAAAGACTTAATTTGATAAAAAATAACCTACTCCAGCTAAATAAATCCTAACCATAGTACCTAAACACTATCCTACACCTCTCACATACCTCATCCTCACATCTCTCACCATCCAGATCATCCCTAACATGTCATTTTCATCAATCCCTAAATTCTAGTTAATTTTCACACTTAAAAATTGGGAATTTCCTATGTTTGCTTGATTCCACCATCCTACTCAAATCCAATTCCATTAATTACACCCACAATATGGAGCTAAAATTCCACCTTATCTACTAAATTTTTTGTATAATTTTCCCTAGCTCCATAACCCTCCATCTCACCCTTTAAACCTACCCCATCCCTACACTTTGGTTTTCCCAAATTTCAATATACATACCCATCCCATCAAACACACTAGGGTTTTATGCTTTAAATAATAAAAAAGATGAAGCGTGATATGAAGAACTTAAAGTGAGGGCACCACCTCACGTTATAACCCGTTCACAATGCATGAAATCAATGCTTCAGCCTTGGCCAAAAGATGTTTTGAGAGGACTGGATGTTTGAGGTTCTGTGAGAATATCAAATGAAGATTAAATAGAAGGTTTTATTATATTTGTTAGCTGAAGCTTCCTTGGTTGTTTATCCCATCACTCATAGGTGATATAGAACCAATTTTGAGAAGTTTTTAATAATTTTGGTATTTTTTGTGATTTTTGCACAATTCTGGAAATTCCTCCTTAAAGAAGAGTAACAAACGTTTGTTATGCTTATTTTGGAGGCATCCAAATGGTGATTTATTTACATGGATGGATTCATTTTGATTATTAAATTACAGACCAGGAACCCCCTTGGCATGGAAATCTTTAACTTTGGAGAAAAATCCCCAAAATCACTCATTTTTCATGTTTCTTGCACCTTTTTGGAGCCTCTGTTATGCTTTTGGAGTAACCTTGGGAGAATGGATGTTTGGAGGCCTTCCCATGGGTAATTTTTCATATTCAAGATGTTATATAGACTAGACACACAGATCTAATTGACCGTTATTTCAAAAGTGGATCTGGACTCCCTAAAGTTCCTCAAAAGTGTGTGCAAATGTCTATTACGCTTCTGCAAAATTTTGTTACCATTTTGTTAGAAATGTTACAAATCATCATTGGATTCCTCATGACACTTTTCAAGCTCAAAAAATGTCACAAATTTGAGGTTTTTCTACCCTATGAGTTTGAATTAGAGTTATTGATTTTGTTTTTTCCTCTTATCATGAGGGAATATGTAATTTAATGTAAGGGAAAAACACTCCTAGTTCATAGTTGTGTTGGGAAAAATACTGAGAGGGGGGGGGTGAATCAGTATTTACTGCATAATCAAAACTTTCACTTTTTCCTTCTTCTAAAAGGCATACGCTACTTTCCTGAACCAGACGTGCGTATATACGCGGATCCCCTTTATTAAACTAGCGTATACACAGAGATTTAGATAAGTCATTAAATCTTCATTTAAACCATTCCATCATTTATTTATCAGATATTCAATAAGCAGTAAACATGTGCAGTAAGAACAGAATAACCATCACACAAAGCATCACACATGAACACCAGGATTTTTAGGTGGAAACCCAAGTCGGGAGAAAACCACCGCTGCAGTTGCTCAGCCTTCAATATTTTATTATAGAGAAAAACATCTTACAACATATGTGCTGGCGCAGACTTGACCAGCACGCAGGCACCCACCTGCGCTCGTTTACCAGCCTCTCCTGGAAGGGAGCTCCAACCCCCTGACTCGTTTACCAGCCTCTCCTGGAAGGGAGCTACGACCCCCCGATCTCGCTTACCAGCCTCACCTGGAAGGGAGCTACAACCCCCTGACTGAAGGCTACAACCTTCAGCACCACCTTGGACCACGTTTCATCAATTTTCACACTGGATCCAACCACTCCAATAGAACACAACTTGCAGACCGCAATTCATCATATTTCCAGACGGAACCCTTTCCATATTTTTAAGCACGAACATACATCATCAACAGATACATATCAACACGGATCAGATAGCAGAAACACAGCAGAACAGATCAGATATTTCATACCCCTTGCTTCAGCAAGCCCTAGTTTGCATACGCGCTTTCCCTTCACTGATGTCGCGTGCATACGCGCTTCCGTCCATACAAACCAGCGTATAACTCAGTGTATATTTTAT
Organism: Pinus albicaulis; assembly: GCA_034641835.2. Taxonomy (NCBI): domain Eukaryota; kingdom Viridiplantae; phylum Streptophyta; class Pinopsida; order Pinales; family Pinaceae; genus Pinus; species Pinus albicaulis. Next base: position 816,627,435 of record CM076580.1, read on the forward strand.
TGCGCATACGCGCTTTCTCTTCGCTGAAGCTGCGTATATACGCGCTTCCTCCGCGTTGAAGTAGCGTATAGATCTTCAATTATTATAGAGCAGGATACTTCTTCAGATCAGATATTCAGTTCAGATTTACCCTTTTTCTTCAGACAGATGTTCGCCTTGATGCTCACCTCATCACAGATCTAAGCCTTCCCTAATCAGATCTAACAAATACAAGAGCAATTCAGATCTAGATCCCCTTCTTCATCATTGGTGCATCATACAATCAGATTTATCATTCAAGTGTAACCCTTTCCATTCAGATATACTTCAGAGAGAAGTATTCATTCAAGCTCAGACATCTTGCACTCACACTCCTGTTGTGCACAATGAATTTCTTCTCCTTTTATATGATTATCCTTTTTCAATACCATGAGCCCCTTTTTCAATACCATGGACCGAAACAATACCATAAGCCCAAAACTACCTGGACGGGGTCAATTAGGCGGATCATTACCCAATACTATGGGTCAATACCATGGTGGTTACCCTTGGATTTGCACTTTTTGAGCGCTTTAGCCCATACGCGACTTGTAACGTTCCTTTCCGCGTGCATGCGCGACTTCCCCTAGGCCAATCCGCGTATACCAAGAGACATGCTCTTTTTCATCATTCTCTGAGTACATTCTGAAATCCTTTCTTCATTGCCTTCTGTAAATACTGTAGATACATCAGATTTCCTTCATCAAGGACATATTCTATCAAACACAACTTCATCAAGTAAGTTTTCATCATCTTCATCAAGTGGGTTTCCTTTCAAGTACAACACTCAACATCATATCATCAAAAATCATCATATCACTTCAGATTTACATCATTTAACAAGTCCATCAAGTCAAGCATAACTTCATCAGGTGGAGTGCCATCAAGGACAATACATGTCAACAGTCGCACGTCTTCATCTTCATTCAGTGGGTTGCCATCAAGGACAACACTCTGCATCATATTTCCAACAATCTCCCCCTTTGGACTTGATGGCAACCACGATGGTGTTTGGTTACCACAGCAGATAGATACCATGTCACTCTCCCAAATATGTCACATCATTACCTTCTCTTTATTCAAACACCATGTCACTCTCCCCTTTTGACATCAAGGTCAAAGGGCGGATCAAAAACCAACATTCTCCCCCTTTTCTCCTCATGTGGAAGAAACATTCTGCAGATCTGATATGTGCTGAAGTGGCCAAGCTCCCCCTGAGTTCATGCTGAATCTTCAAACATATTTTTCAATAAGGTACATGACTCTTTCTATCACCAAAGACTCATACTTACATCAAATATCCATCCAAGTGGATTTACATATGAGACTCAACTACCCAACCAAGTGGGTTTACAAATTTGACTCAGCTACCCAACCACGTGGGTTTACAAAATTTGACTCAGCTACCCAACAAAAATGACAAGTCCTTACATGACTGGATATTACAATTTTACAACATGAGTCTCAACAAGGTCTTTTCATCAAACTACAAATATGACTTTTTATGACCAATACCAAGAAGACCTCAAGAGAGATCATATAACAGAACCATCATAGTGCCAACAATGCATTATACTCAGCAACGCTAATGCTCCCCCTGAATCAGTGCATCCATGCATCCTTTTCATATGACTAAGGCTCCCCCTTAGTTTGTGCATCCTGAACATTTTCACCAAAAAAATCATCAAGGCATCTTCATCAAAACATTAGAAACAGAATTATGAGAGCTGGAACACCACCAGAGATACCAAACAGTATCAGAGATACCAGACAACACTGCAGCTGTGCTGAAGAATGCTGAACCATCCAAAAAATTGTCAGCAACCAACCATACGCGGGTTTATGTGCAGGAACTCGCGTACATACGCGACTGTGTTTCAGGAAACCCGTGTATCCCAAGCCATCTTCTAAAATTTATGCAGATCTGATTCTCTATGAGGAAAAGACAATGTTCAGCTTCTTTCTGAGATATTTGACTGCTTCCCTGGACTACAGATATAACAGAATAGTGTAGTTGTGTCTTCAAGCGTCATCCAATGGTTGTAACATAAGCCCATTAGTAACCAAGCCTTCGGATCCTTTGCAGCATCAATACATTCTTTCCAAAAGAGATTATCATACCAGAACAACATCTTCAGATATGTGTCAAGCAATCATCCATGTGGTCCAAAAACACCATGATCTTCAAGATGTAACATGAATTAACATATGTAGGCAAAAGATCTCAACCATAGCAACCAAACTCTATATGATCTGAAACAAACAATATCCAACTCATCCACACAAAGATACTTATCAGTAACCAGGGCTCAAAAACTCATCATAATAATCCATGTACTAAATCATCATCATTTGAGCATGAGTATCACCAAGAGCAAAGAATAAGCAGTCATATTTCCAACAATGCAATCATTAGAATTCAACCTGCTACTCCCCCTAAACCAGTGCTTCTTCCTTAACTTGTGCAATCTGAGACACCTTCAACAGCAAGTCATTAACAACAATCTCTGCATGATCTGTCCTCATCTCTGAACTATAAGACTTTCATCTCAACAATGAATGCTCTTCATCATAAAGCAACCAGGCTTCATCCATAATCTTCAACAAAAGAACCCATGCATCATTTCATTATCATGAGTATAACTAGAATGATGCTAACAGTGCAATCATCAGCAGTCAGACTGATGCTCCCCCTGGACCTCTGCTTCAGATCTTCAGCTATCAGATAAATTTTCTTATCATCAATGCATACGCGACTGCGTCTTCTGGAACTCGCGTGTATACGCGACTTTAGTTAATGGAACCTGCGTATGGAAAGTGAAGCATAGAAAATTTCCATCTTCCTTTATTTCTTCCTGAGCTTGTACCTCCTGTACCTGTCCTTTCCACATCAGATGTGCTGTCAGAAGTAAATATAACCAGAATAATTAAATCAACCATGAAAGTCATCATGCATTGCTCCCCTTGTGACGATACATTACTAAATCTCATAATGTATCCCACATCATTCCTGCAGTCAATCGGAGAAGTAAGCTTCCAGAAGTGTATGACTGCAGTAGGGTCTGAATTCCCTACGTTTCTGATCGGTCCTCCTTCTTTTTCCAAATTTGCTTGAGCTTTCCAACAGTGTGTTGAAAATTGTCCACTTTCCCAGATCTGTTCATCCTGCATTCTTTTTCTACATGTCCATACTTATTACAAGCATAACATCTCATGTGGCCAGAGAAATAATCATAAGAATCATAATGAGTATTTCTATTCTTCCTCCATTTACAATTAGCTGATTTATGTCCATACTTGTTACATGAAAAACAATATCCCCTGAAGAAGCTAGAGTACCTTTCTGAGTAGAATTTGTTTGTTTGTGGCTGAAATGATCTACTCCTGCAATTTGCTGCAACATGCCCATAATTATGACATTTAAAACATTCAACGTTCTTGAATGAATTCTTTTGAGAATTCATGATTGTTGGTTGATCTTTTGTTTCTTTCAACACATCAGGTTTTGCATTGAGATCTTCTGAATTTTTGGCAATTCCTTGTGAGCTAGATTCTCCTTTAACAGTTTCATAGAAACCAAGACCATGTTTGATAGCAGGAGACCTTTGATTACTCAGAATATTGTCCAGGATATTAGTACTATCATGAACCCTCAACAGTTTTACCTTTTCTTCCAATTTACCTTTGAGAATGTTTACCTCAACCTCCAAGGCTTGACATTGCTTTGTCATGCTTTCTTCTTTTCTTCTTCCATCTTCAACTTGATCTTTCAGATTTAGGATCTCTTCTTTCAGCCAATTTTCGTTTTCTTCACATGTTTGTTCCAGCTCTTCATTCTTCTTATTTGATTTTTCCAGATCTTCTTTGAGAGAGATAATTTATGCTTCAAGGCCTTCCTTTTCAAAGGATTGTAGAGGTTCCTCATTTTCCTTACTTGATGCTTCTAGCTCTGCTTGCAGAAGGATGATAGCAGCTTCAAGTCCTTCATTCTTCTTGCTTGATTTTTCAAGATCTGCTTCTAGATCTTCAATTCGATTGGATGCATAAGTATGAAACCTTTGATACTTTTCCACCTGTTCATTCAGAATTTCTATTTGATCTTTCATTTGTGAGATCATCTCTTTATAGATAGTTTCTTGCTTATTTTATGAACTTTGTAGTTCTTCTTCTTTAATCTTGAGAGCTTCTTCTAGATCCACAACTTTACTTTCACTATCTTTACTATTGTTTGCACAAAGAAGAGTATTATAAGTGGCCTTCTCCTTTTTCTTCTTTGCCATGAGTGCTTGTAGATCTTCGTCGGAATCTGTTTCATCTTCTTCAATTTTTGCTATACATGATTTTTGAGGTATCTCCTTTCCTTGAGTAACCTTCTTCTTTTGCTTCTTAGCCATGAGCACTTTCAGATCTTGGTCAGAATCTTCTTCATCTTCACTGGACACTTCATCATCATCTTCTTTTGCATAATAACTCTTTCTCTTCTCAAATTGTTTCCCTTTACCATGTTTTTCTCTATAAGGACATTTAGCAGCATAGTGACCAACTTTTCCACACTCAAAACATTTGAAGGGAAGCTTACCTTTGAATCTTCCGGTACCTAGTTGGAGCTTTCTCACGAAATTCGCTTCTTCTTCATCGGATATATAGCTGGATTCTTTGACAACTTCCTTTTCCTTTCCTTTTGTAGATGCCTTAAAAGCAGCTTCTCTTACTTGAGGAGGGCCTCCTTGTCTCATTTCAAAAGCAGTCAGAGTACCATGTAATTGAACAATAGTAAGGGTTTGCAAATCTTGTCTTTCTTCAATAGCAGAAACTTTAGAGTCAAATTTTGAAGTCAAAGATCTCAAGACCTTTTCCACCAGAGTAGTATCAGCCATGGTTTCACCCAAATTTCTCATCCGATTTACAATATCATCTAGAAGAAGAAAGAAACTGGCAACACTCTCATCACTATGCATCTTCAAATTTTCATATTCAATTCTAAGAGTTTGGAGTTTTGCACTTTTTACCTTTGTGTCTCCTTCATAGCTTAGAATGATTTTGTCCCATATGTCTTTTGCCGAATGTAACTGCATCACTTTAGCAAATTCTGATTCAGACATGCTTCCCAATAAGACATTCACTGCTTTGGCATTGATTTCATATTTCTTTCTTTCAGCTGCATCAGTAGGAATACTTGCCGGGTATTGATAACCTTCTTCCACGATTGCCCATACATATGCACCAAGACTTTGCAGATATGCTTTTGTACGTACCTTCCAGAATATCAGATTGCTTCCATTGAATAGAGGTGGCTTTATAGACATTACTCCTTCTTGACTTCCCATTGCGACGGATCCCCTTTAAGCGATCAAGCTTCTGCACAAGGACCTGCTCTGATACCAATTGTTGGGAAAAATACTGAGAGGGGGGGTGAATCAGTATTTACTGCATAATCAAAACTTTCACTTTTTCCTTCTTCTAAAAGGCATACGCTACTTTCCTGAACCAGACGTGCGTATATACGCGGATCCCCTTTATTAAACTAGCGTATACACAGAGATTTAGATAAGTCATTAAATCTTCACTTAAACCATTCCATCATTTATTTATCAGATATTCAATAAGCAGTAAACATGTGCAGTAAGAACAGAATAACCATCACACAAAGCATCACACATGAACACCGGGATTTTTAGGTGGAAACCCAAGTCGGGAGAAAACCACCGCTGCAGTTGCTCAGCCTTCAATATTTTATTATAGAGAAAACATGTTACAACATATGTGCTGGCGCAGACTTGACCAGCACGCAGGCACCCACCTGCGCTCGTTTACCGGCCTCTCCTGGAAGGGAGCTCCAACCCCCTGACTCGTTTACCAGCCTCTCCTGGAAGGGAGCTACGACCCCCCGATCTCGTTTACCAGCCTCACCTGGAAGGGAGATACAACCCCCTGACTGAAGGCTACAACCCTCGGCACCACCTTGGACCACGTTTCATCAATTTTCACACTGGATCCAACCACTTTAATAGAACACAACTTGCAGGCCACAATTCATCATATTTCCAGACCGAACCCTTTCCATACTTTTAAGCACAACCATACATCATCAACTGATACATATCAACACAGATCAGATAGCAGAAACACAGCAGAACAGATCAGATATTTCATACCCTTGCTTCAGCAAACCCTAGTTTGCATACGCGCTTTTACTTCACTGATGTCGCGTATATACGCGCTTCCGTCCACACAAACCAGCGTATACCTCAGTGTATATTTTATTGCGCATACGCTCTTTCTCTTTGCTGAAGCCGCGTATATACGCGCTTCCTCCGCGGCGAAGTAGCGTATAGATCTTCAATCATTACAGAGCAGCATACTTCATCAGATCAGATATTCAGTTCAGATCTACCCTTTTGCTTTAGACAGATGTTCGCCTAGATGCTCGCCTCATCACGGATCTAAGCCTTCCCTAATCAGATCTAACAAATACAAGAGCAATTCAGATCTAGATCCCCTTCTTCATCATTGGTGCATCATACAATCAGATTTATCATTCAAGTGTAACCCTTTCCATTCAGATATACTTTAGAGAGAAGTATTCATTCAAGCTCAGACATCTTGCACTCACACTCATGTTGTGCACAATGAATTTCTTCTCCTTTTATATGATTATCCTTTTTCAATACCATGAGCCCCTTTTTCAATACCATGGACCAAAAAAATACCATAAGCCCAAAACTACCTGGACGGGGTCAATTAGGCGGATCATTACCCAATACTATGGGTCAATACCATGGTGGTTACCCTTGGATTTGCACTTTTTGAGCGCTTTAGCCCATACGCGACTTGTAACGTTCCTTTCCGCGTGCATACGCGACTTCCCCTAGGCCAATCCGCGTATACCAAGAGACATGCTCTTTTCATCATTCTCTGAGTACATTCTGAAATCCTTTCTTCATTGCCTACTGTAAATACTGTAGATACATCAGATTTCCTTCATCAAGGACATATTCTATCAAACACAACTTCATCAAGTAAGTCGTCATCATCTTCATCAAGTGGGTTTCCTTTCAAGTACAACACTCAACATCATATCATCAACAATCATCATATCACTTCAGATTTACATCATTTAACAAGTCCATCAAGTCAAGCATAACTTCATCAGGTGGAGTGCCATCAAGGACAATACATGTCAACAGTCGCACGTCTTCATCTTCATTCAGTGGGTTGCCATCAAGGACAACACTCTGCATCATATTTCCAACAAGTTGAAATTCAAGGAATGGTTTCTAACCTCTATAGAATCTAGGAAATGACTCATATTGTGTATTTATGATCCATTTTGGATGGGATTTCGACCTGATGAGGTGTCATAGTCCATATTTTCTATAAGTATACTCTCTTTAGTCTTTTTTGGGGTGGGATAGTCTTATTTTGCAGTGGAGATTTTGTAATCAACATTTTGGAATGAAATTAGAGACAAATTTATATAAATCGTGTCGAGAATATTGTGGTATGCATTGGAGAATTTGTTCTTATTATGTATATTTATCTATTCATTATAAATGATATATCTTCTTCTTTCACGTACATCTTTCCATATGTTTATCTTGTAAGTTTATAAGAAGAAATCATGTCTGTTCATGCTCTATTTTAGGAAAGGTTTACATGATATCTCTTTTCAGTTATAAATGAAGGAATTCACCTCAGTTATCATTCAGTATCTCTCTTACTTGATCCTATACTCAATGACCTATTAAGAATGATTTCAAACTACCTATATAGCCTCACATATTAAATATAGATTAACCTTGGAATTCATACCTAAAAACTCTAAACCTAGCGTTCTCACTGACCTTTATATCCAACACTTAAAACATCAAACAAAATACTATTTAATGAGATTACATACATAGCCTAAGATAATTAGATACTCAATCATTATTTTGACTACAAAAGTGACAACGAGAGATCCCTCTTCGGTCTTGGTAGGGTAAGCTACTTGACCTAAATCCTGGTCTGTGGTTACCTTTCTTCAATCCTATTTTCAGCCTTGGGAATTTGGGTAGAGTGATAACATTATTGGCACCGTTTCCGGGGAGCGAAGGTTAAATATTTCCCAGTAAATAATGACAAATATTAGCTCTGATTTCTGATGGTGAACAATGGTCAGGCACAAGAAAGGTTATGCATCTTTCACCTAGCGACTCTAGTGGCGAAGAATTCAAAAGTTCAATTTTCATGGCGACTCCACTATTAAAAAACCGATAACTTCAATAATTATTGGTGACTTCACTATTTTCAATATGGATTCAATGAAAGAAGGAATGATAGGTATTATCCTATACATCAAGATCATGTTCCGGGCTTGCAAATCCTATTCCTCAGGTATATTGACAAATATACTTTCCAAAATTCAGAGATGGAAACGGTGATGATGCTACACTTCATTTAATAATATTTCATATGAATGTGCGTAAGATGAAGATTAATTTTCATGAATATTGTTTAATGAAGATGTTCTTGATCAAATTAGAAGAAAAAGCACGGTTTTGGTATGAAAGTTTGCCTCATGCTTGTATTTATTCTCTCAAGGATTTTCACTTAGTATTTTTGGAGACGTATAGAGAAACCTATCCTTATTTTATTTTGATTGAGGATTGTTGTGATCACTTTTAGAATTTTATTCAAGAGAGTGCTTATGGCGATGAATATTTTATGGATGATGAAATTTTATATGCTTTGAATGAAAATCCTTTTCACCACAATGAGAAGATCATGGATTCTTCCATGGATTACAACAAAAAATGTGAGCAACATTCTTCAAAGGATGACATTGATATTCCATATTTCGAAGTTGATGATAATTGCAACAGTATTTCCATTCTTCAAGTGATCAAGATATATATGAAGATGTTATATCTAGCTACCCTTCATCCCTTTCCTCTTCTGAGTTTTTAATTCAAGAAGAAATATGTGCAGATTATAATTTTGAGTTTGCTTGTAAAGAAACTCTAAAGAGTCATGATTTATCCACTGAGGTAAAAAAAAATGTACACCAGGTTTTTTGTCTTGAGTTTTATGAACATTTTCAACAACCTTCAAATGCTCAAGATATAGAATTCTTTCAGAGCCAAGACAATTATCTTTCTGATATACATGAAAATCCATTTGTAGATATTTGTGTTGATGTTGATTTGGCCACCTCAATTGAAGATATGCAAGAACATACAAATCTTGTTTCTGATCTGGATGATATGGAAGATCACATTACTACATTTCTATTTAAGAGGGATCAACCAAATGAAGAAGAACACTCAACCATTATATTTGAAATACTTTCCCTTCTTTTTGCTGATCGACAAGAGGTAATATTTCATGATTTTCAAGACCCCTTAGGTAGTATTTTGGAAGCATCAGAAAAGATGGAGTTTTTTTCTTAGCCAACACAGAGTTTGGGTTCAGTTTTCAGTTGGGGTTTTCATCACCACAACACTTTTATTTTGAGGAAAGTAGGAGGAGCAAGAAATCATACAACCATTTTATTTCATGGTTGCACTAGATCTTCAACTTCACTTGATCAAGTGATTTATGGATAAGTTAGAGTAGGTCAAGTGCAATGAATAAGCTCAACATTATGAGCATATTTTTCAGTGTCAGTTTCAAGTAGAGTTTGCAGTTGATGATTTACATTTCAGTTTTCAGTTTGATTTGAATCAGTTTGATGATTGTAGTTGGAGTGACTCCATTACCCAATGGATGATGCTACTTTGTATACGGTGTTATTGTCACCTCCTAAAGGATATGCCATCCCCAGCTAGAGCCAATGTTATTTTCCAAATGTTCAGTTATCAAATATACTCTTTCAGGTTTACTTAGTAGTGGGCCTAGGTCAAAATTTCATGTTTCAAGTCAGTTTTCAAATAAACATTTGTTCACTGAATATGTCTAGGTCTTAAATGATACTCCATTCACTCCATTCATGGTAATAATTATTTCATAGGTCATGTCATCCATCAATCGTATAGGGTCTGAGGTAATTCATCAAACCTTCATTTATGTTAGAGTCTAGGTCTCATTTGTTTCGCCACCATAAGAGTCAATTATGTCATAAAAGAAAGTGAACAAATATCATTTTCACCATACAAGTGATTTGCATAGGGAGTTATAAAAGATAAGGAAATAAGTAAATATCTCCTCTCTTCTCACCATCATACTCCACAACTGCCATGGGTTGAAGAAAAATAAGCAAATGTGTGCCAAAACTACCTGTGCTACCCTTTTGGGTGTGTTGTGCTTTTGGTTTGTGAGCTCAAAATAATTTTTCCAAGGTTCAAAACCACTTCAAAAAGGTTCATACACTTCCTAAACAGCAAGTGGAAACCATCCATTACCTCTCTGAAGTCAAAATTCATCACCAAATGAGTGGTTTCCTTCATTAGTTTACCTCTACTACGTTTTTGGTGTTTTTCATATTTTATTTGTTTCTATTGATAAAACCATATTCTAACCATTCACCACCTTCATATAACCTTAATAAACCATACCCTAACATCTCCTATCACTCACAACCCTCTTTTCCATAAATTTCATTAAAACCCTAATTTTCACTACATTTTGGAAAAAAACTAGTGAAACCCTGTGTTTTGACCTTTTGGCTACCTTTCACATGCCCATTCCAAAGCTTTCCACTGGAATCCTGTAGCCAAATCATCACCCTACCTCCCAATATTTTTAGGGATTCTTCCCTAACTTCCTTCCACTTCATTTCAGTCCCTAAAACCACTCTACCATTATCATTTTAGTCCCTTAAAACACTTTACCATTATCCCCTATTTTCCTAATCTTACACCTTCCCTATCCACTACATCAATCTAGGGATTTCCTTGTTGAAAAAAATCATGGAGGGTGAGAATAAGGTCCATAAGGGAGGTCATCATTCCAGGTTTGAGCCAACTTAGACCCATGGTTGTTAATCTAGGCTGTATTTGATGTAAAAATGACAATATGATGCTAGATGACGATGAAGAAGTGTCAGTAATGTACCTTGATGAATAATTATGAATGATCATACTTGTTGAAGGATTATATGATTTCCTTTGTTCATCTGGATGATGAATACTACATAATGATGCTGCATTTGATTGATGAAGTACATTTTCACTATCTTAAGGACAACTGACCTAGTGACCCTATGTTGAATAAGGAAAGGAAATTATGGTGGTGATATTATGTTGAAGAAGGCTAGGAAATGATTATGAATACAATCAACGAAGAAATCAAACCATGAAGAAGCCCTACACTCAAAGGTATTCTGCCCTGCCTCCATTTCCACACTCATAAATAATCATTCTAAGTAAAAAATATTTATTTCTACCTTAGAGGAAAAATTCCTTAATGAAAACTACACCATATTGAAGAGCATAATTTTCCTTTCAAATGAGCTATTACTCAGCCTAGAACTCCAAGTGGTTAGGGAGATATGGATCTTTTAAGTTAAAGAAATACATATTTTATGGAAAGCCAACCTATGATCAACTATTCAAGTCGGTCTCCATGTAAAGACATGCCTTTTCACCTTGACCAATGAAAAATAACTATAAATATAAGGTTCATACCTCCTTTTTCTACACTTAGTTTGGTTAAGACAAGAAGAAGAGAAAAAAATAGAAAGGAACAAGTTCATATCTCATGAACACTATTAAAAGAGCTCGAAAAGTGAACTGGATATATTTTTAAGGTCTGATCTAAATGATAAAATAGTGAGGATAAATTTTCTAGGCTTGATACCTTGGATTAAAGGCTTAAAATGGTTTTTGTATTTGGACTGTGGAACTCTGAATTATAAAAATTGGGCACGAATTAAGATCATTACAGTAATGATAATCTGACTGTGACTCAGACTAGATATACCAAAGTGGCTCAGTTAAAAAACTGTTTTTGTGGAGCGCAGTTCTACCTACAAAAACTTTATACTCGGAATGTGACATTACTGAGTGAAACATCAAGTTTAGATTTGTTTTGGAGATCAGTTTCACCTATATAAAGGTTGCAGACTTTAAGATAATCACTAGCAAGGTTAAGGAAAACTCTCAGACTTTGTTGCAAAACCTGTATAGTGACAATTCTTCATAAAATCCCACTGTGGCACAGATGAAATTCAATAATCCTTGATAGTGATTTTTGGACCTTATTACAACAATCAATAATCCCGGAAAATGTAGTAAAATCAAATGGTGGACAAAAAATGGTGAATATAGAGTGAATTTTGGTGATGTAGACTGGTGTAATAAAACATCTTTGAACTGATAGTCCAGTAAAGAAGCGAAAAAAGGATTTGTTTCATTGGAGTAGGAGCTCCTAAACACAAGGTTGGTGCCCTTGAGAAGATAGGGTCAAAGTCCTAGAGGTCGGAGCCTCATTAAGTTCAAGTTGGTTCTTGGTAATCATTGTACTCATTCATTTGTAAAAGGATCATTATCCTTCCTTCTATAATAAATGATTCATTTCTATATTTTTCTGTAGAGTCTAACTAGTTATAATAACAATTGAAAATAAATATTGATTCACCCCCCTCTCAGTATTTCCAATAATTGGAATCAGAGCTAGCTTCTTCATTATCAACCTAACAGCTAGAAGAAGGATTCTTAGACACAATGAAGAACATAGAAGCGACAGGGAAGCTGCCTATTTTTGATGGAATAAACTTTGGTATTTGGAAGAAGAGGATGTCCTACTATTTAATGTCCCTTGGTCCTGAAGTGTGGCATTATATTTAGAATGGTTACAAAGCTCCCTCAACTATTCCAACTAATCCATAAAAAATAAAATCCTACATTTCTAGTGCCAAAGCTCTAAATTCCATATCTAGTGGAATCTCTGATTCCGAATTCACAAAAGTCATGAATTGTGACTTGACCAAAGAAGTATGGGATAAGCTGATTACCCTATATGATGGGGACTCAAAATTTAAGAAGGCAAAGATTCAAACTCATATAAGTCAATTTGAAAGTCTGAAAATTAATGACGAAGAAGTTATTCCATCATACTTTCTCCAAGTAGCTGAAGTGGTTAACACTCTTAAAGGGTTAGGAGAAAATGTTGAAGAAAGCACTATTGTTTAAAAAATCCTAAGATCACTTCCTGACAGATTTGACTCCAAAGTAAATGCCATAGAGGAAATGAAGGACCTATATACTCTCAAGATGAATGAACTTCATGGAATTATCATTTCCTATGAGATGAGGAAAGGAATTCCAGGTTCCTAAGAAGCAGCATTCAAAGCCTCAAAATCAACAAAAAGAGGAAAAGGATGGAATAACAACAGTGATGACTCCAATGCTGAAACTGAATTAGCTCAATTTTTACGAAGACTAAAGAAGGGATCTAAGCTAAAATGTAAGTACCCTCTTATTTTTTTCAAATGTGGAATAATAGGTCATTATGCTGCAAAATGTCCTCATAAACATGATAATGATGATGAAGAGGATTCTAAAAGGATAATGTACAAAAATAAAGGGTTTAATAAGAAGAACTTATTCTCCAAAGAAGATGAGTACGATGAAGATTAATTTGTAGTCATCACGAAGAAATCAACTAGAAATATCCCTCATCACAAAGGAAGTGATGATGAATCAGATGAAGAAAATGACCATGTTGGAAGCAAAGAAGTGTTATTCATGTAATTCACAAATGATGATGATTCAGAAGTGGAAGACGAAGGAAATGCAGATAAATTACTAATAAGTTTCATTGAAGAAAATGATAATTTACAAAATAATATCATTTCTCTCAAAATAGAAAAGGAGGAAGCAAAAAGAAGGGAAAACTTCTTCAACAATAATCTAAAAGAGAAGGATGATATATGTGAAAAACGTGAAGCTGAAATAATATCTCTAAGAAAGGAATTGGAACAAGTCAAAAGGATTTGGAAAATCTCTCAAGCACTTGATAACATTATTAATACTCAAAAACCTCAATATGACAAATCTAGAATTGGTTTCAAAGGAGAATCATCAAGTACAAAGAATAATGCAAGGAGTTATGCCGACATACTTTCTTGCCATCCAAGAGATGAAAAGTCATCTCGCCAAAAACAAAGGCCCATCTCAAGACCAAGAAATGAAGGAAGAAAAACTCCAATGAAGAATGTTGATTCAAGTTATGGCTATTACAACATGTACAAAACTATCTTTCTTGGGTATTGTTACTATTGTAAAAACTTTGGTCATCAATCTAAGCATTGCGAGGCTCATAAGAATGAAGCACCAAGATTGAAATATCAAACAAACAAACTACATGGTCCTAAAGAGAAAGGACAAATAAAAACTTACAATTCTTTTGATCCTTTGGCTAAGTTTGACATGGCTTGATCATTATGTAATAATTATGATCATAATGAACAAAATTTCCCTCTCAAAAGAGAGGAAGCTAAAAGCGTAAATTTCAAAAGGATAAATGTGGCCTAGATTTATGTGCTCATAGTGAAGAAAATCATTGGTTCATGGATAGTGGATGCTCAAGACATATGATAGGTGACCGAAAGAAGTTTGTCTCATTAAACAAGAAAAATGGAAATGTATCCTTTGGAAGCGGATTTTCTAAAATCACTTGGAAAGGAACTGCTGGTAGAAGGGTTCAAACACAATCTTTTAAGTGTTAGCCAAATTTGTGACCAAGGGCGTAACATTGTCTTTAGTACTAAATATTGTGAAATAAGAGACTCATCCTCACGAGAAATTGTGTAAAAATGAGTAAGAACACCAGATAATATTTACATTCTCAGCAAAATCCAAGGAGATAAATGTTACTTGAGTCGAACATATGGAAGTTGGTTATGGCATAAGCGATTGGGGCATACAAGTTTTGATAACTTGATCAATATTAGAAAAATTAATGCTGTGAGGGACATTCCAAATATGTTCAAGCCAAATCAAGTTGTATGTGGCCCATGCCAACATGGAAAGCAAACTAGAACCAACCACAAAACTAAGGATTTCTCAACATCAAAACCTCTGGAGATCATTCATGCAGCTTTATGTGGGCCAACTAGTACTCTAGCTCTTCAAGGTGAATGGTATTTTGCTTTGTTTTTTGATGACCACACTAGAATGATGTGGGTATATTTCACAAATTATAAATTCGAAGCATTTGAATGTTTTAAGAATCTTAAAGCCCTCATTGAAAATGAGAAATATTCTAAGATCAAATGTCTTAGAACAGATAGAGGAGGAGAATTCACCTCAAAAGAATTTGATGAATTCTGTAATGTACATGGAATCAAAAGAGAACTCTCCACTACTAGGACACCTAATAAAATGGAGTATTTGAAATAAGGAACCGAACCGTTAAATAAATTGCAAGGACAATGCTATTAGCATATGATTTGTAGCCAAAATTTTGGAGAGAAGCAGTTGGGACAATAGTTTATACCTTAAATCGAACTCATCTAAGACCAAATAATGAAAAAAATCATTATGAATTATGGAAAGGAAGACCTGCATCAGTAAAATATTTCAGGATTTTTGGAGGCAAATGCTTCATAAAGATCAATTATGATTCACCAGGAAAATTTGATTCTCGAGTTGACGAAGGAATATTTCTTGGATATTCCACTAGGAGAAAATCTTATAGATTTTACAATAGTCATTTATGGAAAATAGTGAAAGAATTGATGTGAAGATCGATGAAGCCCTTCCCTAAAAGGAAATTGAAGATCATGAAGTTGAGCCCTTCCTTGAAGAAAGCAAAGAAGAACCCGAAAAATAAGAAAATGATGAAGAACCTCAAAGTGAACCTTCACAAACTCCTTCTAAGATCAAATTCCTTCAAAAAATCATCTAGAAGAACAAATTATTGGGAATATAGATGAAGGAATTCAAACTCGAAGAAGGATGAAAAACACTCCAAGAAAAGATGATGTTTCTCTCTTATCTCTAGTATAACCTGAAAATTTTTCTCAAGCAAGTAAAGATCCTCATTAGATAAAGGCCATGGAAGAAGAAATGTCTCAAATTAAAAAGAATTAGACTTTGGAGCTAGTACCTCATCCAGAAGATAAAAATATAATTGGAACAAAATGGTATTAAAAAACAAGATGAATGAGGACGGAAAAATTATCAAAAATAGAGCTAGACTTGTTTGCAAAGGATACTCACAAATTGAAGGAATTGACTTTGAAGAATTTTTTTCTCTAGTAGCACGTTTGGAAGTTATAAGATTTTTTTTGGCATTTAATTTTTCAAAAGGATTCAAGGTCTATCAAATGGATGTAAAATCAACATTTTTGAATGGATACCTCAAGGAATAAGTTTACATGGAGAAACCAGAAGGATTTGATCTATCTGAAGGGAATGACTTTGTATGCAAGTCAAAAAATGCCTTGTATGGATTGAAACACACCCCTAGAGCTTGGTATGAAAATTTGGATCACTATCTGTAACAAGAAGGTTTCGAAAAGGCAGTAGCAGGAAGTAGTCTCTACATGAAGATAGACAAGGATAAAATTTTGATCACTCTTGTATACGTTGATGATTTAATCTTTGCCAACAATGACGATGGGATGGGCCATGAATTTTCTATAAATATGTCCAAAAGATTCGAAATGTCAATTATTTGTGAGTTATCTTATGTTCTTGGTCTACAAATATCTCAAACCACTGCAGGCATGTTTATATCTCAAGAAAAATATCTTAAAGACATGCTCAAGAGATATGGGATGGGATATTGTGCACCTACGAGCACATTGATTACCATGGATTACAAGTTGAGAAAATATGATGATTCCCCTCTCATCAATGCGACCCTTTACATTTCAATTATTGGAGCTCTCCTATAATGAACTGCTACAAGGCAAGACATTATGCAAGTTGTGGGAATGGCAACAAGATTTCAATCAAATCCTAAAAAATCTCATTTAGCAGTTGTGAAGAGAATACTTAGATATTTTAAAGGAACTGTTGATTTTGGTCTTTGGTATCCCAGGAACTCAACTCTTACTGTCACAATATACTCTGATGCTGATTGGGATGGAAGTGTGGATGATCAGAAAAGTACCAGTGGAAACACATTCTTTATGGGAGATTGTCTTGTATCTTAGCTCAACAAAAAGAAATCATATATATAACTCTGCATATCTGAAGCCAGATATATAGTTGTGGCTGGTTGTTATACACAAATACTTTGGATGAAGGAAGCCTTGATGGATGTCAATATAGAAACTAAGCAAACAATCACAATATTTTGTGACAACACCAACGCTATAAGTCTTTCAAAGAATCCAGTGATGCACTAAAAAACCAAACACATTCCAATCAAATATCACTTTCTTCATGAACAAGTTGCTGAACAAAATATCAAGTTGGAATTCATCAATACAAAGGAGAAAATTGTAGATATCTTTACAAAACCCCTTCCATGAGAAGCATTTGAATATATTCACCAGAAGATGGGGGTTATTGCTCTTACATCACATTAAAGAAAAAAAACCAATAAAAGGAGCAGCATGATAGGGGGAGTACATTGGTATCCTATTTTTCCATTGATGTCAAAGGGGGAGAAAAGGTGAAATATTTCCATCAATGACAAAGGGGGAGATTGTTAATCTAGGTTGTCATTGATGTAAATATGGAAATAGGATGCTAGATGATGATGAAGAAGTGTCGGTCATGTACCTTGATGAATAATGATGAATGACCATACTTGTTGAAGGATTAGATGATGTTCTTTGGTCATCTTGATGATGAATACTACATAATGATGCTGCATTTGGTTGATGAAATATAGTTTCACTATCTTAAGGACAGTTGGCCTAGTGACCCTATGTTGAAAAAGGAAAGGACATGATGATGGTGATTCTATGTTGAAGAATTATGGGACATGATTATGAAGACAATGAACGAAAAAATCAAACCATGAAGAAGCCCTACACTCAAAGGCATTCTGCCCTGCATCCATTTCTGCACTCATAAATAATCAATCTAATTAAAAATTATTTTTTACTATCTTATAGGAAAATTTCCTTAATGAAACCTACACCAACTTGAATAGCGCATAATTTTTCCTTTCAAATGAGCTATTACTCAGCTAGAAACTCCAAGCGGTTTGGGAGATATGGATTTTTTAAGTTAAAGAAATACATATTTTATGGCAAGTCGACTTATGAACAACTATTCAAGTCGGCCTCCATGTAAAGACATTCCCTTTCAACTTGGCCAACGAAAAATAAATATAAATATAAGTTTTAGGCCTCCTTTTGATACACTCAGTTAGGTTAAGACAAGTAGAAGAGAAAAAAATAGAAAGGAACAAGTTCACAACTCATGAACACTAATAAAAGAACTTGGAACCTGAACTGGATACATTTTAAGGGTTGATCTGGAAAGTAAAACAGTGAGGATACATTTTATAGGCTTGATACCTCAGATTAAAGGATTAAGCTGGTTTTTGTATTTGGATTTTTTATCTCTGAATTATAAAACTTGGGCACAAATTAAGATCATTACAGTAATGATAATATGACTATGACTCAGACTAAGATATAACACAGTGGCTCGGTTAAACAACAATTTCTGTGGAGCTCAGTTCTACCTACAACAACTTTCTACTAGGAATGTGACATTACTCAGTGAAACAACAAGTTTAGATTTAATTTGGAGCTCTGTTTCACCTATAGAAAGTTTGCATACTTTAAGACTATCACTAACAAGATTAAGGACAACTCTCAGACTCTCGTGCAACACCTATACATTGAAAATTCTTCACAAAATCCCACTGTGGCACAAATGAAAGAAAGTAATCCTTGTTAGTGATTTTTAGACCTTATTACAATGATCAATCATCTCAGACAATGCATTAAAATCAAATGGTGGACAGGACACGGTGAAGATAGAGTGAAGTTTGGTGATGTAGACTGGTGCAATACAAAATCTTTGAACTGGTAGTCTAGTAAAGAAGCGAAGAAAGGATTGGTGTCCTTGGAGTAGGAGATCCTAAACACAAGGTTGGTGCCTTGGAGAAGATAGGGTCGAAGCCCTAGAGTTTTAAGCCTCATTAAGTCCAATTTGGTGCTTGGAAATCAATGTACTCATTCATTTGTAAAAGGATCATTATCCTTCCTTCTATAATAAATTATTCATTTCTCTATTTTTTGTGTAGAATCTAACTGGTTATAATAGAAATTGAAAAGAAATATGGATTCACCCCCCTCTCAGTATTTTCAACGATTGGAATCATAGCTATCTTCTTCATTATCATCCTAACAACTCGAAGAAGGATTCTTAGACACAATGATGAACATAGAAGTGACAGGGAAGCTGCCTATGTTCGATGGAAAAAAATTTGGTTTTTGGAAGAAGAGGATGTCCTACTATTTTTGTAAGTATAATATAATTGGTTATAACAAAAATTGAAAATAAATACCGATTCAACCCCCTCTTATTATTTCCAACAATGTCATCATTTTTAGTGCTTCGTGATCAAGCCAGGGTTTACGTTGCACACAGGGACAATTTGGCTTCAAAATCAGTTTCTGAAGTAATGGAGATGAAGTTTACAAAAGTGAAAGAGGTTTTTGTCAATCATAGGCCAAAGAACAAAAAAAATCCTTTAGTTTATGCACAGGTGTTATTGTTTGAGATAAAATCTCAAAATACAGTTTCTCCAGGTCATTTTCTGCACTTTTGGATAGGTTATCTTCAAATCAATTTTTCAGGGGTATGGAGTAGGGGTTTTCAGTGCATGATGAATAAATTATATAGAATACATCCTAAGATTTACCACAATACCACTTGTAGCCCCAAAATATTTTGGGAAGTCCACCAAAATCCCTCTCAAAGTAGGTTCTACGCTTCTGCTCAAAGTGCGCTATGTTTATGCAAATTTTTAGTGATCAATGTAAAACTTTGATTTTTGAGAAAATGGGAAAGTATTTTGGAAAAACGGAGGAGGTATTTGTTCATAACATGCCAAAGAAAAAAAAATTCTCTCAGTTTCGCAAAAAACGTTATGGTTAGAGAGATATTGATCCATATTTAAGCCCTATTTTTGCATTTTTTGGAATTTTCTTTGTTACGTTTTTGGAATCTGTTGTTACGCCTATGGGAAGTGTTGTCACACTTCTGGGAAGTGTTGTTACACTTCTGTAATTTGGTATTACATCTCTAGAAAGAGCCCAGAATTAGGTTTTTTGGCTTTAAATCTAT
Source organism: Pinus albicaulis (assembly GCA_034641835.2). Lineage (NCBI taxonomy): Eukaryota > Viridiplantae > Streptophyta > Pinopsida > Pinales > Pinaceae > Pinus > Pinus albicaulis. The sequence goes on from CM076580.1 coordinate 816,647,642, forward strand.
TCAAACAAGCTCAAGGCTTGTGACTTGGACCTCTCACAAACAGTAAGTCACTACTCTCATACCCTCCCTTGGTCAAGTTATTGAGTTTTCAAATCATTTTCATGCTTACTCTATATTTCTCCATATCATCACTTCTCCATGACATAGAAAGAATTCTTTTGATAAACCCTAACCTACTCCAGCTAAATAAATTATAATCCTAGTACCTAAACACTATCCTACACCTATCATATACGTCATCCTCACATATCCCACCATCCATATCATCCATAACATGTCATTTTCATCAAACCCTAAATTCTAGTTAATTTTCATAGTTAAAATTTGGGAATTTCGTGTGTTTGCTTGATTTCATCACCCTCCTCACATCCATTTCCCTTCATTCTACCCATAATATGGAGATAAAATGCCACCTTATCTATTGAATGTTTTGTAGAATTTTCCCTCGCTCCATAACCCTCCATCTCACCCTTTAAACCTACCCCATCCCTGCACTCTGTTTTTCCCAAATTTCACTACACATACCCATCCCATCAAACATAATAAGGTTTAATCCTTTCGTTAATAAAAAAATATGGAGTGTGAGAAGAAAAACTTCAAGGGAGGGCACCACCATAGGCTAGAACCCTTCACCATACATGAAATCAATGTTTCACCATTGGCCAAAATATGTTTTGAGAGGAATGAATGTTTGAGGTTCTGTGAGAAGCTCAAATGAAGCTTAGAGAGAAGGATAGATTAGATTTGTTAGCTGAAGCTTCCTTATCTATTTAGCCCATAACTCATAGGTGGTACAGAACCAAATTTGAGAAGTTTTGAACAATTTTGGTATTTTTTGTGATTTTTGCACAATTTTGGAAATTCCTCCTCACAGAAGAGTAACAAACTTTTGTTACACTTATTTTGGAGGCATAAAAATGATGATTTATTTACATGGATGGATGCATTATGATGATTACATTACATATCAGGAACCCCCTTGGCATGAAAATCTTTAACTTTGGAGAAAAATCCCCAAAACCACTCATTTTTCATGTTTCTGCCACCTTTTTGGAGCCTCTGTTATGCTTTTGGAGAAACATTGCGAGAATGGAGTTTTGGAGGCCTTCCCATGGGCCATTTTGAAAAATTAAGGATGTTCTGGAAACTAGACCCATAGGTCTAGTTGACTGTTCTTTCAGAAGTGGATTTGGACTCCTAAAAGTGCCTGAAAAATTTTGTTACCCTTTTGTAAAAAATGTTACAAATCAGCATTGGATTCCTCATGACACTTGTCAAGCTCAAAAAATGTCACAAATTCAAGGTTTTTTTGTCCTATGATTTGGAATTAGAGTTATTGAGTTTGTTTTTTCCTCCTATCATGAGGGAATATGTAACTTAATGTAAGGGACAAACAATCCTAGTTCATATCTAAAATTCAGGGAATGGTTTCTAACCTCCCTAGAATCTAGGAAGTGACTCATCTTGTGTATTTATGATTCATTTTTGGATGATATTTCGACCTGATGAAGTGTCATACTCCATATTTTATATAAGTAGACTCTCTTTAGTCTTTTGTGGGATGGGATAGTCTTATTTTGCAGTGGAGCTTTTGTAATCAACATTATGGAATGAAATCAGAGACAAATTTGCAGAACTTGTGTTGAGAACCTTGTGTTATGCATTGGAGAATTTGTTCTTCTTATGTATGTTTATCTATTCATGCTAAATAATATATCTTCTTCTTTTAGATACATCTTTCCATATGCTTATCTTGTAAGTTTATAAGCAGAATCATGATTGTTCATGCTTTGTTTTAGGCAAGGTTTACATGATATGTATTTTCACTTATAAATGAATGAATTCACATCAGTGATCATTCATAATCTCTCTTAATTCATCCTATAATAAATTACCTATTAAACATGCTTTCAAACTACCTATCTAGCCCCACATATTCTCTACAAATTGACCTTGCAATTCAGACCTAAAAGCCCTACACCTAGCCTTCTCATTGACCTTTCTATCCAGCACTTAAAACATCAAACACAATCCTATTTACTGAGCATACATACCTAGCCTAAGATCATTAGACACTCAATCATTATTTTAACTGCAAAAGTGACAAAGAGAGAACCCTCTCTGGTCCTGGTAGGGCTAGATACCTGACCTAATGCCTGGTATGTGGTGACCTTTATTCAATTCTATTTTCAGCCTTGGGAAGTTGGGGATAGTGATAACAACTTCCTTGAAAAGTATCATACTTATCGTTAGTTTGTGTTGGGAAAAAGTATCATACTGAGAGGGGGGGGTGAATCAGTATTTACAGCATATTCAAGCTTTTTACTTTTTCACTCTCTAAAACCCATACGCTACTTTTCTGAAGCCAACTAGCGTATACACGCGGATATCCTTCATAAAACTCGCGTATACCCAGAGATCTAATTATGCCATTAGTTCTTCACTCATATCATTCCATCATTCATTTATTAGATGTTCTATAAATAGTAAACATGTGCAGTAAGAACAGAATAAACCATCACACAAAGCATCACACATGAACACCAGGATTTTTAGGTGGAAACCCAAGTCGGGAGAAAACCACCGCTGCCGTTGCTCAGCCTTCAAAAATTTATTATAGAGAAAACATTTTACAACATATGTGCTGGTGCAGACTCCTACCAGCACGCAGGCACCCACCTGCGCTCGTTTACCAGCCTCTCCTGGAAGGGAGCTCCAACCCCCTGACTCGTTTACCAGCCTCTCCTGGAAGGGAGCTACGACCCCCTGATCTCGTTTACCAGCCTCACCTGGAAGGGAGCTACGACCCCCTGACTGAAGGCTACAACCTTCAACACCACCTTGGACCACGTTTCATCAATTTTCACACTGGATCCAACAACTTCAATAGAACAACACTTGCAGGCCACGTTTCATCATATTTTCAGACTGGACCCTTTCCATACTTTTAAGCACAAACATACATCACCAATAGATACTTATCAACACAGATCAGATAGCAGAAACATAGCAGAACAGATCAGATATTTCATACCCTTTGCTTCAGCAAACCCTAGTTTGCATACGCGCTTTCCTTTCTTTGATGTCGCGTATATACGCGCTTCCTTCCATATAAACCTGCGTATACTTCAGTACAAATTACAAAGCTAATTTTATTGCGCATACGCGCTTTCTCTTCAGCGAAGCCACGTATATACACGCTTCCTCTTCGTCGAAGTAGCGTATAGATTTTCAACCATCATAGAGCAGCATACTTCTTCAGATCAGACATTCAGTTCAGATTTACCCTTTTACTTCAGACATATGTTCGCCTCATTTCAGATCTAAGCCTTTCATAAACAGATCTAGCAAATACAAGTACATTTCAGATCTAGAAATCCCGCTTCATCATTTCTTCATAAGTGCATCATAGATTCAGATCTATCATCAAACCTTTACCCTTTCCATACAGATATACTTCACAGAGAAGTATTCATTCAAGCTCAGACATCTTGCACCCTCACACCAGATTTGCACAATGAATTTCTTCTCCTTATATAGGTTTATCCTTTTTCAATACCATGGGTAAAAGCAATACCATGAGCCTTCAATACCATGGGCCAAAGAAATACCATGAGCCTTCAATACCACGAGCCAAATCAATACTATGAGTCTTCAATACCACGGGCCCCTGTTTTTGCACTTTATGAGTACTTTAGCCCATACGCGACTTGGCACGTTCTTTTCCGCGTGCATACGCGACTTCCCTTAGGCCAATCCGCGTATACCTAGAGACATACTCTTTTTCATCATAGAATTAGCACATGATGAATTCCTTTCTTCATTGCCTTCTGTTCACACTGTAGATACATCAGATTTCCTTCATCAAGGACATATTCTATCAAGCACAACTTCATCAAGTAAGTTGTCATTATCTTCATCAAGTGGGTTGCCTTTCAAGGACAACACTCAGCATCATATTGTCAACAAACATCATATCACATCAGATTTACATCATTTACCAAGTCCATCAAGCCAAGGATAACTTCATCAGGTGGATTGCCATCAAGGACAACACATGTCAACAGTCAAATGTCTTCATCTTCATTCAGTGGGTTGCCATCAAGGACAACATCCTGCATCATATTTCCAACAATCTCCCCCTTTGGACTTGATGGCCACCATGATGGTGTTTGGTTACCACAACAGATAGATACATTAAGAATACAATGACACCATGTCATTCTCCCTATTTGCCATGTCACTCTCTCCATTTTTGGCATCATTCAAACACCATGTCACTCTCCCCCTTTGACATCAAGGGCAAAGGACAAAACCAGCAGATCAAAACCAACACACTCTCCCCCTTTGACATCAAGGGCAACGGGCGGATCCAACACACTCACCCCTTTTCTCCTCATGTAGAAGAAGCATTCTGCAGATCTGATGTATGCTGAAGTGACCAAGCTCCCCCTGAGTTCATGCTGAATCTTAAAACATATTTTCAATGAAGTACATGACTCTATGAAGTTCCTATCACCAATGACTCATACTTACATCAAATATCCAACCAAGTGGATTTACATATGAGACTCAAGTACCCAACCAAGTGGGTTTACAAATTTGACTCAGCTACCCAACCAAGTGGGTTTACAAACATGAATCAGCTACCTAACCAAGTGGGTTTACAAATTGACAAGTCCTTACATGACTGAATATTGCAATTTTACAACATGGGTCTCAACCAGACCTTTTCATCAAAGTACAAATATGAATTTTCATAATTAATACCAAAAAGACCTCAAGAGAGATCATATATCAGAACCACCATAATGACAGCAATGCATTATACTCAGCAAAACTAATGCTCCCCCTGAATCTGTGCAACCAAGCAATCTTTCCAAATGTCTAAGGCTCCCCCTTCGTTTGTGCATCCTGAAAACTTCCACCAACAAATCATCAAGGCATCTTCATCAAAACATTAGAAACAAAATTATGAGAACTGGAACACCACCAGAGATACCAAACAGCATTGCAGCTGTGCTGAAGAGAGCTGAACCAATAAAAAATTGTCAGCAATTAGTCATACTCGGTTTTCTGTGCAGGAACTCGCGTATACACGCGACTGTGTTTCAGGAAACCCGCGTATCCCAAGACATCTTCTAAATTTCAACCAGATCTGATTCTTTGTAAGGCAAAGACAGTGTTCAGCTTCTTTCTGAGACATTTGAATGCTTCCCTGGACTACAGATAGATAGAATGGTGTAGTTGTGTCTTCAAGCGTCATCCAATGGTTGTGGCATCAGTACAATAGTAACCAAGCCTTCAGATTCTTTGCAGCATCAATACACTCTTTCCAAGAAAGATTATCATATCAGAAAAACATTTTTCACGTAGGTGTCAAGCAATCATCTATGTGGTCCAACATCACCATGATCTTCAAGATTTAACATGAAGTAACATAAGTAGGAAAAATATCTCTCAACCATAGTAACACACTCTGCATAATTTATTTCTGAATCAAATGACATCCAACTCATCCATGTGTGAGTACAAAAGATACTTATCAGCAACCAGGGCTCAAAAACTCATCATAATAAACCATGTACCAAGTTATCATCATTTGAGCATAAGTATCACAAAAACCAAAGAATAAGCAATCATAAGTATGCATCCTGCTGCTCCCCCTAAACCAGTGCTCCTTCTTAACTTATGCAACCTGAAAACGTTCATCAGCATCATCAGCAACAATCTCTGCATGGGCTGCCCTTATCTCCGAATTATAGGACTTTCATCTCAACAATAAATGCTCTTCATCATAAAGCAACCAGGCTTCATCCATAATATTCAACACAAGAACCCATGTATCATTTCATTATCATGAGTATAACCAGAATAATGCTAACAGTGCAATCATCAGCAGTCAGACTGATGCTCCCCCTGAACCTCTGCTCCAGATCTTCAGCTATCAGATAAATTTTCTCATCATCAATGCATACGCGTCTGTGTCAGCTGGAACTCGCGTGTATACGCGACTTTGTTTCATAAAACCTGCGTATGGAAAGTGAAATATAGAAAATTTCACACCTTCATCTCCTCCTACAAATTTACCTTCTGTTCCTATCTTTTCTTCACACCAGATGCTCTGTCAGAGATACACATAACCAGAATAATCAAACCAACCATGAGAGACATCATACATTGCTCCCCTTGTGACGATACATTACTAGATCTCATAATGTATCTCACATCATTCCTGCAGTCAATCAGAGAAGTCAGCTTCAGAAGCAGATGACTGCAGTAGGGTCAGAATTCCCTACGTTTCTGATTGGTCCTCCTTCTTTTTCCAAATTTGCTTGAGCTTTCAAAATGTGTGCTGAAAATTGTCCACTTTCCCAGATCTGTTCATCCTGCATTCTTTTTCTACATGTCCATACTTGTTACAAAAATAACATCTCATATGTCCAAAAAAATAAGCATAAGAATCATAATGAGTACTTCTAATCTTCCTCCTTTTGCAATCAGCTGCTTTATGTCCATACTTGTTACATGAGAAACAATATCCCCTGAAGAAACCAGAGTACCTTTCTGAATATAATCTGTTTGATTGTGACTGAAATGATCTGCTCCTGCAATTTGCTGCAACATGCCCATAGTTATGACATTTAAAACATTCAACGTTCTTGAATGAATTCCTTTGAGAATTCATGATTTTTGGTTGATCTTTTGACTCTTTCAATACTTCAGATTTTGCATTGATGTCCTTTGATTCTTTAACACCTCCTTGTGAGCTAGATTCTCCTTTAACAGTTTCATGGAAACCAAGACCAAGTTTGATAGCAGGAGACCTTTGATTACTCAGAATATCGTCCAAAATATTAGTACTATCTTGAAACCTCAAAAGTTTTACCTTTTCTTCTAATTTACTTTTGAGAATGTTTACCTCAACTTCCAAGGCTTGACATTGCTTTGTCATGCTTTCTTCTTTCCTTCTTCCATCTTCTACTTGATCCTTTAGAATCTTTTCTTTCAACCAATCTTTGTTTTCTTCACATGTTTGTTGTAGCTCTTCATTCTTCTTCTTCGATGCTTTGAGATCTTCTTTCAGAGATATGTTTTCTGCTTCAAGTCCTGCATTCTTCTTATTTGATTTATCCAGGTCTTCTTTGAGGGAAATGATTTCTACTTCAAGTCTTGCATTCTTCTTGTTTGATTCTTCAAGATCTGCTTGTAGAAGTTCTATGACAGACCAGATTTTTGCTCCAAGTTCTTCATTTTCATTTAGTTGTAGAGGTTCCTCACTCTTCTTACTTGATGCTTCTAGAGAGATGACTGTAGCTTCAAGACCTTCATTCTTCCTCTTTCCCATTGTTACGGATCTCCTTCAAGCGATCAAGCTTCTGCAGAAGGACCACGCTCTGATACCAATTGTTGGGAAAAATACTGAGAGGGGGGGGTGAATCAGTATTTACTGCATATTCAAACTTTTTACTTTTTCATTCCTTTAAAACCCATACGCTACTTTGCTGAAGCCAACTAGCATATACACGCGGATATCCTTCATAAAACTCGCGTATACACAGAGATCTAATTATGCCATTAGTTCTTCACTTATATCATTCCATCATTCATTCATTAGATGTCTCTGGCAAATAGTAAAACAAGAAAAGAAGGAATGCAGACAAAAGATCACACAAAGCATCACACATGAATGACTGTTAGGATTTTTAGGTGGAAACCCAAGTCTGAGAAAACCACCGCCGGCAGCTTGCTCAACCTTCAATATTTTATTATAGAGAAACATTCCATAACATAAGAAGCCGCAGGACTTACCAGCACGCAGCACCCACCGCGCCGTTTACCACAAACCCTCTCCCGGGAAGGGAGCTACGACCCCCGACTCGTTTGGTCGCCTCTCTTGAAGGGAGCCACGAATTTCCGATTCGCTTTTACTCACCACTGAAGGGAGCTACACCCCCCTCGATCGAAGGCTACAACCCTCAGCACCACCTTGGACCACGTTTCATCAATTTTCACACTGGATCCAACAACTTCAATAGAATACAACTTGCAGGCCACGTTTCATCATATTTTCAGACTGGACCCTTTCCATACTTTTAAGCACAAACATACATCACTAACAGATACTTATAAACACAGATCAGATAGTAGAAACATAGCAAAACAGATCAGATATTTCATACCCCTTGCTTCAGCAAACCCTAGTTTGCATACGCGCTTTTACTTCACTGATGTCGCGTATATATGCGCTTCTGTCCATATAAACCGGCGTATACTTCAGTACAAATTACAAAGCTAATTTTATTGCGCATACGCGCTTTCTCTTCAGCGAAGCCGCGTATATACGCGCTTCCTCTTCGGCGAAGTAGCGTATAGATCTTCAACCATCATGGAGTAGCATACTTCTTCAGATCAGACATTCAGTTCAGATTTACCCTTTTACTTCAGACATATGATCGCCTCATTTCAGATCTAAGCCTTTCATAAATAGATCTAGCAAATACAAGTACATTTCAGATCTAGAAATCCCGCTTCATCATTTCTTCATAAGTGCATCATAGATTCAGATCTATCATCAAACCTTTACCCTTTCCATACAGATATACTTCACAGAGAAGTATTCATTCAAGCTCAGACATCTTGCACCCTCACACCAGATTTGCACAATGAATTTCTTCTCCTTATATAGGTTTATCCTTTTTCAATACCATGGGTAAAAGCAATACCATGAGCCTTCAATACCACGGGCCAAAGCAATACCATGAGCCTTCAATACCACGAGCCAAATCAATACTATGAGTCTTCAATACCACGGGCCCCTGTTTTTGCACTTTATGAGTACTTTAGCCCATACGCGACTTGGCACGTTCTTTTCCGCGTGCATACGCGACTTCCCTTAGGCCAATCCGCGTATACCTAGAGACATACTCTTTTTCATCATAGAATTAGCACATGATGAATTCCTTTCTTCATTGCCTTCTGTTTATACTGTAGATACATCAGATTTCCTTCATCAAGGACATATTCTATCAAGCACAACTTTATCAAGTAAGTTGTCATCATCTTCATCAAGTGGGTTGCCTTTCAAGGACAACACTTAGCATCATATTGTCAACAAACATCATATCACATCAGATTTACATCATTTACCAATTCCATCAAGTCAAGAATAACTTCATCAGGTGGATTGCCATCAAGGACAACACATGTCAACAGTCGCATGTCTTCATCTTCATTCAGTGGGTTGCCATCAAGGACAACATCCTGCATCATATTTCCAACATTTTGTTTCTTAAAAAGCATGAGAAAATACTTTTTACTTGAACTTATGAGCCTTTTCAATTGACCAACATTGATTAAATCCAATTTTGTCTCACTTATGTGTGCCTTGACAATGTATTAAATTCCTTCTTTATAGAGATGATACTTATGCTCCTTTATATAGAATATGGCATCTTGAACATAAAGACAAGGACTACCCAACACAACTCCACTTATGTCCAAATGAATCACATCTAAATCAACATGATCAACAAAATTAGTTGTGATTGCAAACCTTAATCGACATTGTTATGCAGAATTATTATCTACGGATAAATCAAATTCCCTAAGTGTGGTGCTAGTCACTTAGAACAACAGATTAAAGACTTTGCTATCACTTTCTGTAAGAGTAAATAGACACACAGAAATATAGAAGAACCGACTTGTGATCCAAGCGCCTCCTATTCTCCTTATGTTGCTTTTGCTGTAGCTTCCAATCCAACTTAGATCGCCAGATTGATTCCTGCAAGTATAAACAAAGAGATTGCAATATATAGATGTTAAATCGATTGAACATGAAACATATATATCATTCAAGAATCCATTACATGAGAAATAGAAACATAAACACATACATGTATGGGAAAATGAACAACAATCTTTATTAAAGAGTAGAAGGGGGAGGTTACAATCAATGATCGATTTGATGTCACCAGCTCTAGCTTCATCCCAGCCTCATCACAATCAACATTTCACCAACAACATGTCAGTTCTTTCACTCTCTCAATTGAGAATCCAACAACATTTCTTTACCAAAATTCTTCCTTCCCTAGCACTAGGATATGTGCTCAATTTATAGGGCAACTGATGGTAGTTTCTCAATCAATGAATTTCTAATAATAGGAAAGACATGTTCCCAAGCTCAGAGGTGTTAGATGGACACTTGGATTCTAAGTTTGACACATATGGACTCTTCTAGAAGGCATTGGCCATGTGGAGATTCTGGAACAATGATAATTTTGCTCTCATTTAACATAGTTACTGATCAAATAGGTAACTGAACCGATACCTACCTTTTTGAGCTAGCAAAAAAGCACCCGATTTTGAAAAGTGGTGATGCAGAATCACCCCCTATTTTTTTTGGGCATATTTTTGACACTTTAAGTTTTTTATTTATGAAGTATGAACATTTGTTTTTAAATGTTAGTGATTTTCATGCTAATTTTGAGAAGTGTTGATGCATCATCAACCATTTTTTTTTAGAGTGGTGATTTTCATGCTAATTTTGAAAAGTTTTGATACATCATCAACCATCTTTTTTTAGAGGTAATTTTCATGTTGGTAATAAAACATAAAAATAAAATAAGAAAACATGACAAAAAAACTCAAATATAAAAAAATATATAAAAACAATAAAACAACCAATAAAAATGTACAAATAAAATAAAATTAACTTGTAAAAATAAATAAATAAAACAAAAAAACAAAAAAATTCAAAAAAACACATCATTTAAATTAAAAAAACAAAAATTGAACCAAAAAATAAAAAAAACATCCAAAACAAAATTTTCTAAGTTTATATATATATATATATATATATATATATATATATATAATTAAAATAGAAAATTTAAAAACAATTAAAATTTAAAATAATAAAGCATTAAATTAAAAAATTAAAATGAACATTAAAATTGAAATTTTAAAATAAAAAAATTAAGATTAAAAAAATGAGAAAAAACATTTTCAAATAATTAAAAAAAAACAAAAATCTAATTGTTTTTAAAATTTAAACCATTTTAAAAATTTAAAAATGAAAAAAACAAAAGCATTTTTCAAATTAAAATTTAAAAAAATTTAATAAATAAATAAATAAAATACCTAAAAATTTTAAATTTAATATATATATATATATATATATATATATATATATATATATATATATATATATATAAAATTAGAATAAAATATTAGATTAAATTAAAAAAACAAATATGAAATATAATAAATAATAAAAAAAATTAAAAAAATAATTAAAAACAAAAAAATAGTAAAATTTCATAAATAAAAAATCGAATTGAAAAAAAAATTATTTAATTGCACCATCCAGGTCGATTTTGGGAATCGACCCTGGGAGGTCGATTTCGGGAATCGACCTAGTGAGGGTGATTCCCATAATCGACTTGGGGAGGTCGATTCCTGGAATTGACTTCGGAAGGTCGATTCTAGGAATCAACCTCCTTCCCAGGTGGTGGCGAGGGCCGGCCGTTGGGCGGGCGGGGAGGCTGCAAGCAGCCCCCCACTCGCACAACGACTGACCTCGTCGCAACCTAGGTGACACAATTAAATAATTTGCTTTACATTCGATTTTTTGTTTTTTATTTTTTATTAAATTTTAATAATTTGTTTTGTTTTGTTTTTAATATTCTTTTTTAATTTTTATTGTTATTTATTATATTTCATATTTGTTTTTTAATTTAATTTTATTAAATCTAATATAATTTTTAAATTTAATTTAATAAAATTTAATAAATTTTGTTATTTTTTTAAAAATTTATTTAAATTTCATATTTATTTTTTTTAAATTTTGTTTTTTTTTTCTTAATTACATAAAAGTTAATATTTTTATTTAAATTAATTTTTTATATTTTTAATTAATTTTTCTTTTTAAATTAATTTGTTTAAAAAAAAATCACTAAATATTTTTTATTTATTTATTTGTTTACATTTTCCATTTTTGATTTCTTTTTTTCTAATTTTAATTTTAAAACTATTTTTTTATTTTGATTTGGATTTTAAATTTTATTTTTTATTTGAAAATCTATTTATTTATTAAAATTTAATATATTTTTTTTTATTTTAATTTTTTATATTAATATTTTTAATTTTTAATTTTATTTTTAATTTTATTTTTAATTTAATAAGATGTAGAATATATATGTTTTAATTTAATTTAATATATACATATAATTTATTTTTTATAATTTAAGTTTAATTTATCTTTTAAAATTTATTTGTTTTTTTTATAATTTTTTGAGTTTAATATTTTTATTCTATTTTACTTTTTCACTTTAAATTTATAATTTTTTTTTTAAATTTTAATTTAAATGTTTTTAATTTTTCAATTTATTAAAATTTAACATATTTTCTAAAAATTTAATTTTTTATTTTCAAGTTTAAATTTTTTTTGTTTTTAATTTAATAAAAAATTATTTTTTATTTTTTAAATTTAATTTGTATATTTTAATTTTATTTTAGTTTTTTAAATTATTTGTTTTTTTTTTTAATTTAATATTTTTTTTTGTTTTGTTTTGTTTTGTTTTTTTTTTTTTTTAATTTTTAATATATTTTTAAATTTTAAATTTTAAAATGCTTTTTATTTATTTATTTATTGTTTTTTTCTTTTTTTTTTTAATTTTAAAATTTAAAATTTTTTTAATTAAAGAAAAAATGTAAGAGCCCTGAGAATTTCTGATAAGGAGTATCTGGAGGATGAAATCTCTCACCTGACATCTGTCTTGTTGGGCATAGGGTATAAGGAAGGAGAAATCAGGAAAGCCATAAACAAAGCAAAAAGTACTTTCATATCCAAAAAGCACCAAGGTCCCCAAGAGAATATTGGTAGGGTTTTTCTGCCATACATTAAAGGTGTGACAGATGAGATTGCCAGGGTTTTGGGAATGAATGACATTTTTGCATAATTCTCAATAGCAAGAACCATTAGGCAAAATATGTGCTCAGTCAAAGATAGCATTAGTTAGGGGCAGCTTAAAGGTGTTTACAAGATTGACCGCTCATGTGGCAAGAGTTATATTGGTGAAACCGGGCGCTCTCTTCAAAAGCATCTGAAAGAGCATGGTGCCGATATTAAACATGAGCGAGCTAGAACCTCTGCCCTTGTTGATCACTCCTCGAAAACAAAACATCACATACGTCTTGAGGATGCTAAAATCATTGCGAGGGAGGAGCACTATCAGAGACAGAAGATTAGAGAAGCGTTGGAAATTATGAAACACCCGGATAACATAAACAGGGACGGATGATATGAGATTAGTGACAATTGGCGACCTCTAGCTAGACAAATTTTCTCCTTAGGTTCGTTCTCATCCTAGGTATGATCTCGCAGGTTTGCTTCTTCTCCTGTTTAGTAAAAAATTTAAGGTCATGCCATTTCATAACACTTATTATTTCACTTACTCATAACAATTATCTGTATTAATTAATTTTTATTAATAAAAAATAATTAATTAATAATTATTATCAGTGATTGGAAGTAAGTAAAGATAACAATTCTAAATCAAATTTATTAATAAAAATAAAAATAAAAATTTATTAGGATTTTATTAAATTAATAAAATATATTTAATATAAATTCATTGTATTTATTAACATTCTTTTGAACATTTATTTTAATAGTTAAATTATTATACTATTTTAGGTAAGATTTAGATTATAAAATACTTTTTAGACATTAGAATAAATTTTCATAACATATTATGAGATTATATAGATTATAAAATTAATTTAGACATTAAAATATAAAATAAATTTTGAGTTTATTATTGATAATAACAATTTTAAGTAACAATAAAAATAAAATAAAAATATTGTAGTAATTTAGAATTTGATAATTAAATAAATATTAAATATAAAAATATTTATTAAAATTTTAAAATTCTTAAAAAAAAATTCTTAAACAATTTAAAAAAATATTTATTATCAATTTTTTTTTTTAAATATCTATTATTTAAAAAATATTTATTATTTAAAATATTTTTTATTAAATTAATAAAAATTGTAAATATTTATTATTAAAATTAGAATTAATTTATATAAAACCTTAGAATTTTTTAAAAATAGAACTAAAATTTTTAAATAAATTATAGAGTCTGTTGACTCTTCTCATCTTCTCATCATCTCAGCCCTTCGCTATTTACACCTTTTGCGACCTTTTTTCATTCTTCATTCATTTCTCGTCCTGAAGATGGATCCCTGTTGGGATTCGAAATGTCGACAATCGTTTTATGATACTGTGGATAATCTGGATTCTGCAATCAACAAAAACCACTGAAGCTTGAGAACCATAATGAAGTTTGTTTTTTTTTTCAATTATTTTAAATATATATATATATATATATATATATATTTTTTTTTTTTTTTAAATTTTAATTATTCTAAAATTTTTGTTTCAACACTTTCCATTTTTGGAGTGCTTTTTGCATACCAAAAATTGTTTTTACGTCTATTTTTAAAAATGTTGAAAATTTACCCCCAAAAAAAGAGAGGTTATTCCACAATATAACTTTTCGTTTTCGAGGTGTTTTTTGCACAAAAAAAAATTGGCTTTTTCTTCCATTTTTAAAAAATGTTGACAATTTACCTAAAAAAAAAAGGTTATTCCAAAATACAACTTTTTGTTTTCGGCTTGTTTTTTCATGGTTTTTTGGTTAGAGTTCCCGTTTGATCGGTAACTATATTATTTGAACAACGCATTGTTGAATTTCGGGAAGTGCATTGCAGGGCATCCTTGAATGGAGGGAGCTGCATATGCAACGCAGTTAGTCCCTTGAGAGGCAATGTTGGTGAGCTCATAAGTGATATAACATATATTTCAAACCTTGGAAATCTTGCAATAGAAGTCATAAATGGTTTGTTCTTGTATTAGGGCATGTAGAAAATGAAATGACAGGGGATGATAGACCCTATTTCATTGGTCCTTGGGATGATGTCCAGTTTGACCAGGTCATGGGGAATGATGCCCAAATTGACCTATAATAGCTGCCCCCTAAAGCATGAGTTCAGAATAATAAAAATATTTTTTGAATGAGATTCTTTACGACGTGATGGGCTGGAACTGAAGCAAAGTGGTGACTTGCATCAATCTTAAAATACATTACATCATGATATATCCTCTTGATCATGAATTGTTGAGGGAGGCATTCCCATGCTCAGCACATAAACTATCTGATAACATGTGCATAGTGTGGAAATTCGTCTACATTGGAATGTTGCCCAATACAGACATGCCTACAGATATAGGCCCATGTTCGGATGACGATCTGTATGTAAGGTCACCATACAGATGATGTGTACAAAAATCCTGAAATCGCAGCCCAGATGGATGAAACTAGATCCGGGGTCTTCTTACCTTGTTCACTCGATCGTTCGGGTACAAATCTAGCCATGCGAATATATGAATTGTAGTCGAACATGATAAGACATCATTTGATTACTAGCTAATGATGTGAGCTGTTAACAAACACGAGAGAACCACCATTGATGTTAATGGCTCTTAAGGTAATGTAGTACATTTATTAAGGCGTGAATAGATGATTTGATGTCGAACGACAAACTAAATTTTTTGGTCAAAAGTATGGAAACGAGGATCTTGTCGATGCTATAACAAGCCTCATGGTACTGGAAGATGAAGTTTCCAAGTAAAATTCCTGGATGATAATTTGATGTCGACAGGAAGCCAGTTTATCAAGAAATGGGAGTTACTGTTTTCAGAGACAATGTGACTTGATATAGCAATGTTCATGGATGAATGTCATGAGAATGAAGGTTTATGAGTATTGCAGAAGGATGAGTATTCACTAGATGACTTCTCTTGAACATATCGGTGACACTGAGATGAGTTGGCAGCATTGACCCAAAACCAAAGTGAAGGTATGATGAACCATAGGTATGAATGAACCAACAAGAAGATTACCCAACCCAAACAATCACGATGATGGAGTGAAGTGTCATGTTCAAGAGCGACCTGCTACCATAAAAATTCTGTTCACTTTCCCAAATTTTCCCCGTTCATTTGTCGACCAGTACCTCTTTATTTTTTAACAAGCTTGAGAAGGTAACATATGCTTGATCTATAATTCAACTCGTCGGTTGAATAATGTATCGCTATTTAATAATTTAATGAGTCTAGTGATGAATGAAACTCGATTCTTTCCATGATCGACAAGCCTATCACAATTTTATTTTTTAATGAGCCTAATGACAGTGAAAACTCGATCCTTTTTCATATTTAGAGAGTTTTAAAAAGAGGAAAAAAGAAAACTCCATAAGTATTTTTTCGTAAAGTTGTTGCTCAAATCCGAAAAAGTGTAAAATGGTATATGAGAGAACCTCCTAGCCCTGTTCGACTAAATTTTTCCTTTTTTTGTAAATAATCTATCTCAGTCTGGAAAGGGGTTAAACTTATACTGATTAGATATCAATTCATTTACTTTTACGAGCTTGAAAATACAAGTGCTTGGCAAAATTTTCACATTATCGGAGTCTGAAAAGAGCTAAAAGAAGACTCTAGGGGTTCCTTTTTCGTTGTTATCGAAGCTCGAAAAAGAGATAAAAGTGTGTTTCAAGTCCTTTTTCATTTTGATCAAATCTCAAAAAATAAGGATAAAAGTATTCTTTGTGGTCAAATCATTCTTGAAATAAATGTGCATGACTGATCTGCTGTTGGGAAAAATACTGAGAGGGGGCGGGTGAATCAATATTTAGGGCTAAACAATTTTTCTTTTCTTTCTCTTAAAACCTTATGTTACAGCACTGCATTCAACATGTATGTCCATATATCTTATTGAGTCTTTATTTAGAGCATTGCATCAGATAAGCATTAAGCATTAAGCATATGAACACCAGGATTTAAGGTGGAAACCCAATTTGGGAGAAAACCACCGCTGCTGTAATCTCAGTCTTCAATATTTATTATAGAGAAAACTTCTTACAATATATGCTGGTGCATACTCAAACTAGCACACAGGCACCCACCTGTAGAAGGCTACAACCTTCTCTCATTTACCAGCTACCACTGGAAGGGAGCTATAACCCCCTTTCTGAAGGTTTCGACCCTCAGCACTACCGCGGACCACGTTTCATCAATTTTCATACTGGATCCATCAGTTTCCATACAACATACCTTGCCGATCACCAGATTTATTTATTTTCTATATACTCACACGAGTTCTTCATGATTTCGTCCGTCATTCAAACCAGAGATTTATCATCGTCAGATCATTCTATCCATGGGTGCATCGTAGTTTCAGATTTTTCTATTAAGAACAGAGTTCACCCATACAGATATTCCTTGGAGAAAATTTTCGTTCACAACATTTTCACATGCACACCCCGTTCTTATTTTTCTTCTCCTTATATAGTTTTCCCTTTATAAAAACCATGAGTCAAAACCACAAACCGCTAACAGTGTTTCTTTTAGTTTATCCCATGGGGCTTTTGATCTTTTTATTTTAATTTTTATTTATCAATTTAAAGAAATTGATAAATAAATATACTTACAATTTGAACAGAACTTTAGGATTAAAGTTAACCCTTCGCATTTTAATCCTTCCAAATAATATGGTAAACCTTTGACCCCGGGCCCACAAATGTAGTCAATATCCAATCAAATACGCGCATGGTACCATCAGTAAACTTCGCACAAGTCCAGCGTCCGATCACCGTTAGATTAGCAAGCTTCCAGATCAACGACGTATATGCATATCGCTCGACCTCCAATACCGATCGTTAACGTGCGATGGCCCGCTGTACCTGTGTTAATCTTCGCGCACCTTCAACAAATGATGACCGTCCGATGACCCCTTCCCAGATCAACGACGCTCAACGATATCGCTGGGCATCCTGCGTCGAACTATAATGCACGATGGCGCAAGGTGAAAAGTGGTTTTGTGAAGTCGTACAGGGACGCGTGTCGAGCATTCTATGGAATCACTCCTCACCAGGAAATACCACTTGCCCGTTGAGAGCGGTGCGATAAAAACTGGAAACCGTCGTTACTATTCGCAAGGTTCCGCCTTCTTCACTCAAGGTTCCACTCCCCCTACTTGATTATTGTAAATTGACTTATTTGTATCACAATTCTTCATGAAGACTTCCGTTAGTTAATGCGGTGAACTGATCGATTAACACTGCAGGGGCTTCATTCCTTATTTACTGTGACATAATTTTTGCTCTTCATCAACAGATTAACCCATCATTTTGTTTATTGAGGCTTGACACCAGTTCGATGCAATCTTCGTAACATCCATAATATATAACACAAGAAATTCACACCAGATTCCCTTTGCGACCTTAAATTCATTCTTGATTCGTCATTTCGCCTCTTCATGCTCCATTCTGGTTCCACAAGCACCAATGTACAGTTGCCATACCATGTTTCATTGTTCCAGATCATACACTAACCCTAAGAATCCAAACAGGAAATTTTCAACATATCTCCTTTTTTTCTTGTCTATGCTCCTTGACTGATACTTCCTTTGTTCTTTTGATCAGATGCTCCTTTGTAGCCAATACCTTTGCCATCAATGAAAATATTCCAACAATCTCCCCCTTTTGCATTGATGGCAATATTCTTCCTCCGTAATACTCTTCCTCTATTTGTATTATAGAAGCCCTTATTTGCTTTTCCTCCCCCCTTAACATCAATGGCAAAGATTTTGATGAAGATCCTTTGAACCGATAATGCCATGCTCCCCCTAAGATCATTTTGCATCTTCAAACATAATATTACCAACAATTCATCCTTTTCATATGACCAATGCTCCCCCTGAGCCTGTGCATTCAGAGATGCCAAACAGCACCTCGTAACCAATTTAATCTTCTATGTTTAAGTAGACCTGATCCTTTGCATGGAAGAGACTACTCCCAGTTTCTGTCTGAGATATTCGAATGCTTCCCTGGGTAGAGGTTTGGTAAATATATCAGCAACTTGTTCTTTGGAGGAAACATACTCCAATTCCACCTTTTTTTCAAGCACTCGTTCACATAAGAAGTGATATTTGATGGGAATGTGCTTGGTCTTGGAATGCATAACAGGATTCTTTGAGATACTGATAGCACTTGTATTATCACACATAATGGAGATAGGAGGTGAGCATTTGATTTGAAAGTCTTGTAGGGTTTGAATCATCCAGAGAAGTTGAGTGCAACATGATGCAGCGGCCACATATTCTGCTTCTGCTGTAGATAAGGCAATGGAGCTTTGCTTCTTGCTAAACCAAGATACTAACCGGGGCCCCATATAGAATGCACCACCACTAGTGCTTTTCCGATCATCAACACTTCCAGCCCAATTTGCATCAGTGTATGCATGAAGAGTAAGATCAACATTCTTTGGATACCATAGTCCAAAGTCTTGAGTTCCTTGTAGATATTTGAATATTCTTTTCACAGCCTGAAGGTGAGACTCTTTTGGATTAGCTTTGAATCGTCCAACAATCCCAACTGCATGCATAATGTCTGGTCTTGTCCCAGTGAGATAAAGTAGACTTCCTATCATAGATCTGTATTCTGGTTGATTCACTGTGGGGGAATCATCATTAGAACTGAGATTACATCCGGTTATCATTGGTGTACTTACAGGTTTGCAATCTTCCATGCCATACTTCTTCAGGATTTGCTTGAGGTATTTTTCTTGTGATAAGAATATGCCATCTGTTTCTTGTTGCACTTGCAAGCCAAGAAAGAATGTTAGTTCCCAAAGCAAAGACATTTCAAATTCTTGCTGCATATCAGAAGCAAATTTTTGACTCATAGACTCTTTATTACTTCCAAAAATGATATCATCAACATATACAACCACAATCAATAGTTTGTCATTTTCAGTTTTTGTGTATAAGTTGCTATCAGCAGACCCTTTTGAAAACCCTTGTTGATGAAGATATTTGTCAAGATGATAGTACCATGCCCTTGGAGCTTGTTTGAGACCATATAGAGCCTTTTTAAGTCTACAAAAAAGTTTTTCATCATTTCCCAAAATGAATCCTTCTAGTTGTTCTATATAAACTTCTTCTTCTAGATCACCATTGAGAAAAGTAGATTTAACATCCATTTGATAAACTTTGATTTGTTGGAAGCTTGAAAAATCAAGAAACATTATTATGGCTTCAAGTCTGGCTATAGGAGCAAAGGTTTCTTCAAATTCTATACCTTCTTGTTGAGCATACCCTTTGCACACAAGTCTAGCTTTATTTCTTATAGCATCCCCATTCTCATTTAACTTGTTTTTGAATATCCATTTAGTTCCAATGACATTTTTGTCATGAGGCCTTGGTACTAATTCCCAAGTGTGATTCTTTTCAATTTGATCAAGCTCTTCATTCATGGCTTGAATCCAACATTCATCTTTTCTAGCTTGACTAACACTGTGAGGTTCAATAGTGGACAGAAATTCCAGATTGCTAGAAGATCCCACGAGAGTCCTTCTTGTTTGTACACCTGATCCCTTTTGTCCCAAAATTTGAGATTCTGGATGATTATTTTGAACATATCTAGATGGAGCCTTTTCAGACAAATCCTCTTCGGATTCTTTACTGGGTGCACTGTTTGTATCATTACTATTTGATGTAGAAGGATATGTGTCATCATCATCTTCATCTGTTGTTTGCTTTTCTTCTTTTGGAGCTGTAGGAGACTCATCAATAACAACATCAATACATTCAACAATCTTTCGAAGTCTTTTATTGTAACATTTATATGCCCTACTCCTAGAGGAGTAACCAAGAAATATTCCTTAATCTACTCTGGGTTCAAACTTGCCAAGTTTTTCATCATTATTCTTGATAAAGCATTTGCTCCCAAAAATTCTAAAATGCTTTATAGTGGGAGGATTACCATACCAAAGTTCATATGGATTTTTATCACTATTTACACGAACATGTGATTTGTTGAGAATGTTTGCTGCTGTATGTGCTGCTTCTCCCCAAAATGTGTCAAGTGTTTCGGAATCATCAAGCATAGCTCTAGCCATTTGTTGAATTGTTCTGTTCATTCTTTCTGCAACACCATTCTATTGTGGAGTGCCAGCTACAGAGAACTGTCTTTTTATGCCATGTTGTTCACAGAATTCAAGAAATTCATTGGATGTATATTCTCCTCCTCGATCAGATCTGAGACACTTGATTTTTAGATCTAATTCATTCTCAACTAGTGCTTTGAAGATCTGAAACTTCTCAAATGCTTCATCTTTGTGTTTAAGCAGTCCAATCCAACACATTCTAGAGAAATCATCAATGAATAAGATATAGTATTCTTCACCACGTGGTGAATTTTTCCTCATAGGTCCACATATGTCAGTATAAATGAGTTCAAGAGGCTTACTTGATGATCCTTCCTTGGCATTAAATTGTACCCTGGTTTGCTTGCCGAATTGGCAAGATTTTCATATGATATTTTCAGGTAGAGTAATATTGGGAAGACCACAAACAGCTTTAAGTCTGCTTGATTTGTTGATTTGAGAGAAGCTCAGATGCCCCAACCTTCTATGCCATAGCCAATTTTCTGAATATTTACTCAAATAACATTGTTCTTTGGGGTTCTTCAATATATACAGGTTGTTTGAAGTTCTTTTTCCTTTTATAATTGCTTTACCTGTATCAAGATCACGTACCACACATTCTTTTGAACTAAAGACAACTTCAGTTCCTTGATCACACATTTGACTTACCCTTAACAAATTATGTTTTAATCCATCCACATACATGACTTCATTATCTTTCACCTTTTCTTTTAGAAAAACAGACCCTTTTCCCTTAATTACCGCAGGAGTATCATTTCCAAATGTAACATTTTTTTCTTTTTCTAGAGCACTATATGCAAGAAGTTTGTCTTTATCACCTGTCATGTGTCTTGAGCATCCACTATCAATGTACCATTGGTTTTCTTCATCTTCTGCAAATAACGCTATGCCACAATTTTCAACCTGTAATTCCTTCTTTTTCCATACTTGGGAGCTCGAAGGAGCATGTTCTTTTGGCTGAACTTTGCTCCTGCATTCAGATTCTTTATGGCCAAAGTTATTGCAATAAGCACATTCAACTTCATTTTGAAGAGGAGAAAAGTTGTTATAAGTATTCTTCTTTGTTTCAATGTTAATCCTCTTCTTTCTTGCTTCTCTTGTCATGATGGTTTTATATGCAACACATTGAACAAATTTATGACCAAAATTGTGACATGAGAAACATTGTCCATTGAAGAAGAAATTTCTGCGATCATAAAATCTTCTATATGAATTTACTTGTTGATTGGTGTTTCTTTGAAAGACATTCCTGCTAGTGTTCTTTGAATTGAGATGATCATGCTTTATATGTAAAGATTCTTTATTCTCTTGCTGAGTGGCAGCATGTTGCAAACCATCTGTAACTGCTTTTAGATAATTTAGTGCTGAAGCCTGAGAAGATTCTCCAATATATCCAAGACCTATCTTTATAAGAGGAGAACGTTGTACCTTGATAATCTCATCTAATGTTTCAGATCCTTTAGCAAATATAAGATTAAGAGTTTTTACTTTCTCAAGTTATTTTCTTAGACTTACTACTTCACACTCTAAGTTCTCATTGTGTTTCTCCTTTTCTTCAAGCTGATTTTTCAGATTTTCTATGATTATTTTACTTTCTTCTAAGCAAATTTTGAGTTTATTGTTTTCATCAAGAAAATCACTGTCTTCTAGAGCATCCACAAAAATATCTTTTTCTTCTCTATATTCTTTTTCAAATGCCATGAGAAGTCTAAGATCTTTCTCACATTCTTCCTCGCTATCAGATAACCCATGACTATCTTCATGTATACAGTAGCTCTTTCTAGTGCTAAAATGATTCTTATTCCTTTTTGCTACATCCTTCCCATTTTTATGTGTTTCTTTATAAGGACACTTAGGAACATAATGAAAAACTCTTCCACAATCAAAACATTTGAAAGGAAGCTTACCTCTGAACCGTCCTGTGCCAAGTTGAAGTTTCTTTACAAAGTTTATCTCATCTTCTTCTGAGATATATCCTGATCCTTCTATTTTTTGTACTTCTTTCCATTTTGTAGAAGTTATAAAGAATACTTCTTTGACTTCAGAAGGTCCTCCTCTTCTCATTTCATATGCAGTTAGTATGCCATGAAGTTGCACCACAATAAGGTTTTGAAGATCCTGCTTTTCTTCAAGAGCAGAAAATTGTGACTCAAATTTTGTCATTAGTGATCTTAAGACTTTCTCAACCAAGGTAGATTCAGTTATTATTTCTCCCAGGTTTCTCATGCAATTTACAATATCATCAAGACGTAAAAAGAAATTGGCAATGATATCCTCATTATCCATTTTTATATTCTCATATTGAATTCTAAGAGTTTGGAGTTTAGCACTTTTTACCTTTGCATCACCTTCATAACTGAGAATTATTTTGTCCCATATTGTCTTGGCTGTATTCAGTTGCATGACTTTGACAAATTCTGATTCAGTTAGACTTCCCAATAGAGCATTGACCGCCTTTGCATTTGTTTCATAATTCTTTCTTTCCGTTGGATTTGTTGGTACTGCAGCTGGATATTGATATCCTTGTTCAAAAATTGCCCATACCTATGCTCCCAGAGACTGAAGATAGGATCTAATTCTTTTTTTCCAGAAGATTAAATTGTTTTTATTAAAGAGCGGAGGTCTGATAAATGTTATTCCATCTTGATTGCTCATCTTGCTTGATCTTCCTTCTAGCGGCTAAGCTTTTTCAGAAGGACCTCCTCTGATACCAATTGTTGGGAAAAATACTGAGAGGGGGGGGGGGGTGAATCAGTATTTAGGGCTAAATTTTTTTTTCTTCTTTCTCTTAAAACCTTATGTTACAACACTGCATTCAACATGTATGTCCAAATATCTTATTGAGTCTTTATTTAGAGCATTGCATCAGATAAGCATTAAGCATAAACAAAAATAACAGAACAAACCATCAAACATACACAACACATATGAACACCAGGATTTAAGGTGGAAACCCAATTTGGGAGAAAACCACCGCTGCTGTAATCTCAGTCTTCAATATTTATTATAAAGAAAACTTCTTACAATATATGATGGTGCAGACTCAAACCAGCACGCAGGCACCCACCTGCAGAAGGCTACAACATTCTCTCGTTTACCAGCTACCACTGGAAGGGAGCTACAACCCCATTTCTGAAGGTTTCGACCCTTAGCACTACTGCAGACCACGTTTCATCAATTTTCATACTGGATCCATCAGTTTCCATACGACATACCTTGCCGGTCACCAGATTTATTTATTTTCTATATACTCACACGAGTTCTTCATGATTTCGTCCATCATTCAAACCAGAGATTTATCATCGTCAGATCATTCTATCCATGGGTGCATCGTAGTTTCAGATTTTTCAGTTAAGAACAGAGCTTGCCCATATAGATATTCCTTGGAGAAATTTTTCGTTCACAACATTTTCACATGCACACCCCGTTCTTTATTTTTCTTCTCCTTATATAGTTTTCCCTTTATAAAAACCATGAGTCAAAACCACAAACCGCTGACAGTATTTCTTTTAGTTTATCCCACGGGTCTTTTGATCTTTTTATTTTAATTTTTATTTATCAATTTAAGGAAATTGATAAATAAATATACTTACAATTTGAACAAAACTTTAGGATTAAAGTTAACCCTTCGCATTTTAATCCTTCCAAATAATATGGTAAAACTTTGACCTCAGGCCCACAAATATAGTCAATATCCAATCAAATATGCGCATGGTACCATCGGTAAACTTCGCGCAAGTCCAGTGTCCGATCACCGTTAGATTAGCAAGCTTCCAGATCAACGACGTATATGCATATCGCTCGACCTCCAATACCGATGGTTAACGTGCGATGGCCCGTCGTACCTGTGTTAATCTTCGCGCACCTTCAACAAATGACTACCGTCCGATGACCCCTTCCCAGATCAATGACGCTCAATGATATCGCTGGGCATCCTGGGTCGAACTATACTGCGCGATGGCACACAGTGAAAAGTGGTTTTGTGAAGTCATATAGGGATGCATGTCGAGAATTCTATGGAATGGCTCCTCACCAGGAAATACCACTTTCCCGTCAAGAGCAGTGTGATAAAAACCGGAAACCGCTGTTACTGTTCGCAAGGTTTCGCCTTCTTCACTCAAGGTTCCACTCCCCCTGCTCGATTATTTTAAATTGACTTATTTGTATCACAATTCTTCATGAAGACTTCTGTTAGTTAATGCGGTGAACTGATCGATTAACACTACAGGGGCTTCATTCCTTATTTACTGTGACATCACTTGCGCTCTTCATCAACAGATTAACCCATCATTTTGTTTATTGAGGCTTGACAGCAGTTCGATGCAATATTCGTAACATCCATAATATATAACACAAGAAATTCACACCAGATTCCCTTTGCGACCTTAAATTCGTTCTTGATTCGTCATTCCGCCTCTTCATGCTCCATTCTGGTTCCACAAGCACCAACGTACAGTTTCCATACCATGTTTCATTGTTCCAGATCATACACTAACCCTAAGAATCCAAACAGGCAATTTTCAACATATCTCCTTTTTTGCTTGTCTCTGCTCCTTGACCGATACTTCCTTTGTTCTTTTGATCAGATGCTCCTTTGTAGCCAATGCCTTTGCCATCAATGACAATATACCAACAATCTCCCCCTTTGGCATTGATGGAAATATTATTCCTCCGTAATACTCTTCCTCTATTTGTCTTATAGAAGCCCTTCTTTTCTTTTCCTCCCCCTTTGACATCAATGGCAAATATTTTGATCAATATCCTTTGAACCGATAATGCCATGCTCCCCCTGAGATCATGCTGCATCTTCAAAAATAATATGACCAACAATTCATCCTTTTCATATGACCAATGCTCCCCCTGAGCCTATGCATTCAGAGAGGCCAAAAAACACCTCATAACCAATTTAATCTTCTGTGTTTAAGTAGACCTGATCCTCTGCATGGAAGATACTACTCCTAGTTTATGTATGAGATATTCAAATACTTCCCTGGGTAGAGGTTTGGTAAATATATCAGCAACTTGTTCTTTGGAGGAAACATACTCCAATTTCACCTTTTGTTCAAGCACTTGTTCACGTAAGAAGTGATATTTGATGGGAATGTGCTTGGTCTTGGAATGCATAACAGGATTCTTTGAGATATTGATAGCACTTTTATTATCACACATAATGGAGATAGGAGGTGAGCATTTGATTTGAAATTATTGTAGGGTTTGCATCATCCAGAGAAGTTGAGTGCAACATGATGCATCGGCCACATATTCTGCTTCTGCTATAGATAAGGAAATGGAGCTTTGCTTCTTGCTAAACCAAGATACTAACCGGGGCCCCATATAGAATGCACCACCACTAGTGCTTTTCCGATCATCAACACTTCCAGCCCAATCTGCATCAGTGTATGCATGAAGAGTAAGATCAACATTCTTTGGATACCATAGTCCAATGTCTTGAGTTCCTTGTAGATATTTTAATATTCTTTTTACAGCCTGAAGATGAGACTCTTTTGGATTAGCTTGGAATCGTCCAACAATCCCAACTGCATGCATGATGTCTGGTCTTGTCCCAGTGAGATAAAGTAGACTTCCTATCATAGATCTGTATTCAGGTTGATTCACCGTGGGGGAATCATCATTAGAACTAAGATTACATCCGGTTATCATTGGTGTACTTACAGGTTTGCAGTCTTCCATGCCATACTTCTTTAGGATTTTCTTGAGATATTTTTCTTGTGACAAGAATATGCCATCTGTTTCTTGTTGCACTTGAAAGCCAAGAAAGAATGTTAGTTCCCCAAGCAAAGACATTTCAAATTCTTGCTGCATATCAGAAGCAAATTTCTGACTCATAGACTCTTTATTACTTCCAAAAATGATATCATCTACTCCTACCATATTAGACTTCTTATGCATTTTGTGGGTAAGAGTTCACTTGACTTGCCTTTTTATTTATACAGAAGTCTAGGGAAAATGTCAGGCAAAGTTCAAATCAAGAGAGAAGGAAGTGAGACTTCTCTTTTTCATCATGGTTTAATTAAGCTGTTAGTGTTAGAGGAGTTGAGGAGGTTAGACAGAGACTGGAATTCCTTCTTGTTCATGAGTGGCTATGAAATTGATGTGGTTACTCCTAAGAAAGCCTCCAAACCTAGAACTATTTCATCACCAAATGTGGCATAGGAAGTTGAAGAAGAAAATATATCATCTCCTCTAGAACTAGTGAGCATGGAAGCAGAACATTTGTAGGAGATTGACATACCTCAAACAGAACTTGCAAAAAAGAAGCAGACAGTCAGCAAACAAGGCAACAAGAGAGTCACTAGGAGCCAGACATTGGCTAAAGGAAATTTTGAGGACATCCCACATGCAATTGACATTGAAGAGTCACCCATTATGCAAGATGAAGACATTAAAGATGGAGAAAGAAATCTGAAGAAAGGTAAGACTGCTAAAAAACTAGATTTTGCTGGTGATGATGTTGGTTTCATTTTTCAACCTAGGAGGCCAATGAACAGAAATGAAAAGAAGGTCATGGAAAGAAAAGAGACTGAGAAAATAAATGAAGCTGCTCAACCACCAAGCATCATAGATTTGTCTTCACCAGCAAAAGAGGAAATGGTTAACAAGAAAAGAAAGGGTAAACAAAAAATGATTGTAAAATCAGAAATTGAAACCCTAAAGAGCAGTTGAAGGAGGTAGGTAAAGAGATATCAGTTTTGAAGCAAGAGGAAAAGAAACACGGAGCTGAGAAAGTTCAATTTGAACAAATGAGGAAAATATGGGAAGAACATGTCATAAGTGTTTCAAAATATTGGAAAATACACAAAAGTTGATAAAATGGACTCAACCACTAAGAGGAGAGGTCAAACACATCAAAATGATAAACTTGCACTTACAATCCAAAAAAATGACATTAAAATACCAAGTGGAAGATCTTCAAGAGCAACTGGATTTGATTCAAGTGGAGTTGGAAAAGAAGGGACTGAAGATGAAAGTGGTAGAAGAGCCCATTAGCCAACTGATTGTGAAGAAGAAGAAATGCCAAAAGAATGAAAAATTGAGATGGGATATGCTTGATGAGGTTCATAACATGCAAAGAACCTAAATTTTGCAGCTGGAGAACAAATTTTGAAGACAATCTTGAAAACAACAATTTTTGGTTTTTGCACTGTTTCGTAGCGTACCTAAGGCTTGAGGCCAGAAATACGCTACAAAAATTCTTGTAGGTATATTTTTGCCTCAAAACTCAGTTTTTTCAGGTTTTATGATGGGATATTGACTATTTTCAAGTTTTCTTGGCATAATAGAGGTGCTGAAACATCAAAGGAGTCAAAAATATAGATGGAAAAACAAGTTTTCACATGCTACTAAAACTCGCTATGAAACTGCCTAAACTGCCCTGTTTTCGTAGCGAGGAGATTTTGAAGAATTTTGAGCATCTCAAAAACAAATTTACCATCTGGAGACCTCCATCATGTCAATGGACCATACCAGCAGTTATTCATGGTTCAAAAGGAGTGCCACACAACCAGCACATCAGTCAAAACAACGCCTAAAGTGAAGGTCATCCATCCCTAAAAAGAAGGATTGTGTTCCACAGATCTAGGGGTGCTTTGAAGATGTAAAGTGGTGGTGAATTATGGTGATTTTTCCTTCGATCATGTGACATTCATTATGTAACCATTATGTAATAGTTTCAATAATAGGATAAACGAATGTAATAAATAGGAGATAGAGTCCTATGAAGAGTTTTTTTTCTTTAAAGGGTAGCCGTCATTTTTCTGTTTCAAGTTAGTGGTTTCAGTTATGATAGGTGTCAGAGTAGAATTCAAAGATCTATCCAACCAGTCAGATCATCTACATTGTAAAGAATGTCTATTTATATACTAAACATCGAAGATCAAAGGGTTGGAGAATATTGCACCAAATTGCTGCTTGTATGTTTTCCCCATTATCAGTAATACAAAGTGACATTCTAATTCCAGACCTGAGATTAGCATGATGTTTTTGATGTGTTATTGATATCTATATTTATGTTTAATCATTTTCAGTAGATTTCATCTCTAATTACTCAGAATTCATAATACTATGCTCTGAATTCCTTTAGGGGTGGAATTACTGTGTTGTCCTATGTTATGTGAATGAATTATCTTTGTTAAAAACCTCTATCTTCCTCAACTTCCATGTGAAGAACCACTATCAATAAAACTACTGATGTTGACTCCATAGCCCAATGGTAGCAAGCTTGCATTTTTCAACCTGCAATCATACAAAACCAAGTTACATTTCATAGAGTTAGCCATCTAGTATTATCTTTATTGAAAATCATAAACCCCCCTTTGAGAGAGCTCTCTCAAACTGAAGAGGCCAATCTTCAGTTAGAAGTGGTTTGAAAGAGTTACATTGAGTTGATTGATGAGAAACCAATCAAGATCAATTTTGTAATAACAGGTAATATAGCTTCCAGACCATACACCAATTGAAAGGGAGTAAATATGGTTGCGTTTTTCATCGAGGTTCGGTATGCCCACATGGCCGAGTACAGGATTAAATTCCAATTTCATTTATGAACTCCTATCATTCATTGAAGCATTCATTTAAGAATCTTGTTAATAGCCTAAACATTTCCATTTGATTGTGGATAATAAGGAGTAGAACTATCATGTGAAATTCCTAATTTGGCAGTCAATTCATTCATCATATGGTTGCGAAAATGCAAACCATGATCTGTGATTATAGCCTGTGGGACCCCAAACCATGAAATGAAATGATTAAAGAAAAAAAATTCAGTTGTTTGTCTTGTGTTTTTGAATGTAGGCATCGCTTTGGCCCACTTGGTAAAGTAGTCTACTACGACAATAATATTACCATACCCCCAAATGAACGAGGGTTACAGGTCATGAAGTTAATGCCCCATTTCGAAAATGGTCCCATAGAGACAGTAGGATGCATTGGCGCTGGCGGTTTGCAGATTTTACAATCAAACATCTAGCACACATGAAAAATTATGACCGCAAGGATGCAGCCACGAAATATGGTAGGCCAAAAGTAACCAATGCGGAGTATCTTTTGCAGGGTAGTGTATCCAGATAAATTTCCACCACAAGCCCCAACATGACAATCATTTAAAACCTTTTCAACGTCCTCATGAGTGAGGCACCTTCTTAAAATGGTATCAAAACAACGACGATAAAGTGTATCGCCGATGATCAGATATTGTTTGGCTTGGTATCGAATATGTCGTTGGTCAGAGCGAGAGGTATCAGGCTGAAAAGTTTGGGTCTGGAGATAAATGATAAAATCCCCATACCAAGGATCAGATTATCCGATTAGAAATAGAGACTCGTCAGGAATAGATAGTTCCGACATAGTAGCAGTACTATCAGAGGGAAGGTCACAGAGAAGCTCAGCCAAAACTAAAGAATTATTTGACTTGGATTTGATGAATTCAAAATCAAATTCCTACAAAATGAAAATCCATTTTTAATACTTTCCCCTCAGCAATTGACATGATAATATATAAGTTATGGGGTTTCAATCCGAAATGACAATGGTCTTCCGGAACAAGATATAGTGGCGAAATATTTGGACAGCTTGAATAGTCGCTAAGGAAAGATTTTCTATGTATGAATACTTCACTTCCATATCATTGAGATTACGACTCAAATAATATATTAGATGTTCTATCCCATTTTCTACTTGGACCAATACCATAGCAGTGGTCATATCAACCGCGAAGATATATAAGAAATAATCACTCTGATAATTGGGGGGATACATTAATGACACTCGGACAAGAGTATCATTAAAAACATTGAAAGAAGCTTGTGCAACTTGGTCCCAATGGAAGGGAATCCCATTTTTCAAGATCCGAGTAAATCCTTTAGCAATTTCAGCATAGTTGGTTATGAACCTCCTTAGGAAGTTAGCCTTTTCTTGAAGTTTATGTAACTGAAGCAAATTTGATGGCACAGGCAAATCAAGAATGGTTTGGACCTTCAATGGGTCTATTCGAATTCCTTCTTTTGAGACGACAAATCCTAGAAAACGACCAAAACCAATACAAAACACAAATTTATGTGGATCGAGGCATATTTTGTAGTGTCGTCAGCGTAGAAAGATAGCTCTCAGATGCATCGGGTGATCAGTCTAATTTCGTGAATGCGCGGTAAATCGTCTATATAGGGTTGAACAATGTGCTTGATGTCATTGAAAGCATAATCCATTTCTCTCTAAAAATTTTCCCTAGTGTTCTTTAAACCAATCAGGAGTTTCCGATAAGTGAATGTGCCCCAGGGATAGATGAATTCTATCTTATATTGGTCCCATGGGTGGATATTTATTTGATTGTAGCCAGAAAATCCATCCATGAACGAAAATATTTCGCATCCAGCACAGTCATCAATAATCTGGTCGATAAAGGGAGTATGATAGTTGTATTTTGGACAAGCAAGGTTGAAATCCTGATAATCGATGCACACTCTGATGGTTCGTTGTTTTTTCATGACATGAACGATGTTGGAAACCCACTCAGTTAGCAGAATAGGGTAAGCGAAACCAGCACAATTTTTTTTTTCAACTTCTGCTTTAAAGGTAGCGGCCTTCTTCGGATGAATAGGATGAAGGCGTTGACGTACTGGTTTGACATCAGGGTACATTTTAATAGTTTTTTCAATGATACTAGTATCTATGCTTAGAATTTCCTCGTAAGAACAATCAAATACATCACGAAATTCACGAAAGAGAGAGCGATATGTTTCGAGTTCTGATGGAGAACAAGATACGCCGACATGAATGCTTTCTACAATGTTGGGTTTAGTCGAAATATCGATAGAAATGGTTTCTTCAATGTTTGACAAATTTTGCTCGGAATCGATTGCATTAATAGGAAAAGAATTCAAAAAAATTGTTTTGATCGATGGGTGATTTAGTTTGCTAAGATTATCTTCTTCATAATCTTGAAGATGGGAAAAATGATGATGATCTTCCCATGGTTCTCCTTCTAACATCATGGTTTCCATAATATTCTCATCTATCAAGAAAGTTGAGGAAAAAGGATCAGATGGAGTACCATAATCTAATGAACGATCAACCCAAACAACCGGTGACGATGATTTCAGATTTGTCGCCCAAGCCATGTAGATTGATTGCTATGCTAGTTCAATTGGGCTGGGCGGCAGAAAATCATTCAATCTAACAACTTCAGAATCACCTGTACTCTTCCTTAAGCCAGATGGAGTGGAAGAGATCATGTAGAAGGTCTCTATGTTTTCAATTTCTGCCGACGTCGCAGGCGGCGGTAATGCGAAGGTTCCCATAAGAGTGGAATACTTTAAGAGTCATACAACAATGTTCTAAAGTGTGAGCTAGGGTGCGTGAACTAACATAACACTTCAAGTTACCTGGGAATTGGAGGTGAAGAAGGATAGCTGATTGATGACTGTGATAACACCTTTATGTGGAAATGTGATCATTCTAAAATATGTAGAAACGATCGCAGTCATAACATATACCCATGGCCTTCCGAGTAAAATATTGTAGTTAACGGGTTTGTCAAAAACCTCAACTTCAAAATTCACTTTTTCCCCCCTAGTTCAATATGCAAGTTATTGATAATACTACCAGGATTATATGTAAGTCCATTGAAAGCTTTCAACGTCGTAGGCGATTGAGATAGGTGCGGTGAGCCAAGTGACTTCCAACAGTTTAGAGACATAATGCACGTAGTTTCTCCCTCATCATTAATAGTATGATGAACAAGGTGATTGATGACATTTACTTGGATGAAGAATTCCAATTCTGTTAGTAATTGCGGCACATATCTCGTATGATTAAACACTACGAGATTAGAATCAGTTGGATCAATTCCACCAATTGCCAACACCAAAGCTTGTTTCTAGGAGGGACAATTTTTTAGCACCTCAAGCAATGACATAGATGAAGGGGATTGAGCCAAATATTCAACTATATTATAATTTTGAGAAACTCTTGCTCGAGGATTAAATGTCGACTTATTAATGACTCCCTTCGGTGTCTTGATTGTCAATTCAGGAATAGCAGATGGTGGTATCGATTTTGTAGATGGATTCATGGTCGAGTTAGTAGGTTGATCAGTAGTATGACTACCATAATATTTATTACATGTTGAAAAGAAAAAATTAGCTGATGGCTTCGTGACAGACAACATAAGCACTTGGGAACTAGAAGCTAGATCCGCAGCAACCAAATTTGTGTCCGTATTCGGAAATGGATCTGTCAACATAGCTGACACATGCAAGGTATTAACCATTTTTGAGACTTCAAAGTGGTGAGGATAGTCCCAAAAAAAGTGTTCCTCATTACAGATTATGCAAGGGTAATGAGGTTTCCGATTTCTAGTTGATTGATTAGATGATATTTCCTGCGGGGTATAAGTTTGCTTTTTCTTTGATTTCCCTTTTTTCTTATTTTCGAGTTGCTTATCACTTTTTCCCTTGTCATATGACATGACATGGATTTCAGAAGAAGGCATAGAATCAGATGCAGTAGAGTGATGTGTGCTTGCAGTACCGATCATACTGTCTCTGCCATGAGGGTCCTTTGATGGAGGAGGAACAATAAAATTAGATCGTAGCACATTGGGAATTTTCTCATAGAGTGTGCCAGACTGAGTATAAATAAACATTAAATATTGGGCATGAGAAATGACCTGATCTTCAGTGATGATGCCACCCTTAGCCACATCCTCAGTTATATATGGTAACAGAGACTTAATGAACCATTCAGCAAGGAGATGATAAGGAACAAATGTCTTAACCATTCTATGATGATGACGCCACTCATGAATATGATCAGAAATATGAGTAGCATTAGTCTATTTAAAATTATTCAAGAGTTCCATTCCAGTTTCATATCGTATGGGTAACTAGAAGTGGGTCAAAAAGACAGTAGATAGGGTAGTGAAATCATCAAAAGAAGCTCTAGGTAACTAAATGTGCCATTTTGCAGCTGGAATATTGAGCGTATGCCGGAAAAGACATAGTCAAATAGAGTCATCATTTAGGGAGTTAGATGCACACCACAAATCATAAGTCATAACATGAGTCGATGAGTCTTCCTCAGGGTTTCCATTAAACTTAGGAATATCTGAGGGTAATTTATGAGGTATCACCAGCCACCAAGGAGAATAGTTGATTGGATCATTGGTGAGCCGGTTTAAATCTGGTAATTCTAAAGTTGCAACAAAGGGAAACTGTCAATTAAGGTCGGGTTGAGCATAGCCAAGGTATGATGGAATTGCTTGGGAAATAGGCCTTTGAGCACCAGCATTAGGAATATGTTGCTGGTAACCTATATAGGGGTTGTTTTGATAAGTAAACACTTAAGGATTCTGTTGACCAAAACCTGGATACGTTACTTGTTGAAATGAAGGTTGTGGAATTTGCACTTGTGGCTGCCAAGGGGTCTGTCCACCAATGTTATAACCCAAACTAGGATAGCTTGGATTCAGTTGAGGGTAGGTATAACTTGGTTGTGGCTGCACATCCCATAATATGGTATTCCAGCTTGTGAATAAATGATTTTGGATACAGGTGGTTGTTGTAAACCAGTCAAAGAAGTTGGATTTAGAGGGCCCAATACTTGAGTTTATTGAGTTGAAGGACCCACCTGAGACGACTGAGGTACACAAATTTGAGTCTGTAACAAGGGTAAAGATGTATTAACAAGTGGATTTTATTTGGGTGCAACAGGTTGAACCGGTTGATACGAGTGTACACCTGTTTGTAGTTGCATAGGGAGAGTGGGATGCCATTGAAAAAAATTCATTCCAACATTAGGATGACTAAATAACGATGGAGTACTATTGAAGTGGGTGACCATATGTTTTCCCCCAGCATGAGTATAATAAGATGGAAAATATTGTTCTCCAAATGCAGGGAATCCAGTTGAAATTGCACTGGATGAAATATACCCAGATGGACCAGCTTGATATTTCCCTGATGATGTGTATAGAGGATCAAGCCATTCAATACTCACTATAGATTTATGAGTTATAATACCAGATGATGACATTGGTGAAGTCCATGGGTTTGAGGATGCACCAAATAAGGTTCCAAATAAATATTATTAATCAGGTGGGATGGAAGGGCCACCATATAAATGTGAATCTGGTGAAGTCATGAACATCGACAGGGTAATGAGAGAAGGTGTTGTCGCAATTAGAATAGATGGTCCAGCTAAAGATGTTGGCTCAGACATGGTTTTTCGACCAAATTTATACCCTATTGGATCCACGGGAACTCTAATAGACACAGGATCAAAAAAGGTAGAGGCAAGTGATTGAGGAAAATAATCGTACAGGTAAAGCTCCGCCCCAAAATGAGTTAGAGTTAAAGGTGTTTCACCTTGTGGTATTTATTCAATCGAAATTAAACCAGGTGGAAGGATTTCACCGTCAGGCCCAAAGTATATTTCAGGAGGTTGACTGCGTAATATGGGAGAATCAATGGATACAATAGATTGTGGGGTGACCGATACAGGAAAAAATTCCGGTCGTTCGACTTCGAGATGCAGATGTTCTGGAAAAAAAGGGACAGGATCTGGATCAACTTCCAGTTAAACAAGGCCGGGTTCAAGAGGTATGGTCTCATTGATTGGATGGATTGTGACCATGGGTAGCTGTGAGGAATCCATATAAAAAACAATAGATGAATCAGGATTTGTAAAAACAACTTGTGCCAACTCTGGTATATGTGAGGATGATGTCACACCAGAGGTACTGATAGTACTAGTTTTGGTAGAGCGATGTCGCCTTCACTGAACAAAATTGGCTTCCGGTGGTAAAGGTGGTTTTAGTGCTATTCTACACGAACGCTGGGGAAAGGGATGTTATTCTTCCATGATGTATGATTTTTTTATGACCAAAATAAATAAACAAAATAAAAGCGTAATTCTAGGCAAAAAGGTTTACCAAGAAACTGTGAACTGTAGAATACCTCCTAGCGAACCAAGAAGTACGGACAGGAAATCTCCCCAAATGCTGTTTTCGGTGTATCAGAATTTACAAGGTGGTCGACTCGGTTCACCCTAAAATTTTCCTCCCAAATATACCCAAAAGTACGTGGAGGCCCAAGTTAGTATTAGCGCTATCTAATGCGAAACTGCACATTGAGAGCACCCCTTTATACTTTTCGTACTAGAACACTGCCTGATATACCCAAAGGTACATGGACGAGCTTCGATATACTTATGTACATGGAGTGAGGTATCACACTCAGAATGTATCACAGAAAATTAACGATAGCTGCTATTTTTAACGATGTTGGAACACGTCTCTAGCCTAGACCTTCTAAATGTTATCGTTATGGTTCCAATGCTTTTTTAGGTAAATTGATGTAAATTTTAAGTTCATCTTGTTTATCAATTTTCCTTTCAAGGTTCACCATGATGATGTGATGGAAATTCTTAAAAATGAAAACTAAAATGATAAGAAAACTTTTCAATTTTAGTTTTTTCAATGAAAATCATAGCTACTAAGGGAAAGAGAAATCAGTTTTGAGAGCAAACAACAAAGAGAACAAACTAATATGTAGCTTTCCTAACTTGTTCCTATGCAAGACACATAATTCACTATATGCAAATGAAATTTTTTATTTTCAATCCCCTTAATGTGAATGCAAAAAGGAAACTATATGCATAAAATCAACAAAAAACAAATGTTTTCTTCTTTGAGAAAGGAAGAATTTAACAAAAAATTCTCTTTAAGAAGAATGGAGCTACATTTTTTTCCTACAGGAAACAAAGAATTTAACGGCAATTTCCTTTATGAAAAAAAATGGATCTAATGCAGAAATAAAATACTTTGAATTTTATTTGTCAATAATAAAGAAAAACACTTAAAGGGACATTGCAAAAACTTACTTTTCAAAGGAGGAAGAATAAGGAAAATTCACTGGTCTCTATGAGGTATCAGACAATTGAAAACACAAAAAAAAAAGGCTGAGAATGATGGAAATGAAAAATTCAAATGGAATTTGGTTGGCTAAGGGGGGAACACAATCTCTAAAGGGAGACAATGCGTTGCAATGCACCCCTGAGTGGGAGACATTGCACTACAACGCACTGTGTGTTGACCAACAGTGCATTGGGTGCAACAAATATTGAAAATTCAAGCTACAAAACACACTTCTAATGCAATTCTTTGATTCAAAAGTCTAATGACTTAAAGTAGATACTACTAGGTGGATAAGCAGAGGAAAAAACACCAGGAATGATAGGAAACTCCCTAGCGGAGTCGCCAATTTGTTATGCAGAATTATGATGTACGGATAAATAAAATTCCCTAAGTGTGGTGCTAGTTCGTTAGAACAATAGATTAAAGACTTTGCTATCAGATTTATGGAAAGACAGAAGAACATTCTTGTGATCCAAGCACTTCCTATTCTCCTTCTGTCGCTTTTTCTATAGCTTCCAATCCAACTTAGATCGCCAAATTGTTTCCTGCAAGTATAAAAAAAGAACAACATAGATATTGCAATATACAGATTCCTATTTATCTTAATCAGTTAAATCGATTGAACATGAAACATATCATTCAAGAATCCATTACATGAGAAATAGAAACATAAACATATACATATATGAGAAAATGAACAACAATATTTATTAAAGAGTAGAAGGGGAAGGTTACAACCAATGATCAATTTAATGTCACCAGCTCCAGCTTCATCCTAGCCTCATCACAATAAACATTTCACCAGCAGAATGTCACTTCTTTCACTCCATCAATTGAGAATCCAACGACATTTATTTACCAAAATTCTTCCTTCCCTAGCACTAGGATCTGTGCTCAATTTATAGGGAAAATGATGGTAATTTTTCAATCAATGACTTTCTAATAATAGGAAATACATGTTCCCAAGCTCAGAGGTGTTAGATGGACACTTGGATTCAAAGTTTGACACATATGGACTCTTCTAGAAGGCACTGGCCATGTGGAGATTCCGTAACAATGATAATTTCACTCCCATTTGACCAATGCACCCTTGAATGTCAGGAACTGCATTGAAATGCACCCTTGAATGGAGGGATATGCATATGAAACACAGTTAGTCCCTTGAGAGGCAATGTTTTTGATCTCATAAGTTATATAACATATACTTCAAACCTTGGAAATCTTGCAATACAAGTCATGAATGATTTGTTCTTGTCTTAGGGCATGTAGCAATTGAAATGATAGGGGATGATGTCCAATTTGACCAGGTCATGGGGGATGATGCCAAAATTGACCTATAACAGACACTATTTTGTGACATGCATTTGAGTGTTTTCCTTTAACCATCCTAAAGGGTAAGGATTTGGATGATTCTTAGTTTCCAAATCCAATTTCCTTACTAATTTCTCATATATTGAGTTTTCTTGTGATCCATTGTCAAATAATGTGTCAATTTTAGTGTGAATGGATATGATCCTTATATGAAACAATTCAATCCTCTTCTTATTTTCAACCACAGAAGGATTACCTATAAATTAGAAGGATTACCTGTAAGACCCATAGAAGTTATCTTATTTTCGCCACGAGAGTTAGATCCCAAATCTTATTGGACTGCAACATTAGCCTTCATTTCACCCTTCTTCTTAAGGAATTATTTGGATTGATTTTTGGATGAAGCTTCCAACACTTGGATTCATCATGTCCAACCCTCTAAAAATGAGAACATGTAGGCATTTATCATTCATTCTTTATTTTTTATGTTTTCTTCCCATTTTGTTTTCTCTTCCCTTTTTTGTCTTTTAAGTCTTTGTTTTCTAATTTCTTGAATGGTTTCTTCGAAAACTAAAAAGGTCTGCCACCTGATTCAACATGAATGGATTGAACACACACTTCATGAAATTTAGTTGGATTAAACATAAGCAATGTATGTTGCAAATAAGAATGAAAAGTTCCAATATAATTTAACAAGGTTTCCTATGTGTTTAATGGAATATAAAGTGCTAATGCCTTCTTCCTGAATTCCTGTGTAAACTATTGCACACTATGTCCTTTACCTTACCTTAAACACTGCCAATCCATTACAACCTGTTGAGTATATCCTAAAGGATAGAATTGCTTTCTAAGAGCTTTAATAAACTTATACCATGAGGTGATAAGTTTTCCTTTACGCTTTAGATCTGTTTGAGTTTTACTTTCCCACCAAATCAAAGTTTCTCCCCACATTCTAATTGTAGCTAAGTGAATTATTATAGAATCATCATCAATATTCCAAATTCTACAATATACTTCAAGTTGTTTAATCTAGTTATCTAAATTTTTATGATTCATTTCACCATCATATATGGGTAGTTCAAACTTAACATCAAGCTTCAAAAAAGTAGATTTCTTATGTTTCTTATTTTATTTTGAATCTTAACTTGAATCATCAAAAGATGAAGAAGGAGGATAAGGAGGAGATTCGTTACCATCAGTTTTATCCTTCCCATTTTTCTCATTCTTACCTTTAGAATATGAAGTTTCATATCTATTCTTCTTGTGTTCATAGAGTTTTGCAATCATGCTTTGCATATTGAGGAAAATATTATGAAATTGCTAGTCAGTCTTGGGCTCGAGATTTTCTTCTTCATTTTGACCTGCCATTTTTCGAGATATTTTCCTCTTTCCAATCTTTGGATTTGTCTCATCAAGCTTCCCTTCTCCATGTCATGACCTAGATCTAGTCAACATTCATTTGAAAATATCCTACTTAAACATGATGAACATTGCTCTCATACCAAAATATGATATGAAATCTACAAGATTGATTATTTTTACAATTGTTCGAGGAAGCGTTTATGTGAATGAATGAAGGAAACTGAGTTATTATTATGCCTTAAAAATAAAATTTAGAATAGAAAATAAGCATAAACTCCAGAAATAAAAGACGCAAACACAACGAACATTGATTATGGAGTTCGTCCCTCCTAGACTACATCTCCGGGTCCACTTCCAAGTAGGCATCCGTTATATTAGGAATGATCCAAAGGGTTTATTTACATGCAAATTCACCAAATCATCTATGCATGCAAGCACTGCTAGTTACTGTGAAAACAAATCCTTCGATCTCAGCTTTTCAACGCCCATCTCCATTCTCAAAAGGGCCCAAGGATGGCCAAGTTACGCTTGAAAGAGCATTTACATGCATACATAAAAATCTATTTCTGAAGCTCATTGTTCACTCCTAACTGCACTAGTTAAATGGATAAGTTTTATAGGACCTCAAGCAGGTTCTAGGGTCGAACCTCCCGGGCTATACATAGCATATGGTTTCATTAGTTGAACTACCTTTACATTGGTGCAATACATACATGACACTTAGGCACTTTTTCTGCAACAACATGATAAAGTTTTAATACATAGCACATATGTTTTAACCATTGACTATACATGGAACATTTGAAAACTATATAATATATGGCATAAAAAATTCTAGGTTGTCGCATTTTTATATATATGGTATATAACATAACAAACTCCGGTGGATCTATTAACCATGAACCCATGGCAATGACATGTTGAACTATGTTGTCACATATCCTTTACTCTGCATTATTTGGTCTGCTACCTTTGTGTTGTTGAATGCCACCACTCTATGCCATTCGAACCATATCATAACTCCACCACATAATTGTGCCACATGGTAATACACGTATTTTCCAGTTGATTTTTTGGTAGCACTAATACCATAGACTTCAAATATTCCGTCGATACACAATACTCATTGTGCCATATCATTATGCATAGTTCAAAATATAGTTTTGGTTAGAATAACACTTAATATAAACTTTACTATATGGTTTAAACCATAAAACTCCGCACCACCTTCATATTATTATATATGTGCCCAACATGGTTTTTAAACATAGTTTATACCTTAGGTTTAATGTGTTGACATTAAAATGCACACCCTGGTTTTAATATTTGGAATGTCATATGGTTTAGAGATAATAGGTTTTAATCATTGGAAACTAATGCCCATGTATTTGAAAACCACAAACAACCACAACCATAGACCTGCACCTACACCTGTTCATCATAAAATTCAACGGACAATTTCTTCTCCATCCGAAGGCCAAATGAAAAACAGAAGGTACCGCCAGATCCATAACGACGGGATCTACTGCTTAGCATTATTTCCGAGAACAAGTGAGATATTTGAACTTGGAGAAATTCAAGGATCCTCCTGAATCACTATTGCAAGTTTATTTTGAATGGCAACCATAGATTTGTTATGGAGAATCTAACTAATCACTTCATTATCCCGCTTTATAGGCTTATATTTCAGGAGGACCCACCTTACATGTCACAAAGAGAAATTGAAGTGACATCAGAGATCACTAATTGGTTATCCTTACCAGATGGCACATTGATCAGAGTGTTTGGCGGGTAGAATCCACCACATCATTTTCCTAGATATTCCACCAACAAAGTTTTCATGAAATAAGTATATTACCATAATGCCACAAGGTTGTCAACAAAACTGCACAAGAAGAATAAAGTGCCATGACCCACTCTTCCTTTTTAGATCATATTATACAAGATTAAGAATCTAAAAACTACAGATACCAAATTGAAATCCATAGTGAAGTTTTAATTCGGTACAAAATACTTCAATTTGTATGATCTGAGGGGAATTTTCAAGGACCATTTTGCGTGAATCTACTATAACTAGGTTAGTGGGGCATATCAGTGGCCGAAGGAGGAACCATGGAATAATTTATATAACTCCTACAGACCTCGTAAGCTAATCATTATAGATGAGACTTCTCAAGTTGTCCCTCAGAATGCAGTAGTTCCGGAAGATACAACAACATAAGACAACTGCCAGATATAGGGTAAGGGAAAGAGGAAGGTTGTTGAAAATGAAAAGGAGGAACAAAATTGGAATATGCAAGTAGATCTTATCATTCAATAAGAATATTTGGTGATAGAAGCAAAGAGGATGCAGAGGAAGAAAAGAGAAGAGTGAATAGAGAGAGAAAAGTAAAGCTTGGAGGAAGCAGAGTTGAGGGCGCAGAAATAAGAACAAGATATAAGGAAATAACGAGAGTTACGAAGAAGATAACATGATGAGAAGTGGAAGTAGGAAGAATAAGGAAGGAAAGGTACCTGGATGTTATGGAGGTGAGAGTCCTCTTCGATCCTAACACTATTACGCCGTTTGGGGAGACCAGTGAATAGTACCAAGCTTGGCATCAATATTTGACCGATATACAGCAAGTCAAATTTTCCTGGCTTGAGTTCACCCCAAATCTAGCATCATATTTTTTTTTCTTGTTAGGTTGTCAATTTGTCTCTACCCTATTTTGTCTTATACGGGTACAAGTGGAAAATGTAATATTATTTGTAATTATTGTAAAAGTGAAATTCCAAGTGTCCTTGTGGGAGCGTGAAGAGTCATATGTAATGCAAAGAGTTATTTTATAAGAAGTTGAAGAGTGATGAGGGGATTCCAAGAATCACAAAGGGGGCATGCCGATATTCACCCCCCTTTGTTATAAATATGTCCTCATAACTCTTGTGAGGGGATTTTGGTAGCCAAGATTTTGGCTAGGCTTAGGCTTAGAGAGAGCTTTGTAGTTTTGTGTGAGTCTTGGATTCTCGCACCATAGAAGGATTATAGTTCGTTGCAGTAGAAATTTTTTTAGACTTCATGTTCCACTATTGGGGCAAGTGGCTTATCAAATGTTGTATGTATGATTGGAACTATCACTTTTAATAAAGCTCAGAGCGGACAAATTTTCATGCATATATTTTGAATACAGTAGGACTACTCTTGTTTTATTTGTGATGTATGTTATTTAACCTACACAAATGCTCATAAAATATTTCGTTTTCATTTGTATGTATCTTGTTGGATGCATGTTGATGTGTTAATTTGTCACCTTAACTTGTAGACTATTTTGCTTATTAGTTTATGTGATGTATTTTCTCTTGTGTGTTATTTCTAAGTTGTGTACTATTATAGGATTCCAAGGGGCACACAATATTTTTCCTTCGTATGTTGGAACTGTCATACATTTCATTTGACTCTCCCTAGGGTTACACAGTTGTTATCATCAAAGACACTGTGCACCACTCTATGCATTTTGCAATCTAAGGTAGATAATTAACACCCCACTGTTGACACTCCTACTCCAAATGGTGTGACGTCTAGGGGGACTTCATATTGGGGAGATCCCCTAAATGTTGGCGGGTCCACCGTCAACATATTGATTTGAGAAGTTTCACAAATAATTTGAATAATGGAATTATCCTCCTCGCATGTTGGGTACAAAAATTCACTACCTTGTATCCAACTAAAATCTAAACTAGCATCATGAAAATCATAATAATTAAAATTAAATGTTAGTATAACAATACAAGAAACCAATCAAGATACAATGGGTCACCCTGTGTTGAATTAGATTCAACCTTTGTATGAGCTTGGGCGATTAAAATGTCAAGATGAGAGATTTGATTCACCAACACTAAAGAGGATATATTGTGCCATAAGGAAAATTATTTGCATCAAAATGTTCACAAGAAAGACCAGGAGCTGATTATTATCAGATTTATTTGACATATGTGAATCATTTGGCCGATGAGAAAATTTATCATGAGAATCAGGAGGATAAAATTCATAGCTTAGTGCATGCATGAAAAATGTATATTCCAATCCTGAGGTCAATGCAAGAGGTTTACATGAAGATGAATAAACTAAAACATGATTTTATATTCGATTATAAATCTTGAAAATTAGAAACAAATTCTTGAAAAAACACAAAATATATTAATAATGATTTTTCATCGAATTAAACAATACGAAGAAAATAATTTTGCGAGAAAGTCAAAATTTGACCTACTGCGGGGACCTCATCGGGATTGTGAGAACCTGACATAACCAACAATGATATTTTAAGTTCCTCGACCCCTTGACAAGTCCCAAAACTTTGGAAAGTTGAAAAATCACATTTTGAGAGTTGATTCAGATAGTGAATTACATTTTGATAGCTACTACCATTTATTGCAACAAGATCACTATTATTGAGATGGCAGCCATCTACATCACAAGTTTGATGAATTTTTTCAACCTCAAGAAACAAATTACTCAAATTATAAGATCATTCTAATTGCATAAAGATTGGAGAAATCCCATGAGAAATATAAACCATTTAATTATCCTCATGCAAGACTAGATATTGTAAATAATATAATGTATGCTCCATGATTTCATTACTTTCTTCTTCATCATGGATGAGCTCACTGCCTTGTGTGAATTCAAAATCCTACTCATCAGCTTGTGAATTCAAAATGCATGGCCTATTTTCATCCTGAGTTACTTCATTATGAGTAGTAGAACACAAGAGATATTCATTTCAGGAAGAGGTTCCAAAGAGAATGTTTTCTTTAAAAATCGAAAGATTTGTTGATATGTCTAGGAATTCATAAATGGGATCATGGTCATTAAAATGATGATTTTCCAAGAATTTATCCTAGTTAAGAGATTTGATATCATCTGACTGATTGTCGAGATCACA
The DNA here is from genome assembly GCA_034641835.2 of Pinus albicaulis. NCBI lineage: Eukaryota > Viridiplantae > Streptophyta > Pinopsida > Pinales > Pinaceae > Pinus > Pinus albicaulis. The sequence continues at coordinate 816,692,244 of CM076580.1, forward strand.
AGATTCTAGATCAGACAATAATGAAGGAAAAACATCTTGACATAGAGAATTTTGAAACAAGGAAGAGAGATCAAAAGTATCTTCACCTTTCTTCTTTTCTATCTGTGAAATGCGATAACCTTGTACCTGATCATTTTTTTGGAAAAAAAAAACTGAAAATTAAAAGTATCTGAAGAACTAGCTAGTGGGGTAGATTGATCAAGAAGATCAAGGTATAAAGGGTCATGAAATGTATATGATAGAGGATGACATGTGTCCCTTGAAGAAACCACAATTTTAATGATGTTAGATTGAATATTTCAGTTATGCACATTAATATGAATTGGGGGAATCAAGGGACCATTCTCCACTTTAGGTTTCATGGAATTAAGATAAAATTTGAAGTTTTACTGGATGAGATATTGATCATGGTAAGGAAATATAGGTAGGATAAAAGGGTCAAAAAATTTGTTTTCATATTTCCTAATGCCAACTTCGATATGAGGGACCACTTTATTTAGTAATGGAAAAGAAGGAGGAGGAACAAAAGGAGTGGTAGATTCCTCCTCTGAGATAAGAGGTGCCTCATGATTGATGAAAGTTAGAAAAACATAATCAACCAAGGATTCAGATTAACATTGTTTGAAAGATATTTGAACCAAATGCTGAAACGTTTCCTTGAAGAATTCCAAATTCAAATCTTCCTCAAGAAACTCATAACATAGGTGAATAAATATATTCACAAAATCCTCTATGGATTCATTAGATTTAATTATAAGTAGATTAATCCTCTTATAATCATCTCAATAATCATACTTGTCAAAATATTGATGAAGCTCCTTGAAGAGTTGTTCAAATGAACAGATAGAAGAAGATGGTAAGGTATGAAAAAATAATTTAACTTGACCTTCAAGTATGCGGGTTAAAAAATTACAAGCAACATCTTCAGAAATCACTTCATTAAGATCACAAAACTTGATAAATTGAGATGTATGCTTGGCTATGGATATTCGAACCTCACCATCAAACTTTAATTGAGACAAATTTTAAATAATTTCCATGGGGAGTGTAATATTTTCTCTATTAGACAAAAATCCTAGGATTATGATTTTGGAATGAGTCATTCAAGATAGGAGATTCAAAACAGACTCAACAGGATCATCTTGTCATTCGTCCCTCCTTATAGTGCCAACTATTGATGGTGCTAGAAATCTATCAACTAAGGGGGCCTCCCTGAGATGAAGTTCCAATTATAAGTCATATTTTTTGGAGTAGGAGCCACAATCAAGAAACAAGGTCGGTTTCCATTATCCTTAGGAATTTTCCTTGGATACAATTATCAACATAAAATATTAAATACAAACAATATTTGAATCAAGCAAGTTGACACTATGATGCATATAATTGCAATGTATATGAGGTACTTTCACGGAAGGTGTTAGTGTCTATGAGTCATCAGTGATCAAATACACTCTTTCATGCTTATTTGGTAAAGTCCTTGGTCAAATTTTTATAGTTTCAAATTAATTTTCAAATAAAATTTGATCACTGGTTGTTGTCTAGTTCAATGTTTCTCCCTCAATTCACTCATGTTCATCATCACTCTTTCTGGTCAAGTCTTCATTTAAGTGTCTAGTGTCATGAATCAGTAAATATACCATCATCTAGGTCATGGTATATGATTATATTTGACTTGTCATCATAATGCCAATCATAAAAAGAAGAAAATGAGAGTCATTTTCATCATTTGATTCACCATCATGGGAGTTAGAAAACTAGAAAATAAAGTAAAGGGCAACATTTCCTTTGAAAAAAATTTATGCTACATGTCAAATCATTCAAAATATATTTTCTCAAGTACATATGATGTCATTAAGCCAAATTCAAAGTTTTTGAGCTATTAAGGGAAATGAAGCTTTTCATGAGTTCATTTCATCCTTCCAGGTTTTCAAGAGATCCTCTCTTATATTCTGAAATTCTCCACAACCATCTAGAGATCGAAATCCATCAAATATTTTCTCCATTCTACTGAACGCTACATTTCTAGCAGCCACACAACACTTTTCGTCCTACGCTATGCTTCTGGTATCCATTGCTAAATTTCGAATTGGAGGCAAAGAAACCATCCACAAGGTTTCATATTGGCAAGTCAGGGCTTCCAGTACCTGTTGGACAAGTAAGTATTAGTTGGCACTCTTCTCTTGCATCTATCTTCTAAAAAATTTCAATGAATTTCCCTCTTGTAGGGTTTTCACTGTGTTTTTCATTTCCATGAGAATTTGTTTCAAAAGAGTATTAAAAAATAAACATCTCGATCCTCTAAACTCACTTACACCTTTCATACTTCCATAAAACACTTCCCTCACTCATTCCCCTTCATTTCCTTCATTTCCCTATAAACCCTAACATAGGCTACTCCATTCACAGTTTCATAGTACAGGACCATGTTTTCCACATTTTTACACATTCCCCTCACTATTTTCGAAAATTTTCACTTCCCTACACTCCCTAACATCTATCCCTATCCCCTAAAAGTTTCCCATAAATTTACACACTCCCTAACCCTTTCACTCCTTTCCTTCGACATCATAGTCCCTTATCCCCTGTTTTTACAACTATATCCTATCCCTTTCCTTCCCACTCAGCTAGGGTTTTAAACATGGAAAATGGAAACAATGAAACTGAGAAGAAGAAATAAAAAGGGTGGGAAAGTATCCAGGTATGAGCCAACACATGTCAAATAAATCATGACCTCACCTTTCATCAGGAAAGCCTTTGAGGATATGGGATGTCTAGGTTTTTGTGAAAAGATCCAAGAAGTAGGTTTCCATGCCAAATTGACAAGCCTCTTTGCCACCACTTTTAAGAAGGATAAGGCCAAAATTGCAGGGGTTGAATTCAATATTTCAATAAATTCCATTGCCACAACTATAGGTATCCCAAATCATGGAGAAATTTGGTTTAAAGGGATGGATTTGGACATTGATAATTGAAAATTTTTCCTGAAGTCACATTACAAAGATGCTCCAAAACACATTTTTCCCTTTAGACAATTTCTTGATAGGTATTCTCCATTAATGAAAATGATCATGAAGTAATTTACCTGTGAGGGGAGGTTCTCAAGTATTTATTAGTATCATATAAGGCTCCTCATGCATTTCACAACAGTCAAACCTTTGAACCTACCTCATTATTTGTATAGAAGTCTTGTCAAGATGAAAAGGAAGGTACAAAGCATAGGTAAGGATAATCAGTCAAACCTATTTAACCATGGATTTGTCAAAGTCATTTTTCTCCACCAAATTTCAGAAATCAACCTACCTTGGGAGACATTCATCCAATTAGCTTCTCTTTTTCTTGCTACTAGTCAACCTAGCAGTCATAGTACAACATTGGCATCACCAAAGCCACAAGAGGTTGGATTTTCAAATAAACCAGTTGCACAATCACCTAGGGATTTAGTGGAAAAGACACCTAGGGCAGAGGTGAGAAAAACCTACAACAGATGGAAAAGACAAGTGTTTTCTCCTTAGAACAATAGCATGATGCAACATTGCATGATGATAAGTAGGCATATTTTGTGGATGAAATGGAAGAGCATGAGGCACACAAGTAACTCGAGGAGATAATAAAGGATAAATAAGAAGAAATAAGAGAACTCATGGACAACCTTTCAAAGTAAAATTTCATGATAGAATTTCTACAGCAAGAGAATATGAAACTTAAGGTAAACCAAAATTTGTCAAGCAAACCTAAGGAAAATTTGGTGGCAGAGGATGATAAAGGTAAGGAAGTTGATTGATGTTGATAAACTTGTGGAAAAATATTTGCAGATGAAGCCAAGGTGGCCAATGAAAAGAGGATTATCAAAGCAGAAAGAGCAGGAAAGTGAGCCATCTTCTCCCTTAGGTCAACAGGATTTTGATGACATGATTGCAGCTAAGATTGAAAAAGGCAAAGAGTTTTGGCTTGGAAGGGTTAATGAACACTTGGAGATGTTCTTGAAGAAGGCCAATAGGGCCACCAACATCCAGAGGCACATGGCAAGGCACTACTACATAAGACACAAGGTTTCTCAAATTAGGGTAAAAAATATGAAGAAAAACCTTAAGAAAACCCTAATCAAGCTAAAGATGGGGGATAACTTGGATTTGTTGGCTGAGGCATCTCTAGATGTCTAGGTCATCATTCTAGGATAATAAGAATGAAGCTTCAACAAATTTTGCACAATTTTGATATTTTTTTGGATTTTTGGAAATTTTGGCAATTTTGGATGTACAAAAGCGCAACATGGCCACACTACGCTTCTTCGCAGGACCTCCAAATGATGAATTTCTTGCATTTTTGGATAGATATTAGTGAATACATGTTATATATGTACTTGGTTGACCTTGTCAGTGCACATGATGGAAGGAAGTCATACAACATTCTAAAAACATGTTTTTGTCACTGTTTTAGACCTCACGCCGTGCTTCTGGAGAAGTCTTGTGAAAAGTGATTTTTTGGAGGCTTAAAAAAGAGTTTTTTTTTTAGGTTTAACACTTAAAGAGACTAGTATACATCTAGGGATATATTCTTCAACCATCAGTTCAGCTTGAATATGCACAAAATCCACCTAAAAATCCTCTTGAATATCATGCTATGATTCTGCCTAAGCACGCTACGCTTCTATGTTAAAGGTAATTCTAGACTGGTGGCAGTAAAAAGGTCAAAAGGATCGAGGTTACTACTGTTTCATGAGATGTTTTCATATTTAATGAGTCTATTGATGTTCCTCCTTGTTAATGGATCTTGTATTTAATGAAAGAGACAAAGAATCCTACTTGTTATCTAAAATAGGGGAGATTGTTTCTAACTTCCCTAAAAACTAGGTGATGAATCATTAGGTGCATTAATGAAGTGTTTTAGATAAGGTTTCAACCCATAGTGATAGAATATTCTCTATTTTCTATATTTACTCCAACCGAAGTCATTGTAGAGGTTGGATAATTGATAATTATAGTGTGGAGCTTATCTACATCTTTTTACAGTGATATCAAAGACATGTTGCAACTATAATTTTGGGACTCCAGTGGTATGCTTATTGGCATTGTTCTTCTAAATTTTACCATCAAATTGAATGTTTATGTTTCCTTGCAATCACATGTACGATTTAATATGATGATCTCATGAGTTTTTAAAGCAAAATTCATAGCTTTATGCTCTGTTTTGATCAGATATTCATGCATCTATTCTATTTCTTCTAATTAAAGAAATCATAGTCATATTCTCATTCTGATTATTCCTTAAACCCTATATCACAATGAAAATCTAAATATGTTTCTAAGCATACCTACTTGGCCTCATTTTCATCTTTGTAGCTGGTCATTTGAAACCTGCCCTTGAAATCTTGACCTAGTTCCTAGACTGATACTTCTTATCTAGCAAATTCCAAACAAAACCCTAATCAAAATTACTGAGCTTATATCTAGCCTAAGATATTTTCCTTTCCAGTCACTTTATTGACTGTGAAATTGATATCGATAGATCTCTCTCTGGTTTCATAGGGCTAGCTAGAAAATCTAAATATTGGTTTAAGGTTAGCTCCTTTAGTCTCCTTTCTCAGCCTTAGAAACCATAGGGAGTGATAACATTTTTGGTGTCGTTGTCGGGGAGCGAAGGTTAAATATTTCCTGGGAAATAATGACACATATTAGCTCTGATTGATGATGGTGAATAATGGTTAGGCACAAGGAGGTTGTGCATCTTTCACCTGGTGACTCTAGCGTCGAAGAATCCAAAAGTTGAGACTTTTCATGGTGAATCCACTATTCAAAAACTGATAGCTTGAAGAGATTTTTGGTTACTACTGCTTTCAATATGGATTCAATTTCTAGAAGGTATCCTCCTATGAATTGCACCTATATTCCTGGTTTTCCAAATCATATGCCTTGTGTTGATTGTCAAACTTATTTGCCAAAATTTAAGGATGAAGAGGAAATGAGTTGATTTTCATTTGATTAAGTTTCATATGCACATACATAGGCTAGGGGTTGAAATTGATGAAGACTACTTGATGAAGATATTTACGATGATCTTAGAAGAAAGAGAAAGGTTTTGGTATGAGAAGTTTCCATCTGCTAGTCTATGTTCTCTAGCATATTTCTACGTGTTATCACTCCCCCCAAATTCCCAAGGCTAAGATTGGGATGTAAGGAAGGTAACCACAAACCATAATTTAGGTCAGGTAGCTAGCCCTACCAGGAATAGAGAGGGCTCCTCTCAATGTCACTTTCCAATCAATGAAATTACTGAATATCTAATTATCTTAGGCTAGGTATATAAGCTCGGTAAATAGGGTTTTTGTTTGGTGTTTATGTGATGGATATCAATGACAACAAGAAGACTAGGTATAGGGTTTATGTCAAATTTCAAGGACAAGTTGCAGAGAATATGGATGAGGCTAGGTAGGTAGCTTGAAAGCATGTTTAGTTCGTAATTGTGTATAGGATGAAATGATAGAAAATCAGAATGAGAATTGAGGTGAATTCATTCATTTGGAAGAACATAAACATATAATGTATATCTTGTTAAGACAGAGCATGAAAAGGCTTGATTTATGCTTATAGACTGATAAGATAAACACATAGAAGAATGTGTATGACCAAGGAAAAAATATCATTCAACATTATAAGATAAATATACAGAGAGAGAAAAAATTCTCCAAGTCATATCACAGGATCCTCAACACAAATTCTACAACACTATCTTCGATTTCATTCCAAAACGATTGTACAATAGCTCCACTACAAAAAAAAAACTATCCAACCCAAGAAAAGGCTAAAGTGGGTCTAATTATATAAAATATGAACAATTAAACCTCATAGTGTCTAAATCCCATCCAAAATGCATCATAATTACATAAGATGAGTCACTTCCTAGAATCTAGGGAGGTTAGAAACCATTTCCTCAAATTCAACTAAAGACTAGGAGTGGGTGCCCCCCACATTAAATTAAATGTTTCCTTATGATAAGTGGAATTTTTTTTTATAATTACTCTAATGACAGCTCAAAGGACAACAAAACCTTGAAAATATGACTTTTTCTAGGCTTGAAAAGTGTCCCGAGGAATCCTATGTGGATGCATAACACCTTTTTACAGATGCGTAATACCTTTTTGAAACTGATTTCGAGGGAATTTTAGGACTCCACATCCAAATCTGGGAGATAGGTCAACTAGCTCTATGTGTCTAGTTTCCAAAACATCTTGAATTTTTGAAAACTGACCCATGGTAAGGCCTTTAAAAGTTTATTCTCCCAAGCTGTTGGGGTTCCCATGTTTTGGCCAGATTGGAAAGACCAAAAGATGAGACAACATCAGAATTGCTTTGGGGCCCTAGGATCTAGCCCTCTTGGACCCGGAGAGGGATATCTCCAATAATACAAAGAATAGTATATCTTTGAAGCTCAAAATGAGATGTTAGGCTAGGTATGAAGCACAAAGGGGGGTTTAAAATGATTTGGTTGGTTGGTTGTTGGGTTGGTCATGAGATCATGGACTGAGAAAGTAATGGGAGAAAAGGAACAAAACAGAAGGATGTTTCAGCAAAGAGGATAGGTCAAGAGAGTGCCATCCATTTGGATATGGAGTCATTAGGTCTTTGGATCATAGGGAGTGTGGAGTCGCCAGGTGGATATATATGAGTGTTTGAAGCAAGATGCTGTCCACCATCAGCAATTTAATGCCAATCTAACCTGAGATCTTGGGTCTTTTAGTGCCTAAGAGTATGAAAGATAAATGCACTCAGTTCCCTAGTGGAGTTGCCATTATTTTGGGGTTCCCATGTTTTGGCCAGATTGGCAAGACCAAAAGATGAGACAACATCAGAACCGCTTTGGGGCCCTAGGATCTCGCCCTCCTGGACCCAGAGAGGGATCCAATAAGAAAAAGAATAGTATATATTTGAAGCTCAAAATCAGATGTTAGGCTAGGTATGAAGCACAAAGGGGGGTTTAAAATGATTTGGTTGGTTGGTTGTTGGGTTGGTCATGAGATCATGGACTGAGAAAGTAATGGGAGAAAAAGGACAGAGTAGTATGATGTTTCAGCAAAGAGGATAGGTCAAGAGAGTGCCATCCATTGGGCTATGGATTCATGAAAGGTAATTATATGCAACAACTAGCCAAGGCTTTCAGAGGGCAAGTCATATAATACTAAAGGATCTTTTTAGATTAGATGGTGGGATGGAACATTAAGGAAAGAAAGTGAAAGAAGGAAAGCAACCCAATTTCTGTCTATAGATCAGGTTAGAGGTCATTTAACTCCAGACCTGCTTGGACATACTCAAAGGAAAATTTCAAAGGAGGGACAAAGGGGTAGCTTATAGATCGGACCAGAGGTCATTTAACTCCAGGTCAGCTTTAGCATGCTCTAGGGAAAACAAAGATAACTTTAACAGAGAGATCTTAGAAAGGCCAGCTGGTCACACAAGGATCCTAGTGGATAGGGCTAACACTAATCCCCAGTGTTCCCAAATCTTCCAGCTTAACCCAACACGAAAATCTAAGAATAGATTCATTTAATTCATACATCAGCTAGCAGCATAAGGAACTAATACACTAGTTAAATTAACTGGAATCAACCCTTAGATAACACATTTAGTAGGAAAACATTGAAGGCAAGGAGAGCAGAGACATAGGGTACCTAACAAGGGTAAATCCTATGCCATATTTCTGATGCAAGCCAACAGAAAATGAAACAACATGAAAATATAATAAACAGAGTTAGAAAAACATCACCAATAGTAATAGATCATGATCCTGTGAAATGTGCTTTGATTAATTGATGCAAAACCAATCACAAACACTGAGCTCAATAGCTGTTACAATCCAAACTTATCCTCCCAGCCTACTACAATACAAACTACTCTGCTATTGTCTCCCAAAACTGTTCTAACAGTCGAACTGAACCCTTCTAACTACAACGACAGCAGCCGAACAACAACCTTTACAATATGTTCTTCAGGATTCTTATAGGAGAAAAGAATAACAGGAGTGGATGTAAACTTAAATGCAGCATTAAAATCTGAAGCAGCAGGAGGGCCGAGGCTCCATCCTCTTTTAAATATTGGGCATTTATCTCTGGTACTCTTTGGATGATGGAGTGGTATTCGTCAGGTTTCCATTTACTTCCAGGTATGTCTCTAGTGTACTGAAAAAAATGCAGGACGATGATGCTAGGGTCTTCCATACTACATAACTAATGCGCTGGTAGCATAGGACTATTGTTAGGGTGGAAGTATTCTATGGAACACGACATAGAATAAAAGAAATATGGATATTGTGTCCTTTTTCGGGAGGGAACTTCTGCTGATATGGAAACCCTGATAGTATGGTTCTCTGTGCATTGGACCTTTGAGCGATCCACGGGGTCTTTGATTTTGGTACCTTGCCTTCGGATGATTGGATTAAGGCTCCAAATATGCAATTACAGGCCTTAAACACTTTGTTTTCCCATTGATACTCTTTGCCACTTTCTTGTTTTCCTCTGAATACGCAACCTGTGCTTTAATGGCCCTGCGGAAGCTTTTATAGGGTTCAAACCTTTTCCTTTAATGATAGTCATGTCAAAAAACTTTCCAAGGCCCTTAATCTATAATTCCAGCTCCTGCAAATGGTCCTTTCCTTTGTTCTCTATCACTGTGACAGGGACTATGAATTATGGTGGTTTATTGCTGCTCGAAACCCTGCAAAACACACAAACTGGTCAAGAAATTATGCATGGGGTGGGTAGCGCAGATGACTGTGAAGGTGGTAGTGTGGCCTAGACGTGGAAGATGAATGCAACAGATATTGTGGAGGAAAACCATGGGACAGCAGGAAATGCATGGGAAGATGCCGAGATAGACAGTTTAATGTAAAACATTAAACTTTGACCTATGAATGAATATATATAAAAGGACGGGCGAGAATTATGGTGAAAAACACATGGACGGATGATGACGTGGCAGGACTGGGCGATGGCGGGATAGTTAACGATGGGGGCAATCAAATCTGGACCATCTGATCTCGGAGGAGATCAACGGCTGGGAACACGGCGGAGGGTGATGGACAGTGGGCCAGGGGTACGGAGACCATAGATTAACCTGCGCGCAGCTTCATGGAGTGAGAACCGTTAGATGGGTGATCGCAGATCGGACAACTCACGGCGATATCGCTCTACGTCTATGGATGAACGATAACGCGCAATGAGATAGCAGTTTTGGAATAGTGCCACTGCCACGCGTCGGATGATGTATGGAATCGCTGGCCGATCGGAAAATACTGCCTACCTCCGAAAGGCGGTGCGATAGAAACCGGATGGTTTTGGAATAGTGCGCGGTGGGGACCACAGGGGCAGGTGCATTCTAGACCGTCGATCTAGCGGGTAAATGAACGGTGGAGATGTGATCTGAGCGGTGAACGGGTAGGGTAATGGACGCTGCGGGGATCGCAACGACCATCCGATCTGTATAGATCGACGACTCACAACGCTTCCGATATTCAAATGTGGTAAGCGCCTTCCACCTTGGCGCCTGGTTCTAGTGGCGCGGTCGCATGGGGAGAAAGATTAAGGGGGCTAGGCCTTAATATAAGGTAGAAAGCAGGTTATTTTGGCCAATTTTAATGCTTTTGAGGCCAAAGAAGGGTAACGATAGAGAGGGAAAGGGTTTATCAACCCAAACCAAGAGTATTTGGAGGGTTTAAACGAGGTTTTGGGAGGATTAGAGGATTAATGAAGGAAGTTTAGAAAGGGGAAAAGAGGGCGGAAAAGAAACTCAGAAAAAGGGAAAAAAGAGTGAAAAGGGACATTTTGCAGGGATACCAGGGGAAAATGAGACCCTTTTGGAGCACATTTTTTGTAATCAGAGAGGCTTTATAATGGAAATCAACAGAGGGGACTTCATCACAGGGAAAAGGCACATGAGACTTCAAGGATGATGTGTTTTCAGAGGAAATGCATTCCTTGAAGACTCAAAAACTTTTTAGCCCCCTACTTTTCCTGTCAAAAATTTACAGGGGGCTAACACAAGCTTACTCCAGATGCGTAGCGCCTAGTCAAAAATACTGGCAGAAGCATAGAAAACTGGTAGTTTTTTGGCTTTTTCTTCTAAACTAGAGCTTGTCATGAAAAAAAGGTTCTTGATATGTGATGTACTCATTAAAAAGCATCAAAAAATGTAATCCATTCATCATTTAAGTGCCCTAGGATAAAGAGTAACACATTGGCACTATGCATATGTGGAGGCTGAATTTCCAGTTTAGTGCAAAAATCACCAAAAATGCAAAAAGTGCTACAAATTGGCCAAAATTTCTTCTATAAGACCCGTGGAGGATGGGCTAAACAACCATATATGACTCAACAAGGATTTCTGAGTTGTATTTCTCCTTAAGGTTCATTTGAGCCTCTTTAAGCTTCTTTTTCACATGTTTGAGCCTGATTTGTGAAATTTTGTTCCTGGCGCAATAATGATTGGCCATATGCCTCTAGAGGTTATTGTTCTTCTTGGATTTCTTCAATAGCTTATCAAGGTGCCCATTGACCCTATCAAGCCAATACTCTCTATCTTGATTGATCTCATCAAGAATCATCTCATCAAAGGTCTGCTAACTTGCTTTAGGAGCTATTGATTCTCTTTCTCTTTGAAGTGCCTTTTTGAGGCCCATTGTCGTCGATTTTTTTTTTTTTTTTTCCAACCTCTACATCCTCTAGCTCATCATCAGATTCAATCTCTTTTCCCTTTCCTTTATATGCATCAAAATGTACTTTAGGTTTGTCTTGGAGGAGAAATTTTACCTTTAGCTAAAAATTATCTTTTTATAGGAATGTGATCTGAGAATTTGCAATGGAGAAAATCTCCCTCAACTTTGCTATTTCCTCATCCTTTTCCTTTATGATATCCTCAAATGATTTATCCTCAACTTGTTTTTCCATGTCAACATCTAGGGGCGCTTTTTCATCATGTTGGTACAATGGTGATTCAATCCAATGCATGAGTGATTGCTCCTCTATTTCTCTTTGCTCAACTATAGTATCAAGTTTAGATACACTTTTGATGGATTTGGGAGAAAATACCTGCCTCTTTCCCTTCTCATAGGTGTGAGTGACCTCAATAACACTAGGAGCCTTTTAAATCTGAGTTTTCATGTTGGAAGAGTCAACCTCCATTGGTTGTGCTGATATTGATGGTGATGGTGTGCTATGCATGAAAGGAGGACTAGTGGTGGGTGATGTTGTTTCTTCCTCCATGAAAGTTTCCCATTTCATGTTGATGGCTGAGAGATGATTCAAAATAATGAGTTTGACTAGACCATGGTGGAAAATACTTGGGTGATGATACTTGTTTCTTCTCTGAACCTTCTCAGTCATTTTAAGCAACTTCTGTACAAGTAATGTGGGAAGTCAAGTGGTTTAGTAGAGGTAAAGTGAATCAATAATTTGATATGGTACATGTACAATCTATAGAGTCTCCCTTCACATGTCAAATATTTCATAATTAACCTCATCAAAGGATCATATCTATCAAGGAGGTGCCTGAAAGGGAAGATGTACTCAAGGTTCTATCTAGCATGAGGTTTGAGGAAAAAATTGTAATATTCAAGGTCTATGTCTATGCCCTTAAACCAATTTTGTCCATGACTAGGTATACTTGTTGCTGAAGAAATCACATCTGATAATAAGTTTAACTCTACACCTATAATGATGGTGTTTCCCATACTGAAACTAGTGGAAAATAAGCTTGTCAATTGGAGATGACAACCTTCTTCCATGATTTTCTCACTGAATCTCAGGAATCTAGTCCTATCAAAGCATCTTTTGGCAAAAGGTGAGGCATTGAATTCTCGCAAGATGAAGGTATAAAATCTAATGTAGCACCCTCCTTTGTGGATTTTCTTCTCACTCTCCATAATATATATCATAAGGATAAACCCTAGGTGTTTAGGATGTAGTGGGTATGTGTAGTGAATCTAGAAAAAGAGAGGACAAGGATATTGTAGGTTTGGAGGGGTAGATGAAGGGTAATGAAACCAAAAAAAATTTCGAATTTTTTTTAGGAGGTAACGTTATATGTTGGCTTCAAAATACAAGTGAAAATTGGTGAAGTGGGTGTAAATAAGGTGATCAAATTAGGAAAACATAGGTATTTCCTAATTTTGTAATAAAAACAATAGTAGGAACTTAGGGTTTGATAGGAATGAAGTGTATGGAGGCTTTGAATGGTAGGGAATGATAGAGTATGGTCTGGGGAAGGTGTATGTGGGTATTATATGGTAGGTTTAGGGTTTAGTCCACTGAAATCTCTAAATGATAAGAAAAAGTTAAAATGTTGTAGGAAAGGAGGTAAGAAAGAAAATAAATACCGTGCTTGATAAATTTAATTAAGGAGGATATGAGGTGCTAAATTATTGTTTAAGAAGCTTTAAAAACTGATGGAAATGATCTTGGAGCTTGGATGAGTGATTTAGGAGCAAAATACCAAAAACATAGCGCTCTCCTAGATGCGTAACACAACCTTCTGAATACGTAACAGAGCCCTTCAGATGCGTAATAAAGCCCTTCAGATGCGTAATAAATCATTTTTAGAGAAAATTACTTGATTTTATTTGAACCCTTGACAATTATGGATGAAGCTGAAGGTAAGAGAGGAGCTCTACCAAACATGAAAAGACAAAATGAGTTGAAAATCCTTCTTTTTCCTCTTTATAACATCTTGAATGACTTAACTTTGAGGAAAGGTTTTCCTTTTTGGAACATTTTGACAATGAAAAAAGTTTTGAAATAAGACAAAGTGTCTTAATGTATTCCCCTAACTATTCTAACTCCCTTTAAAATATTGATATGATGAAGCCTTTTTTTCCCTTTCTGGTGACATTTTTGGACTTTTCACTGGCAAAACAAGGACACTTAGACAATAAACCTAGATGGAGATGGAGTGACTGACCTAAGACTTTTAAATGATAATGAGTGACATTAGCTTTGAGATGATGATGACCGTGGATGGAATGAGGAGAGCAACATTTCTAACCTAGACGATATGTAGTGACCAAAATTAGTCTGAAAAATTGTTTGAAAAGACAATTATTTTTACTTAGGACTACTAACAAATAAACTGAAAGAGCATGTTTGATCACTGAACATATTAACACTAAAATTGGCTCTATTTGGGGATGGAAACTTGTTCAGGAGGTTTCAAGAACACCATATATCAGGTAGCCTTACCCATTGGGTGATGGTGTCAAAAAATGGAAATAATTTTTTTTTGACAAACTTGAAATGATGAAATAAAACTGGAAATGACTTTGACTCAAAAAATTACTTGAATCTGACTTAACAACTGAATTGAAACTTTTTTAACTTTTAGAAAGAAAATTCATGAGCTAAATATAGAAGTATTATGGCCTTCTCCTTGGGCTTCAAACTTCTGCAAAAACTTCCTTATTCTTCGACATCAAATAAAAATGATATGTACAATGAAAGTGAACCTATTATTCAATGATCATATAAGGTAATGTTTGAGGAGCCTACCATTGACTGGTCCACCTAGAACTTCCTACCCTTCAAGATCTTCTAATAAAAATGCGTTATTACCTCTAAATGTAGTAATCTTATAAGGACCTTTCCATAGATTATAAAAATTTCCATGCTTACATTTGTCTTCATTTAGGGCATCCTAGCGAAGAAAAACATCTCCTAGCCTAAAATCATTAGCTTTGGTATTCTTATCACAAATATTCTTGATTTTCTCTTGAATATTTGAATTATGACTAATTTTTTTTTCTCTTGACAGTTTTAGATGAATCATTTGGCTGATTCTTTGTTGGATATCATTTGGTTCACTGTCGGTCTCTTGCAGAATTTTCATCAATGGTACAGTTAAAGATGTAGGGAACACTATGTCAACACCATATACAAGTTGGAAAGGTGACATGTTGATTGATCTCTTCGTGCTAATTCTGTTAGCCCATAGAGCATTGGTGAGATTTTTGTGCCACATCACTTATTCTCTTGCAACATCTTCTTGATTATTTTGATTAAATATTTACTTGACGATTCAGCCAACCCGTTGCCTTGAGGATGGTATGCTATAGAATTAACAATACTAATGTGATACTTATCAAAAAATTCAATCATTTTTTTTAGACTTAAATTTGGCTGCAATGTTAGTAATTATTTTATATGGATAGCCAAAATGAGACAGAATATTGTTCTCTAAAAACTAAATAATGATAGTATCAATAGCTTTCCTCATGGGGATGGCTTCAATCCATTTAGTGAAGTAATCAATGGCAATGAGTATCCAATTATGTTTAGCTGATGATGGAGATGCATTTCGCCAATGAAGTCAAGTCCCCATTGTTGGAATGGTGCTTGCACTTCAATTGGTTTCAAGGGAAAAGGAAAAAGCTTTCTCTTTCCCTGAAAGATTTGACATTCATGAAATCTCATGACTGTTTTATAAACACCAGAGAATAGAATTGTCCAATTGAGACCCTCCCTCAAGATATTATTTGTTGTAATATTCCAATAAAGATGACTGCCATAGTCGCCTTTATAAAATTCACACATCACTTTTTCAACTTCACCTTCAACCAAAAAATTCAACGCTCCACCTAGATATTTCCAATACAAGACATTGTTAAGGATGAAATACTTGAGAGATTTAAACTTCAAAGATCTATATTTATTACTAGGCAAGTTGGGAGGAGGATTCAAGTGTTGCAAAACATGAACAATATCAACATACCATGACGATGAAGAATTTTTTTTAGATACCTCAAGTAATACTTTAGCCTCTTGCTCCTTAGATATTGCAACAATAAAATTAATGTCTAAAGCATGTATATTTGATTCTGCCATAAGCTTTTCTAGGCCTTGTCCCTTAATCAACTTTGTAGGATTGATTTCCAAGTCATACTCCAACATAGCAGGGATCCATTTTCCACGATGCCCTTCGGGATTATTCTGCGTGAGCCCATCTTTGACAACAACTTTTGGGACATATTTAAAGACACGAGAGTGGAGAATCTAGACCCAAAAGTTCTTCAATGATTTGACTAATGCCAAGGTCTATTTCTAAATGATATTTTAATTCAAGGCTGCGTCTCTTTTGGGTCTACTGAAAAAGGCGATGGGCTGCTCTGTGTTCTAATTTTTCTTTTGCATAAGGAAAACAACTAGAGTATGTTCCGAAGAAAATGAAAAAATGATGAAATCAAGTGTGTAATCTGGACTAATAATAATAGGAGCATGAGATAAAGCCAATTTAACTTAATTGAATGAATTCTTTGCCTCTTCAAACCATTTTACTTCACTATATTTCTTCATAATGTCAGTAATTTGCCTCAAATGTTCAACATTGGGAACAAACCTTCTTAAAGAATTGATTTTTCCATTGAACGACTGGTTTTCCTTCTTGCTCCTAGGATAGTCCAAGGTCTGAATTGCTTCAATCCTTGAAGGATATACCTGAATACCATCTTTTGATATGATATGGCCCAACGATTTACCTTCCTCCATAGAAAAAAGGCTCTTCTTTGGGTTCATCGATATGCTAAAATTTTTGCATATCTGAAAAAATATTTTTAAGTGATGTAGGTGCTGCTCATCTGCCTTGGAAAAAATAGTGATTTCGTCAAGATAGATGACCAAAAGGACATCCTTTTCATTGGTGAAAGAAATATTCATTTCTCACAAAAACTTATCCCCTGCATTCTTCAATCCAAAGGGAATTTTGGTGTACATGAAGGTTCCCCATGGTGTTGTAAAGTTGCCTTTACCTGATCATCTGGGTGTACTAAAATCTGATTATACTCGGAAGTATCCGTCCAACAATGAAAGTATGGAAGATCCAACTACCCTTTGTAGAATATGGTCCATCTTTGGTAGTGGGTAATTGTCTTTCAACGAAACTTTATTCAGATTTATGAAATATATACACAAATAGATCTCTGTTGTCTTCTTCCTTATTGGCACCAAATTAGACATCCAATTTGAAAATAGAAATGGAACTATAATACCAATAGTAAATAATATGTTTACTTCTTTTTGAATGGAGGGAAGCAACTTGGGATTCATTCTCCTTAACTTCTGGCGAAAAGGATTCTAATCCTGTTTTGAGGGAATTGTATGCTAGATCATACTCTTATCATACACTTTCATATCAGAATATTCCAAAGAAAATAAATCAACAAACTGAGACATGAGGGTTGCGTATTTACCTTTCATTTATGAGCTCAAGTAAATCTCAACCATCTTTGGCTTTTCAGGATTGCCAAGATTGAGGTCTTCAACTCCCACTTTAGTTGGAAGGATGGTCGGTTTACGTGCAACATCATGTTTATTAAAAATCTCCTCCAAAGGCACCAGACCTCTTGGAATGGATTTTTCTTTCAGTTGAAGTACTTGCATTTATGCTGCATGGAATTCTTGGTCATATTCATAGCACTAGTTATCCATTTGTGAATTCAAAAATTTCTCTTTTCCCATAAGAAGTTGTTGATCTGTTTATTATCTTTAAAGACCTGCCAATATTGAACATTATCTGGAACAACAGGGCAGTTTTTGATGTTTATCTCATACTTCTTATTAGGATACAATGGAATTTTAAACATGTTGGCTGAAGTGGCAAGATAATCAACAATAACATTGTTGTCCCTTGGGATCAATGAAAAAGTTTACTCAATGAAGGTCTTTAGGATATCTAACATTGAATTTAAATAAGCTCGCATATTAGGATTCTTTTCCTGGTATTCCCATTTGACTTGTTTTATTACCAACTCAGAGTCACCATACACAAAAATTTTCTTGGCACCTAACTTTCAGAGAATTTTCAGACCAGCTCTCAAAGCCTCATACTCTGCTTCATTGTTCGAATAGGTGAAAGCCAACTTATAAGAGGACATTTGAACATTGGGAGGAATGTTAAGTGATTGATTTATAGGGTTGTGAATCCACACTCCAATGTCAGCCCCTTCCTTTCCCAAGGCTCCATCGAAGTCCATGGTCCAAAAACTACTTTCTTCATCAGGAAGCTGCAAATCAGATTAATGAACTTCATTTGCTGCTTGAGAGAAGTCTGTTGTACCAAAAGGTTCTATTTCTTTGATTGTTTCATCTCTTTTTTGGGCTGATACACTTGGTTCCAAACCACTTGGCATCTTTTCTTGATTTTCTGGATTTGCAATTTCTAAAACATAATTTAAAAACTCAAATTTTTTTGTTTTCTCTTCCATAAAAAATTCTGAAGATTCCGAACATTAATCATTGAATAATATAAAGGACTCTAAATCCGTGTGAACAACATGTATGGGGTGATTATTAGGCTTTTATTTTCTACTAATCATGTACTTCATTTTACTTTCCCGGTATAGTTTTCTGAGTTGCCCAAAGACGATAATTGTAGCATATGAAAAATCAAGCTACAAGGTACCTCTAAGATTTTCTACCCATGATCGGGAGAGAAAAATTCCATATCTGGGAGGGATATCAGCGACACCAACATCCATGAGGACATTATTGGTTGGGATTGGCTCTAAAGACGCCACTAGGTCCTTAATGAGGCCAATACATTTCACCCTCCTTGAATCAAATGAATAAATATCATGGTAGGTATTATGATATCAATGCCTAATCTATCCATAATGGCCTTGGGCATAAGGTTATGAGAAGCTCAGGAATCAAGCATGGTGTTATGGAGGATAAAATCATGGATTTTGAGGCTAAGATAAAATGTAGGGAGTTCATTATCTTCTAAATCACCATCAACAACAGGACCAAATAGAAGTTTTGGGTGATCATCACTCACATCAACCATGTGAGACATCTGATCTACTCTAATAAACTTAACTACTTGAAACTTATAGTGTTCATTCTTGACTATTTCAGTTAGAGGAATGGAAAATTTGAACTTTGCGATTTCAATTTCAAGGCTAAAAAGAGTAGAATGCTTTTCTACCTATTTCAATGATGCATCTTTCTTCTCGTGCTGATCTTTGTGTGAAATATACTTATTTTGTCCTCCATATTGTACTTATTTATCCCTCTTATTATCGCTAGTAGATGATTCAATGCCTTTATCATGATTAGTAATAACAGGTCCTTTTCATTTACTTTGATTTGAATTGGCAGTTTCTTTATGATGGGTATCTATTTGAGCATTTTGTTTTATTTATTTATTTTCTAATTGGAGGTTATAGGAAAATTCCTACTCCTCAAACCATACTGCCTTTTTACTTGAGCAAGAGCATTATGATATCCCCTCTAGTAATCTTCCGTTCGTACTGATAGCATGTCGTCATTTGACAAGACATATTGCTGATCGTCCAATGCATAAATTTATGGAGAAAAGTCATCTTCTTTAGTGAGGAAAATAGGTTGATGATTTTCCTCAAATAAATGAAATATATTCTTCATCTTCTTCATCAAGACCTTCTATGTAGCTCTGCTGAAATGGAGTGTGAATTTTCTACTAACTTTGTGGATCTTGACCCCTCTGTTCCCTTTGCTTGATTCTGTATTGAGGCTGCTGATTTTGACCCCTGAAATTGGGATTTCTAATGGAGGATTAAGATTGTCTATCAACGATGTAAATTTTTTCCATAATCTTCTCCATGGTTTTGATCAAGGTGTTTAATTTTCCCTTGGATGAATTAGACGTTTCCTCTTTGATGGTGACCCTTTTCTTTGTCTTGATTTTAGACTTTTTGATGATCAAATTAGCTTCCATGCTCCCTACATTTCTCTTCATTTATTCAAGACTTGATGGGTTTATTTCCCTCAGCTGGTAAGCCATGCCGGGATCAAAACCATCAGGGTAATGAATTAAAGCAAGGTCTGGAGAAGGTTTGATATTCTAAGGAATTTAATCATATATTTTTATTGAATCTAGCTGTAAAGTCTTGCACATAATCATTGGGATTCCTTTTCAAGGCATTATATTCACCTAATATTTGTAGTGGATTATTCTTCTCTTCCCATTTTGTCATGAACAAGTCAATCAACTATTATGAACTAGCTATTGAACCAATTGTGAGAGAGCGGAACCATTTCTTAACCTCTCCTAAAAAACTCTATTCTATGATGCACATCTTGGCATCATCATTGTCAATCTCTTCAAGATCTATGAAATCCACCACTTTGAAAATTTGTTGGTAAGCAGTGACCTCTGATGTTCCATCAAAAAGGGGCAATCTTTGGCCATAATTCTGAGGTAGTGCAGTGAGTTGTTGGGGTAAGATCAATGGAGCGAATTTGGCCATGATTAATGGAGGGGGTTGTAAATGTGTTTATGGAGTAAAAAATTGCATAGGTAATGATAGAATAAAAGGAAAATATGATTATGTAGATGTATGAGAAGGTGTAATGACATATGGTGAAGCAAAATCCTGCTGCTGATATTGGAAATAAACTATGTCTGAATTTTATTGAAACTTATCCACCAAGCCTTCAAGTTTGTAGAAATTAGACTAGACTTCACTACCAACCTCACAATAAGAAGACTCAAAAAATGGTTCAAAGGTCTCAAAATAAATAGGATCAAAGATAGTTTCTGAAAGAAAGGTTTCAGAATTATACCTGAACAAAGATGTTCCAAATTGAGAATTATAGGAAAAATCTTCTTAGGAAAATATCGTATGCAAGGAATTTTATTTGACAAGTGGAGGAATAACTCTTCCAACTTTCCGAGACTTGGTTTTATACTTTCTTAAAATAATCTCAAGGTAATTTACAATTAGTGAGGGATTTGGGTCTGGATTTGACCTAGTATGTCTCTTAGGAGCGAGCTTAGAAAGGAATTTTCACTTTGGCTCGAATTTAAGAACTCGGCCTGTTTCGAATGCTAGAACTTGTCTCTCACAAGTCTAACCTTCAGAGGACTAAAGAAGTATTACCAAGGAAATTTTTTCAATCTCTCCCTAGAAGCGACACCAAAAATGTTATCACTTCCCCAAATACCCAAGGCTGAGAGTGGGATTGAAGGAAGGTAACCGCAGACCATGATTTAAGTAAGGTAGCTAGCACTACCAAGACCATAGAGGGCTCTCTCAATCTCACTTTTCAGTCAATGAAATGAGTGAATATATAATGATATTAGGCTACGTATATAAGCTTAGTAAATACGGTTTTTGTTTGGTGTTTCCGTGCTAGATAGGAATGACAATAAGGAGACTAGGTCCAGGGTTTAGGTCAAATTTCAAGGTCAAGTTGCAAATAATATGGATGAGGCCAGGTAGGTAGCTTGAAAGCATGTTTAGTTTTTCATTGTGTATATGATGAAATGATAGAAAATTTAATGAGTACTAAGGTGAATTAATTCATTCAGAAGAACATAAACATATAATGTAAATATTGTTAAGACAGAGCATGAAAAGGCATGATTTATGCTTATAGATTGACAAGATAAAAACATAGAAGCATGTATATGAACGAGGAAAAAATATCATTCAACATGATAAGATAAAAATACAGAGAAATAAAAAATTCTCCAAGGCATACCACATGATTCTCAACAAAAATTCTGCAGCACTGTCTTTGATTTCATTCCAAAAGGCTTGTGCAATAGCTCCACTACAAAAAAAAAATATCCAACCCAAGAAAAGAATAAAGTGGGTCTACTTATAGAAAATATGAACAATGATGCCTCATAGGGTCGAAATCCCATCCAAAATGCATCATAATTACATAAGATGAGTCGCTTACTAGAATCTAGGGAGGTTAGAAACAATTTCCTCAAATTTAGCTAAATACTACGAGTTTGTGTCCCCCACATTAAATTACATGTTTCCTCACGATAAGAGGAAAAAACCAATTCAATTACTCTATTTACAGCTCAAATGATAGCAAAACCTTGAAAATATGACTTTTCTTGGGCTTGACAAGTGTCATGAGGAATCTTATGCAGATGCGTAACACCTTTTTACATATGCTTAATACCTTTTTGGAGTTGAGTTTGAGGGACTTTTAGGGCTCCAAATCAAATTATGGAAGATTGGTCAACTAGCTATGTGTTTATAGTTTCCATAACATCTTTAATTTTTAAAAATTACTCATGGGAAGGCCTCCAAAATTTGATTCTCCCAAGCTTACTCCAGATGCATAGCGCCTACTAAAAAATACTAGCAGAAGCATATAAAATTGGTGGTTTTTTGGATTTTTCTTCCAAACTAGAGCTTGTCATGCAAAATAGGTTCCCGATATCTGATGTACTCATCAAAATTAATCCAAACATGTAAGTCATTCATCATTTAAGTGCCCTAGGAAAAAGCGTAACACATTGGCGCTACACATTTGTAGAGGCTGAATTTCCAGTTTAGTGCAAAAATCACCAAAAATACAAAAGGTGCTCAAAATTGGCCAAAATTTCTTCTATAAGACCTGTGGAGGATGGGCTAAACATACACAGATGCCTTAGCAAGGATTTCTAAATTTTATTTCTCCTTAAGCTTAACTTGATCCACTTTAAGCTTCTTTTTCACTAGTTTGACCCTGATTTGTGAAATTTTGTTCCTAGCGCAATAATGATTGGCCATATGCCTCTAGAGGCTATTGTTCTTCTTGGATTTCTTCAACATCTTCTCAAGTTTCCCATTGACCCTATCAAGCCAATACTCTCTGTCTTGATTGATCTCATCAAAAATCAACTCATCAAAGGTTCGTCAACTTGCTTTAGGAGCTGTTGATTTTCTTTCTATATGAAGCACCTTTTTGAGGCCCATTGTCCTTGGTTTTATTATTTTTGTTTCAACCTCTATATTCTCCAGCTCATCATCATCTGCAATCTCTCTTCCCTTGCCTTTATATGTATCAACATGTACTTTAGATTTGTATTGGAGGAGCAACTTTACCTTTGGCTGAAAATTCTCTTACAGTAGGAATTGTAGAAATTTTAATACAAAATAATTATTTCCTGGATTCTCCTGATCTAACAATTTTATGCCACTATTAAATATATAATCGATTCTACAAAAATCTTTGCGGAAATTTAAAACACGATCTCCAATTGAAAACATATGAAGAAAGATCAATCACACATAACACATATGTTTTTTACCGGGAAAGCATAAAGCTAAAAACCCTACTATCATATATTATGTACATATCATGGATCATGAAACAATCTCATTAAAAAATCTAATCCAAGAGCTCTTAGTAAAATATACAATCATCTCACACTGTCATACAAAAATTGGCAAATACATGTGCCAATTTACTGCCTCCAGACAGCCTGCCTCCACTACGCAATCCCTGCAGATCACAATCCCTGAATGAATGAGATCCTGCTTGCCTTTAATGCGCAATCCTCATTGTCATATCCAATGTGTGTGTGTTTGCATGAGTTCACCCACTAATGTCACAAATGATGGCCAAACTGTCCCTTTCACCTATCTCTCAACTGGGTCTCCACTGGATCTGACATGCATGTAGTTATCAATAGTAAATATTCAATTGCATGTGAGATTACTGCTTGTGAATTAATTAAATCATTAATTTACTAATCTCTCACTAGTGTATGTTCAGTTACAACTATAAAAAATGAGTTGAAATTGCTTAACTAGAGTTAAACTACTTTATAACTCACATAAATACACATCCAACTCTATTACAACTAAGTCCACTTGCATGTCCCACCAACCAACCTTTGAACTCGAATTTCTCATAGCTAAAATTTTTCCACTTCAGTTAACTATTTTCAAGTGCTCCATGATAATAGATTAATATTTATTTTCCAACTATTATTAAGGGATAATAATAGTTGACATGCCTCTATAAATAGACATGTGATCTATAAATAGACTTCGCACATACATCTAACAATAGAACATAATCTATAAATAGAATTTTCTCAACAAATATAAATAGAAATTTCTCATCGGTTCTAAAAATAGACTTACACCGAAAAATAGCCCGAGGCTCAATCCTAGCGTAGGTGCTTAATTTTCACTAGGATCATCATTTTGTTGAATCTCAACACTCCCTCTCAACAAAAAAGGGATTATCCTTCACCCCGATCCTGTCTCTATGGTGTTCGAATTTTCTCCTGGTGAGCGCCTTTGTCAGAATATTTGCATCCTGATCTTCCGTAGGAATGTACTAAAGCAACATGATCTTATGCTGCACACAATCGTTGATATGATGATACCAGATATCTATATGCTTAGATCTATCATGAAACACAGGATTAATAGAGAGTTTAATGAAACTCTGATTATCACAATGAATCACTGTAGGATCTAAATGAGAACCAAAAAAACCAACCATGATATTTCTCATCCAGATAGCCTCACATGCAGCTTGAATTGCTACCATGTATTATGCTTCCGCTGAACTAAGTGCCACAGATCTCTGTTTCCTGCTATACTAAGAAACAACTGTAGATTCGATACTGAAGACCCCTCCTGATGTGCTCTTTATGTCTGTTGGTCTGCTTGACCAATTTGCTTCCATGAAGCCATGAAAATTCACCTCATCCGTCTTTCTGTACCATAATCCATACTCAGATGTGCCCCTTAGGTATCTCAGGACATGTTTTCCTGCCTTCCAAAAGAGCTTGGTAGGATTAACCATCGCTTGACTAAGATGGTTCACCGCATAGCATATGTTCAGTCTTGTATTCACTAAATACATTAGTGAACCCACTGACTGTCGAAAGAAAGTAGCATCCACTACCTCTATAGATGTAGCGTCCTCTTTCCTCCAGTTTCCTGGAAGAGGAGTATCCATGGGTTTGCAGCCCTCCATGTGAAACTTACCCAGTATCTCCCTTGCATACTTGCCTTGGGACACAAAAATTTCACCATCTCGCTGCCATATTTCCAATCCAAGGAAATAATGAAGGAGGCCCATATCCTTCATCTCGAACTCCTTTTCAAGGTCCTCCTTGCATGAGTGTATCAGCTGCTCATCACCAGCCAATATTAAATAATCAACATAAATAACAATGATTAAAATCTTACCCTCCACCACAATTTGGTATAGGTTTTCATCTGCCTCACTCTTGGTGAAGCCAAGTCTGGTGAAATAGCTGTCGATCTGAGTGTACCAAGCACGGGGTGCTTGCTTTAGCCCATACAATGCTCTTTTGAGTCTGCACACATGCAAATCACTGCTGAAGATCTCAAATCCTTCAGGATGCTCAATGTACACTTATTCCTCAATGATCCCATTAAGGAACACAATATTCACATCCATATGATGAATGTGCCAACCCATCTGCGCTGAGAGAGCAAGGATGGTCCTTATGTAATAATACCGTGCGGCAGGTGTAAAGGTTTGTTCATAATCTATTCCCTCGATATGTGAGAAGCCCCAAGCCACAAATATGGCCTTGTATTTCTCAACACTCCCATCAGTAGCTTGTTTTACCTTGTAGATCCATCTTGAACCTACCACTGATTTATCAACCGGCCTTGGAATAATTTCCCAAGCACTATTTCTAACAATGGAGTCATACTCCTCCACCATTGCATCTACCCATGTGGGCTTCTACACTGCTTCTTGAAAGAAATATGGCTCAGTCACAATACATTTTCTCATGAGAACCATGTATCTAGTAAATTTTTTAGGAGACTGTCTTTGTTTGCGCCGTGAAGTAGTGACTCCTACATTTTGTATAACATCAAGTTTCAACCTCTCAGCTTCTGTGGTACACCTTTTTCCAATTCTGATGTTTGGATCTGCGTGAGTGGACTCCTATAATTCATGAACCTCCTCCTGTGGCTGATCCACATATAGAGACTCATCTTTGGGAACCAAAAGTTTCTCCCCCACATGTAATTCTAGCTCCATCTCAAGCGACAACTTCATGGCTTTCTCCTCATTGAATTTTATATCCCATCGCACCACAGTCATTCGACTGTTTATCAAATACACATGATAATTATGGGGTGTTTCTGTGTACCCAAAAAATATCCCAATTTCAATAGTTGACTCTAGCTTCTTCCTGGAATTATTGGTCACACGCACATAAACAAATGAGCCAAAAATCTTAAAGTGAGAAACATATGGTTTCTTACCAGTAAAAGGTTCTTCAGGTGTACTCATGCCAAGCACTCTATGAGGACAATGGTTTGGCACATAAACCATAGTGTTGCATGCTTCCGCCCACAAATGCATTGGTAGCTCCTGATCATGCATCATTGCTTGTGCTGCACCCATGATCGTTACGTTCTTCCTCTCTATGACCCCATTTTTCTATGGGTTATGAGGCGCTATGAGTTCTCTTTGCATTCCTTCTTTGCTACAGAAGTATTTGAATTCATTAGAGATGTATTCTCCACCATTATCGCTCCTCAAAGCCTTCACTTGCTTCCCCAACTCTTTCTCCACAAATTCCTTAAACTCATATAACTTTGAGAATGGTTTATCCCTCTTCTGCATGAAGAAGATCCAAAATTTACGAGAAAAGTCATAAAAAAAATAACATAATACCTGTGTTTTGTTGTTGAAGCAACTAAGAATGGTCCACACACATCTATGTGAACTCTCTCCAATATCAACGAAGCATGCTTCTCCTTTTAATGAAAGGTGGACTTTACATAATTCCCCATGGTCCAACACTTGCACTGATCTAACTGAGCAAGTGTTCCCATTGGAAGTCTAGTAGATATTTGCTGCATGACTTTCAAGGCTCATGATGAAGATGGCCCAATTTCCTATGCCATAATTCACCCTCATCTCGG
Source organism: Pinus albicaulis (assembly GCA_034641835.2). Taxonomy (NCBI): domain Eukaryota; kingdom Viridiplantae; phylum Streptophyta; class Pinopsida; order Pinales; family Pinaceae; genus Pinus; species Pinus albicaulis. The sequence continues at coordinate 816,718,920 of CM076580.1, forward strand.
CTCACCACTTTTTCTGCCGTGTCCATCATGGCAGTGCAACCATCTACCTCTAGCTTGTATAGATTCTTAACTAGAATCCCTATCCTCTTGGTTTGACCCATTATTTTATGTCGCAGGAAAGCTTTTCCATCGCTAAAAACAATGTCATAGCCTCTATCCTCCAACATCGTGACTGAGACCAAGTTTTTCTTCATACCCGAAACATGCATAACATATTTCAATTGAAATGGTTTACCTGAATCCCTCTCAAAGGTAATGGTACCAATGGCGGTCGCACTGTATCTTCCATCTTCACCCATCTCTATATGCATTTGGAGATATTTCTCCTCCAAGTCACTAAAAAGCTCCTTATCTCCTGTCATGTGGAAGGAAGCACCATTATCAAGATACCACACTGATCCCATTACAATTAATACAAAGCATGTGATCAAGGATAAATAAAGTTCAAATTTTGAGGCAAGGGCCTCACCAGCTGCAGCTCCAACAACCTTCTTCTTCTTCTTCTTCTTCTGTGGGTAGTTAGTGGCGATATTCCCATGTTCATGACAGTGAAAACACTTCACCTTGGAAAAATCCAGCTTCTTGCCTTTAGAATCAGATTTTGAATGGAATTTATTCATATTTCCTTTCGTTGCCTTGGCAGCCAAAGCACAATCCTCTTCATCATCATGCTTTGATGAAGATCCATCTCTGGTGTTTTGCCTGAACTCCTCCTACACTAGATCCGACCACAGTCGTTCCCAATCTGATAGTTTTTCCTGTCCATTGACAGAGTCTTGATAATTATTCCAATTCTTTGGAAGTCCCAAGAGAGCCAAGCTCACCAAATCATCATCAGAAACAATGATTCCCACACTCCCCAGTTCATCCTAAAATTGGACAAAATTTGTGAGATACTTTGGAATATTTTCGCCCTTCTCCATCTTGATCTTTCTGAGTTTATCCTTCAGTGCCAATTTCCTATGGTCGCTGCCGCTTTGGAAAATATCCGTCAAATCCTTCCACATATCATATGGAGTGGATTTCCCATGTATTCTTGAGACAATGTGGTCTCGTACACCTTCCAACATAATCCTTCTTGTCTTCGCTACTTTATTTTTCCATGTGTCAAGTAATGCAGCATCCGTCAAAGTGGGCTTAGGAACATCACTGTAGATGAATTCCTTCAAGCCATTATTGTTATAGGTCAATTTGGTCATCATTTACAATGACCTGGTTAACTGGGCATCATCTCCAGGACCAATGACTAAGGGTCTATCATTCCCTATCATTTCAAGTTGCTACATGCCCTAAGGCAAGAACAAGACAAATCAAACATGACTTTCATCAAGAAAAGGTTTCCAAGGTTTGAATTTTATTATATAGCATGTGGGATCTCACCAACGCTACCTCTAAAGGGACTAAGTGTGTTGCATATGTAGGTATCCCCATGCAAGGCTGCTCTGCAAAGCACTTCCCGACATCTATGGGTGCATTGGTTACATTGGGAGTGAAATTCTCATTGTTCCGGAATCTCCACTTGGCCAGTGCCTTCTAGAAGAGTTCACACGTGTCAAGCTTTGAATACAAGTGTCCATTTGAAATCTACATGACTGGGAACATGTCTTGCCTATTATTGGAAAGTCATTCATTGCAAAACTACCTTCAGTTCATCTATAAATTGGACGCAGATCTGAGTGTTTGAGAAGGAAGAATTTGAGTAGAGAAATGCTGGAGGATTTTAAATTGAGAGTTAGATTTATGTAACAATTGCTGGAGATATTTATATTGTGATGGGGCTGAGGATCGTTACTGGAAGGGTCACTTCAAATCAATCATTTGGTTGTAACCTCTCCTTCTATCATCAATAAAGAATACAACTTACTTTTCCCTATATGCATCTGTATTGAATTTGATTTTCCATATTGCAAGATATTAGTTGATGTATATTGTTTATGCTTTACTGATTTAACTAACTAACTTGAATAAACATCTGTATTATTGCTATATTTTGTTGCTTTAGTGTTCTTTCTTGGAGGAAGCATTTTTCCGACAAACCGCTTGAATTTGAAGCTACAACAGAAGCGACAAAAGGAGCCATTTAGAAGCGCTTGGATTACAAGTAAGCCTCTAATCCTTTCTGTGTATCTGTTATGAGTTAGGAAAAGTAGTCGTATAGTCTTTAATCTGTTATTCTAGACTGTCGTCTGTATAGGGAAGCGTGTTTTATCTGTAATTCACAATTCTGGCCCAAAACATTGGCGACTCTACTGGGGAGAATTTCTCTTAGATCTAGGTGACTTAGCCTCCAATTTTCTTTGTTTATCCAATCAGTAGTTGTTACACACAAATATTAAAATTTTTCAAATCCAAATTTGCAAAGACAGTGAGTTAAATAGTAGTGTTTTTCCTTATACATTGTGCCCAACGCACCCTTAGACAGGACACAGTGCTTTGCATAGCACTGTCTCCCTTTCAGGCCTGCATTGCAGAGCACTGTCTCCCCTTGGAGACTGCATTGACTCCTGAAACCACCTAGATTCCTTTGAATTTGCCTTTACAATTTGCTTCAGTTTGTTTTCTGCTGTGTTTTGAAAAGTTTGATCCTCATATTGACCATTAACTCTATATACTTCTTCCTCCTTTGACTGAAAAATTGTTCAATGTTTGTTTAAAAAAGTTTTTCTTTATCATTGACAAGTCGATTTCAAAGTATTTTTATGGTCACATTAAGAATCATTTGCTTTCGAAATAGGAAATTGTCATAAAATCTTCATTTCCTTGATAGGAGAAATTGTTGTTGAAATCCTCATTTTTCCTTCAAAAGAGAAATTGTTGTTTGTATTCTTCATTTCTCAAAATTAAAAGGAATTTAAATTATTGATTTAGTGCACCTAGTTTCTTTCCTGCATTCATAACATTAAGGAAACGGAAAAGAAAAACTTGCATTTGCATGTAGGATTTTTGTGTGTTTTGCAAAAAGGAACATTAGGAAATCTGCATTTAGTTTGTGATCATTAATTTTTTTTTCTTATTGATTTGTTTTCTCACAAATTATTTTCTCTCTTCCCTTAGTAGCTAGGTTTTTCATTGAAGAAACTAAAAGTGAAAGATTGCTTATCATTTTTAGTGTAGGAATTTTCCAATACATCATTGCGGTGAAACTTTGAAAGGAAAATTGTAAGCAAGATCAACTTAAAATTAATCTCAATTTACCTAATAAAGAATTGGAACCATAACAATAACATTTAGAAGGTATAGGCTAGAGATGTGTTCCGGCATCGTAAAACATAGCAGCTATCGTTAACTTGTCTGTGATACATTCCGAGTGTGATACCTCACTCCATGTACGTAAGTATATTGTAGCTCGTCCACATACTTTCAGGTATATTGGGCAGTGTTACAGTAGGATAAGTATAAAAGGGTGCTCTCACTATGCGGTTTCACATCAGACAACGCTAATACGGACTTGGGCCTCCACGCACCTTCGGGTATATTTGGGAGGAAAAATTTTAGGTGCTATCCATCCATAGTGAACTGAGTCGGATGCCTTGTAAATTGTGATACATTGAACACAACATTCGGGGAGATTGCCTACTCGTACTTCTTGGTTTGTCAGGAGGTATTCTGCAGTTCATAGTTTCTTGGTAAACCCTTTTACCTAGCATTACCCTTTTATTTTGTTTATTTGTTTTTGGTTAAAATTAATCAAAAATCATGGAAGAAAAAAATCCTTTCCCCCGTCATTCTTGTAGATTAGCTTTAAAACCACCTTTACCACCAGAAGTTACTTCTGGTAGGTGAAGGTGATCATGATCTGCAGAATCAAGTACAATTTGTACCTCTGGTGAAACATCATTTTCCCATAAACCAGAGTTAGCTCAAGTTGTTTCTACACATCTCGGCTCATCTACTGTTGTCAAAACAGAGTCTTCATATCTACCCGTGGTCATGATCCATACAATTAGTGAGACCATACCTCCTGGACCCGATGTTGTTCAACCACAAATTGATCTAGATCCTGTCTCGTCTTTGCCAGAACATCTGAATCCTGAAGTTGAAAAACCAGAAGTTGTTCCTATCTTGGTCATCCCACAAAGTTTGGTAGCTATTTAATCTCCCATATCACACAGTCAACCACCTGAAATATACTTTGGGCTTGACGGTGAAAATCTTCCACCTGGTTTAATTGCGACTGAAGAAATCCCACAAGACACTACACCTTTAACTCCAACCCATGTCAGGGAGGGCCTTTACCTGTATGAGTCTTTTTCTCAATAGACACCCTTTGCTTTTGTTGATCTTCCTCCTTTTAAAATTCCCATCGATTCAAAAGGGTATACATTTGGTCAAACAACCATGTCTGAACCAACATCTTTGGTTGGGCCTGTTGTTCCAATTACGTCAGCTCCTGCCCTCACTACTCAGTCAATGTTTACCACTTCACCAGAGTCATATTTCATGGAGGCCTTATAGTCCCATCAGGTTACAAATCATTATCTGGAATTTTCTCTAGTGCATCTTCCAATCCATGGAATTTACCAATGTCATCATCCAGTATTTTAACTGGTAATCCTATCATAATAACTGAATGACTTGATTCATTATACACATAATCAGGGCAATATCAAGCCGGTCCTTCTAGGTCTATTCCTTCAAGCACCATATCAACTGGACTCCCAGCATTTGGAGAGAAATATTTTCTGTCTTATTATCCTCCTCATGTTTGGGGGCAACCTTTGGTCACCCAATATGATAGTACTCCATCACTTTTTGGTCAATCTAGTGTTGAAATGAATATTTGTCAATGGCAGCCCACTCTGCCTATCCAACCACAAACGGTTGTACAATCATATCAACGAGTTCAACTTGTTACACCCACTTCATTACCACTTGTTAATACATCTATACCCTTGTTACAGAATCAAAATGTTGTACATCATCAAACTTATCAAGCGGGTCCTTCAACTCAATATCATCAAATGTTGGGTCCACAGACTCTAAATCCTTTGATTAATTTACAACAACCTATATCAGGAATTATTTATTCACAATTTGGTTTAACATTTTATGGGATGTCACAACCGCAACGGAGTTATACATATCAACCGAATCCAAGTCATGTTAATTTGGGCTATAACATTGGTGGATAGACCCCTTGGCAGTCTCAAGCGCAAATACCTCAAAACTCTTTTCAACAAGTATCATATCCAGGTTTTGGTCAACAGAATCCTCAAGAATTTTCTATGCAAACCAACCCCTATCTGGGTTACCAACAACATATTCCTTATGCTAGTGCTCAAAGGCCTGTTGCTCAAGCAATTCCATCTTACCCTGGCTATTCTCAACCTGACCTTAATAGATCGTTTCCCTTTGTTGCAAATTTAGAGTTACCAGATTTAAATCGGTTAACCAATGATCCAATCAACAATGCTCCTTGGTGGCTGATGATACCTCACAAATTACCCTAGGATATTCCTCAGTTCAATGGAAACCCTGGAGAAGATCCGTCGACTCATGTTATGCCTTATCATTTATGGTGTTCATCAAATTCCCTAAATTATGATTCTGTTCGACTATGTCTTTTCCAGCGTATGCTCATAGGTCTGGCTGCAAAATGGTACATTGAATTACCTAGAGCTTTTTTTGATAATTTGAAAGCCCTAGCTACTATATTTTTTACTCATTTCAGTTACCCATCAGATATGAAACTGGAACGGAACTCTTGAATAATTTCAAACAGACTAATGCTACTCATATTTCTGATCATATTCATGAGTGGCGTCGTCGTCGACAAATGGTTAAGACATTTGTTTCAGATCAAATCCTTGCTGAATGGTTCATTAAGTCCCTATTACCATCTATAACTGAGGATGTGGCTAAGGGTGGCATCATCACAGAAGATCAAGTTATCGCTCGTGAAAAATATTTAGACTTGATTTACACTCAGTCTGGCACGCTCTATGAAAAAATCCCTAATGCACCGAGATCTAACTTCAATGTTCCTCCTCAATTAAAGGAATTTCATGCCGGAGATGGCTTGATAGGCACTGCAAACACACACCACACTATTGAATCTGATCCTACTCCTACTTCTGAAATTAATGCCATGTAATTTGACAAAGGTGTCTACTCAACTTAGTGTTCCTAAATTGATGTCATAAATTGTCAACCAGGGCTAGTAAACTGTTGAAGTGAAGTGCACCACTATATGTGCCTAGGTATCTTCTTCCTACTTCATTTTGTTTAGTGTTTTTCTAGTGTTTTTGGTTTTGTTTTTTTATTCTAAGAGGAAAAGAACTAAATTATTGGCAAAGAGAAGTTATTGATCACACTAAAACAGAGAAAAATCTACTCTAAACTATGTATGGCACCTAAGAACAGAAAATGCTAATCCATAGATTGTAAAGCTTGACAAGAAAATTAAATCATAACATTAAAATCATTCCAATTCAATTCATTAGAGGTATGTTGGAACAATTTGAGAAAAAGGATAAGTTTGATGTAATGAGGTTCTCTTTAGTAAACAACAACTTAAAATATCACAGAGAAAATCTCATCCATTGTTAGAAATTTGTTGGAACATTTTGAGAAAATATTATCTGCAACATAGTAAGGAGCGCTATGCTAAAATAACTTATGACACTATAATTAACCCATTCTAAAACTCAAAATGTTACTATTAAGCCTCATTCAAGGGTTAGAGATCTCTTGGAATAACTTTGGAAAAAGGTTGTTTGTAAAATTATGAGAAATTGCAGAAAAGTCAAGAACTCAAAATGATATAAATAATTCTTGTCCATATGATAATGATGTGTTAGAAGAGATTAAGAACAAGATCAGCTTGTAAAATAATGAGGGTATTTAAGCCTAATTAACAGGACTAGAATGCAATTAACTAATAAAACTTGAAATACAATGAACAAAACTGAACTAAAATGCAATTAACCTCTGAAGTACTACAACTCTATCTCATTCACGTGTTAGTGATATATTGGAACATTTCATGAGAACAGGATTGACTGTAATATTCGATGTAAGTAAACATAAAACATACTGCTCAGAAAAAAAACTGCCTAGATTAAGCACGAAACAGAGCTAAAGGTCACTTATCTAGAAAATATGCACAAAGCCTTTCGGACAGTAGGGCCCCTCTACCATCAGATTGGCACACGAATCCTTAACTCCTTAAAATTTCTTCAGATCATGCATTAAAGTTGTACTTCTTTCATTAAAGGAAAAACGCTCAGAAACAGAGTATCACTGTCTTTGAGAACTAACAACAAAACATCAACTAACTACTGTTTCTCGGTTCACCGAGTTATTCTTATAAGAAAATACATAAATATCATTGAGGAGAAATAGGCATAGGTGTCTTTTACAATCAAAATCAAACTAGAACTCCTGTTGAGGACTCGTATTTTGCTGAAGACACCTGCATAGTCCTTATCCTTGTAGAAGTCTACTTCTTAGTTTTGGTTTTCTCCACGTGCATAACCACTTGCATATTTTTGCTTAACCTTCGTAGAGGGCAAGGAATGATGTAGGAGTGTTCTGGAATTTAACCATATGCGTTTTTCCCTCAAATGACACCTGTAACCTGTGTGAACATAAAGATGGTTGCGGAATATGTGACTAGCTACAGAATGGCTGCAATCTGTAGCTAAGTCTGATAAAAAATCACTACGACAACAAAACCACAAAATTATAATAAGTCAGTCATTGCATGCATTCTTAAAGTGAATTTAATCATTCCTATTGATCTTTTAAGCCTATAACTGATAAAGGAAAAATGGAATGAAGTGAAATTTGGTGAAAGGAAAGGACATCTTTAGGGCTCAACAAAAGGCAAAGGTGACAAGCAACCAGGAAGTAAGAAAAAGGGGAAATCAAAGAAAAAGAAAACTTCTAACCCGTAGGAAATATCATCCGATCAACCATCTGGACCTTGGAAACCTTGTTATCCATGCATAATCTGTAATGAGGAACACTTTGTTAGGGATTGTCGTCACCACACTGAAGTCTCAAAGATCATCAAGACTTCCAATGCATCTGCTGTGTTGACAGACCCATTTCCAAATCTGGACACAAATATGGTTGCTACGGATCCAGCTCCTAGTTCCCAAGTGTTAATGTTATCCGTCACAAAAACTTCAACTAATATTTTGGTGTCAACATGAAATAAAAATTATGGTAGTCCGGTCATTGATCAACCTACTAACTCGACAATAAATCCATATACAGAATCAATACCGCCTACTACCATTCCTGAATTGACAATCAAGCCACCAAAGGGAGTAATTCATAAATCGACATATAATCCTCGAGAAAGAGCTGCACAAAATTATAATATAGTTGAATATTTGGTTCAATCCCATTCAGTTATGTATGCTCTTGAGGTATTACAAAATTGTCCCTCCAAAAAACAGGCTTTCTGTTGGCTATTTGTGGAATTGATTCAACTGATTCTAATCTTGTCGTCTTAAATCATACATGCTATGTGCCACAAATACCAGTAGAATTTGCATTCTCCATACAAGTAAATGTTATCAATCACCTTGTTCATCACACTATTATTGATGAGGGAGCATCTACATGCATTTGTCTCTAAACTGTTGGAAGTCACTTGGCTCACCGCGCTTATCACAATCATCAACGACATTGAAGGCATTCGATGGACGTACATATAAAACTTGTGGTATTATTAATAACTTGCATGTCGAACTAGGGGGAAAAATAGTGAATATTGATGTTGAGGTTGTTGACGGATCCCTTGACTATAATATTTTACTTGGAAGGCCATGGGTGTATGCGATGACTGCTATTGTTTCTACATATTTTAGAATGATTTACTTTCCACATAAAGGTACAATTAAAGTCATTAATCAACTATCCTTCTTTGCCTTTGCTTCACAGGTAACTGGAAACGTTCCGTTCGTTCACATACCCCAACTACAACTTCAGAACATTGGTGTAGGACTCTTAAAGGATTCCACTCTTATGGGAACATTTACAATATCGCCGCTAGCGACGTCGGCAGAAATTGCAAGTATAGAGACCTACTACATGATCTCTTCCACTCTATCTAGCTTAAGGAAGAGTACGGGTGATTCTGATATTTCTATGTTGGATGAGTTTCTGCTGCCCAGCCCTATTGAGCTGGCATAGCAATCAATCTATCGGAAATCAACATCGCTGAGTGTTTGGGTTGATCGTTCATTAGATATTGGTACCCCATCTGATCCATTTTCCTCAACGTTCTTGACAGATGAGAATATTTTGGAAGCTATGATGTCAGAAGGAGAGCCATGGAAAGATTATCATCATCGTTCCCATCTTCCTAATTATGAAGAAAATAATCTTAGTGAACTATATCACCCATCCATCAAAAATTTATTTTCAAATTCTTTTCCCATTAATGCAATCGATTCCGAGAAAAATCTCTCAATTGTCAAAGAAAAAATCTCTATCGATATTTCGACCAAACCTGGCATTGTAGAGAATATTCATGTTGGTGTATCTTGTTCTCGATCAGAACTCGAATCATATCGCTCTCTTTTTCGTGAATTTCGTGACATATTTGCTTGGTCTTACGAGGAAATGTCAAGCATATATACTAGTATAGTTGAACACACTATTAATATGTATCTTGATGTCAAACCGGTGCGTCAACGACTTCATCCTATTCATCCAAAGAAAGTCGCTGCCATCAAAGCAGAAGTTGAAAAACGTTTGTGTGCTAGTTTCATTTACCCTGTTTCGCTAACTGAGTGGGTTTCCAATATCGTTCTTGTCATGAAAAAACAAGGAGCCATTAGAGTGTGTTTCAATTATCAGGATGTTAATCATGCTTGTCCAAAAGACAACTAACATACTCCCTCTATCGACCAGATTATTGACGATTGTGCTGGATGTGAAATATTTTCGTTTATGGATGGATTTTATGGCTACAATCAAATCAATATCTGCCCAGATGATCAACATAAGATAGCATTCATTTGTACCTGGGGCACATTCGCTTACAGGAAAATTCCGTTTGGTTTAAAGAACGTTGGGGCAACTTTTCAGAGAGAAATGGATTATGCTTTCAATGACATCAAGCACATTGTTCAACCATATATAGATGATTTACCAGTGCATTCACGAAATCAGACTAATCACCCGATGCATTTGAGAGCCATTTTATTATGTTGCCGACACTACAACTCAATCCACATAAATGTGTGTTTTGTGTTGGTTTTGGTTGTTTTCTTGGATTCGTAGTCTCAAAATAAGGGATGTGAATCGACCCTTTGAAGGTTCAAACCATTTTTGATTTGCCTGCACCGTCAAACTTAATTTAGATACAGAAACTTCAAGGAAAGGCAAACTTCCTAAGGAGGTTCATTCCAAATTACGCCGAAATGGCTAAAGGATTTACTCGTCTCTTGAAAAAGGGGGTTCCCTTCCATTGCAACCAAGTTATGCAAGCTTCTTTTGATGCTTTCAAGGACACTCTTGTCCGAGCGTCATTAATGTATCCTCCTAATTATCAAAACAATTATTTCCTATATATCGTCGTGATCGAAACGACCATTTCTATGGTATTGTTCCAAGTAGAAGAAGGAATTGAACATTTGATCTATTACTTGAGTCGTAATATAAACGATAGGGAAGTTAAGTACTCATACATAGAAAGTCTTACCTTGGAAGCTGTTCAAGCTGTCCAAAGATTTCACCATTATATCCTGCTCCAAAAAACAAAAATAGTTTTGGATTGCAACCCCATGACTTACATCTTATCACATCAATTGCTGGGGGGAAAATATTCAAAATGGATTGTCATTTTGTAGGAATTTGATTTGAAATTTATCAAATCCAAGTCAAAGAAGTCTTTAATTTTGGTTGAGCTTCTATGTGACCTTCCCTTTGATAGTACTGAAACTTCATCGGAACCAACAATTCTAGACAAGTCTATCTTTCTGATCATATAATCTGATCCTTGGTATGGGGATTTCATAATTTATCTCTAGACTGAAACTTTTCGACCTAATACCTCTCGCTCTAAACAACGACGTATTCGATACCAAGCCAAATATTATATGATCGTCGGCGATACACTTTATCGTCATGGTGTCGATACCATTTTAAGGAGGTGCCTCACACATGAAGAGGCCGAAAAAGTGTTAAATGATCGTCATGTTGGGGCTTGTGGTGGACACTTATCTGGATATGCTACCGTGCAGAAGATACTCCGCGCCGGTTACTTTTGGCCTACTATTTTTTGAGACTGCATCCTCGCGGTCATAAGTTGTCATGCATGCCAAATTTTTTATTGTAAAATCCACAAATCGCCAGTGCCAATGCATCCTATTGCCTCTACTAGACCATTTACGAAATGGGGTATTGACTTCATGACCTGTAACCCTCCTTCGTCTGGGGGGCATGATTATATTATTGTCGCAGTCGACTATTTTACCAAATGGGCCGAAGCGATGCCTACATTCAAAAACACAGGACAAACAACTGCATTGTTTTTCTTTAACCATGTTATTGCACGGTTTGGGTTCCCATAGGCTATAGTTACAGATCATGGGAAGAATTTTCGCAAGCACATGATGTCTGAATTGACTGCCAAGTTAGGATTTTCACATGATAATTCTACTCCTTATTATCCACAATCAAATGGACAAGTTGAGGCTATTAACAAAATTATTAAACAAATGCTTCAATGAATGATAGGAGTTTGTAAAATAAACTGGCATTTGATCCTGTACTCTGCCTTGTGGGCGTTTCAAACCTCGGTGAGAAACGCAACCAGATTTACTCCCTTTCAATTGGTGTATGGTCTGGAAGCTATCTTACCAATCCAATGCAAAATATCATCGTTAAAAATTGCAATAGACTTGTTACCTGACACATCAGAAGAAGAAGCATGTCTCCTTAACCTCATCCATCTTGATGAAACGCATCGTGAAGCCCAATTGGCCAATGAAGCGCATAAGAGATGTATAAAGACACAATACGACAAAAAATTCCAGCCGCGCATTTTCTCAAAGGGTGACTTGGTCCTTCTCTATGATCAAAAAGCTGATGTAATAGGTACAGGGAAATTTGAGCCTTTATGGCATGGCCCCTATATTGTCAAAAGAGTTCTTGCTAAGGGTGCCTATGAGTTAGTTGATTATGATGGAATTCCATTAGCATAGCCTAGAAATGGGTTGTCTTTTAAATGTTACTATGCTTAATCATGAGCGTGGTAATTTTTTGTATTATATTATATATATGCTATTGATTTGCATTCACTATCTTAATTTGTTTTTAGAGTTTTCTTGATGTTAGTAATGTTCTTTACATTTCATCGTAGATGTATGAGTCTTAGGAACCATTTGTTGGATATGCTAATGGTGCTAGTCGAGTACGCTGAATCTATCCTCTGCAGCATGGGCCATTTTCTCTCTGAACAGCGAGTTAGTGAGTTTTCAAGGGATTTTTATTGGTATATCGATGAACAATATCGCTGAGTATAGTGCGTTGATCGAAATTCTCTCTAATTCCATTTCATTTGGTATTAACTGCATAATCATAAGGTTAGACTCACAACTTGTGGTATTACAACTTACTAGTGTTTATACTGTTAGAAATCCAACACTTCTTAAAGTGTTCCTAAGAGTTTGAATTTTCGAAAGATTTTTTGATTTTATTCAATATCAACACATTTCTAGAAATTTGAACACATTGACTGATTCATTAGCTAATCAAGTTTTAGACAGACATTTGTAACACCTGTAAAGAAAACATTCACATCATTGAATAGGATTGCTCATTAAACACAAGAAAAAATATGAAATCATATAGATAGATAGTTATAGGTTTTTACAAAATTTGTGCCCAAGACACATTGGTCATCTGACCTCAAAATGTATGCAAAATGTCATAAGTAAACTAGTGGTGCTCATGGTAACATGCTATAGATCTAGCTATCCTACGAAGTAACCGTATCCAATGGTTAGGGACCCCAATAGTGTGTCGTTGTAGTCGCATAGGAAGCTCTTCGATCTAGAAATATGGAATCCTGAAGGTAAATCCTTCTATGTGCTGCTGAAGCTCAGTCAGAGTCTCAGCCAGATTAATATCCTGAAGGACTGCTCTCCCGACAGCCCTCTTTGTTGGCACATCTTCTTTGCGCTCTGGTTCCACTATTGGTTGAACGCGACCAACATCTGCATTACATCAAACATTTAGTTTAGTCTTGGAAAGAAAAAACAAAAAAAATTGTATAAACCTTAAGAAAATCAAAAAACATGGTCAAAATATTCTTACCTATTGCACCCCATTGAGCGCCTTCTGGTAGTGATAAATCTGGATCTCCTCGAAAATCGATGCCTGTGTATGCATACTCATCGATGGCGACAATCTGTCACCAGAACCAAGCAGAGAATGCAGTAGAGAACACAACAGTCAATTGGAAAACATGCCGACCCATGAGTTATACCCATCTCTCCATCCGAGGATATATAGGACTAGCTATATCCAGTGTCACATGCTATGGCTGCATAAGTGGAATCCGTTCCAAGGCAAAGGATATAAGGATAGAACCATAATTTAAATTCTTCTTCCTTCCTCCCTTTTCATTGTTTAGTTGTTCCTTTATCTGAGATAGAACAAATTCAGACCAGTTGAAGACTGTTGGCTCCATACACTCTAGCACATACTGCATATATGATCTGTCTGCTACATGTAGTGTAACGGTGCTGGCAAGTTTAGTGATTGTGAAAAGGATAGTTCTCAAAGGAAAATATTTGACATCCCGGATGTTTATTTTTCCATATTTGCTAGGTTCTACCCCTGGATAGCAATACTGTAGAATATAATCCCTCATTGTCTCTCCTCCAACAGTAGACCCTGAGAGTGAAATGGGCAAACCTCTCCTTGAAAAACCTGTGAGAAAATACACATCCTAAACTATTATAGGAACCACTTGGTTCTTAATATTCAATTCCTCTATCGCCGAATCCCATGCTCGAACTAAGAACTCCAAGGGTTCTATTTATTGCCTCATCCCGGATAATTTGAAGTACTTAAGCAGTCCAAAATCTCTTATGGCTCTTACAGTACCCAGATCATTCAAGACAATCATATTTTTTTCTTCATGTTATCCTTCCCTCCATGCAATCGTCATTATAATCCGATGGAAACCTGAAACACAACCATAAGATCCATTAGATTCCATGTATTGCAAAAAACTAGGTCAGTTTTGGGCATAGTAAGAAAATCAAAAAATTAAATTGCGCCCAATGCACTCCCTGACAAGAGACAGTGCATTACACATACAATTACACTTCACTATACCTACTATACAATGCAGGTTTCGACATTCAGGGGTGCGTTGCCCTCATTTTTGGTAGAATTTACCCTAGGGGCCTTAAAACCCTAAAAAATTGCAGAAATTGGAAATGAAATGAATACCAAACGGAAGAGGAGGTTCATGGTACTAACCTATATCAAATGGCGACAAAATCCGTCCACAGAAACGATCGCAATCGGCAGCTGAAGTTCGGGGCAAAATCAGGTTCAGAGCTCCAAAATAAAAATGGTAACTATGGAATGGTAAAAATGAATAGTGAAACTACTTTTAAATAGTCATTTAATTATTTGTAAGTTAAATTTATTGCTATGACTATAGTTTTATTATGTTTTTATCATGAAACAGGTATTTTTAATCCATTTGATGTTGTTCTGAACAGGAAATACAACTGATGAACATATTAGTCGTGCAGATTTATTTCAAAGAATGACTTGACCACAAAGCATACTTTTTCTCTTTATTTTTCGAGCTTTGTTAAAAAGGAAAAAGGATTTGAAGTGCACTTTTATCTCTTTTTTGAGCTTCTATAACAATGAAAAATGAACCCCTCGAGTCTTCTTTTAGCTCTTTTCAGACTCCGATAATGTGAAAATCTTGTCGAGCACTTGTATTTTCGAGCTCGTAAAAGTAAATGAATTGATATCTACTCAATATAAGTTTAACCCTTTTCCGGACTGAGATATATTATTTACGAAATAGGAATACCTTGGTTAAACATGACCAAAGAGGTTCTCTCAGATATTATTTTACATTTTTTTTGGATCTGAGTGACAAATTTATGAAAAATTACTTATGGAGTTTTCTTTCATCCACTTTTTCAAACTCTCTAAATATGAAAAAGGACCAGGCTATCACTGTCGTTAAGCTCATTAAAACATAAAATAACGACAGGCTTGTCGATCATGGCAAGAATTGAGTTTCATTCATCGCTAGACTCGTTAAATTATTAAATAGCGATACTTTATTTGCCCAAAGGGTTGAATTATAGATCAAGAAAATGTTATCCTCCCCAAGTTTGTTAAAAAATAAAAAGGTACTATTCAACAAATGATTGGGGAAAATTTGGGAAAAGTGAGCAAAAATTATTTATGGTAGCAAGTTGCTCTTGAACATGACACTTTCTTCACTCCATGTCCATGACTGTTTGGGTTGGGTAATGTAATAGAACTGATAAGAAAATGTATAGAAATGGAAAATATGGCTAAGAAATAACACCATAGAAGATAAAACTTCAGATCTTCATTAATATCAAAACCCTTAAGGTAGGGCAACACCATACATTCACTCCTTAAGGAAGGAGATCACTCCACAAGCCATATGCTTGTCCATAAAATAATCCTTGACATCTCTCAATGGAGAGTCTCTAACCTCTATATAGGTTTCATACATGCAATACCATGGGTCTCTCAATACCATACATCCAATACAATGGGCTTATCACTTTATTCCCTTGCTACATGTGGTCCCTTACATAATGTGGGTTAACCAATTTATTTATTAACTATGGCCCATTTATTTATAATTCTTATATTAATACATCATATTATTCCATTGGGTACCTCCCTCTGTACCCTATATTATCCCCTCTAGGTACACTATATTACACCCCCCTTAAACATGTTTCGTCCCCGAAACATGAGAAGAACACAAATAATAAGATCTACTCAAAAGAGTATTCCACTGGTACCATTCATGTGAATCTAGCCATCCAAGGAAAAGGTGAACACTTGATCTAGTCAGTGCCTTGCTCGCTTGAGACGGAAGTGGGTTTTGGTGGTTCTTCCTTGTTGATGTGTTGTTAGTGGATTGTCGCACCTCTCTATGTGTCGTCCAGGGGTTGTTGTCCTTGTTGCTAATTTGTTGCCACCTTGCTGGTTGTTGTCTTGCTGGGTGATGCAGGTGGTGATATGTTGAAGCTTTAACTGATGTAATATCTTTCATTAATTCCTCCATAATTGGGGATGGAGTGGTGTTTGGTTCCTTTATTGGTACTTTCTTTGATGTCTGTGTTTGGTTGTCTACCATCAAAGGCTCATCATCTGATGTGTCTATGTCGTTAGATATTTTTGCTTCTTCCTCCTCGGTCTCTGCATGGTTCCTAATGCAAATATCGTGCAATGTAATTTTCTTCTTTTTATACCAAAACTTCATGAATTTATTTTGCATATTAAAATTGACAGTACCAATGGATTCCATCCAAGGATGTCCCAAAACAACATCCACAACAGCCATATCTGAAGCATAAAAATCAGAATGCAACACATAATTATCCATAGAAATCTTCAAATATTTATAAATTTGAACATCTTCATTATCAACCTGTGTGTTTTCAATATGCTTTGCTGGAACTTGCAATTTTTTAGCCAAATTCACATTGATACAATTATGCTTGCAACTAGGAATGATAGACACAACGATGTTCTCTTTCTAAATACTTCCATGAATCCGTAATATGGAAATATTAGTAGAAAATAAGTCTTTATGGCTCTTGCTATCCTTCTTTCCGGCTTGAGACCACTTGTCCAAAAGGACTTTTTCAAGTTTTTTCTTGGGAAGTTTCCTCACTGAGCTGTCAAGTGAGGTCCACCATTTATTTGCCTCATCTTTCATATGAAGCCCTATGGAGCATATCCAAAAACTTGCATATTGAGCCTTGAGATTTTGTAAAAAATCTTCAATAGTAGGGCCATCATCTTTTCCTGTAAACTTCATCTTGCGAGAATCCATAAAATAAAGTAAGGGTTTTGAAGAAAATCACTTACTTTGGAAAAAATTTAAAATGGACATTACTCGGTCAATATAACTCAGAATCCTTAGTATAACCTATTTTTGAAAATGGAATAGCCATTCTGAATCTAACCATATGACTGAAATCCCGATCTAGGAACTCTGGAAACACAGATTTGCGCTGCAACTGCCCCGACGTCACAAAATTTCTGAAAAAATGTCTGATTTTAAATCAGTGATAACTCCCTCATCCGGACTCCGATTCGACTGATTTTTTTTTGAAATTGGGTATTTTTCCGTAAGGAATCTAGATATGATATTTATTTCTGAAAAATTTTCACCAAATTTTCCAGATCTTCTCTACAAAATCGCCGCCCAAAAATTTCTTGCAAAAAAATGAAAAAACAAATCTCCAAACTCTGCCCAAGAAAGTGCTCTGATACCACTTGTAATAGATCTGACAAGAAAATGTATAAAAATAGAGAATATTCCCAAGAAATAACACCATAGAAGATAAAACTTCAGATCTTCATTAATATCAAAACCCTTAAGGTAGGGCAACACCATACATTCACTCCTTAAGGAAGGAGATCACTCCACAAGCCATATGCTTGTCCATACAATAATCCTTGACGTATCTCAATGGAGATTCTCTAACCTCTATATAGGTTTCATACATGCAATACCATGGGTAGTTACCATGGGTCTCTCAATACCATACATCCAATACAATGGGCTTATCACTTTATTCCCTTGCTACATGTGGTCCCTTACATAATGCGGGTTAACCACTTTATTTATTAACTATGGCCCATTTATTTATCATTATTATATTAATACATCATATTATTCCCTTGGGTACCTCCCACTGTACCCTATATTATCCCCTCTAGGTACACTACAGGTAATCATCTTGACGGTTCATTCACACCTATGGTTCATCATACCTTCACTTTGGTTTTGGGTCAATGCTGCCAACTCATCACGGTGTCGCCGATATGTTCAAGAGAAGTCATCTAGTGAATACACTCATCCTTCTGCAATACTCGTGAACCTTTATTCTCATGACCGTCATCCCTGAAAATTTCTATATCAAGTCATACCCTTGTCTTTGAAATCAGTAACTCCCGTTTTGAAATAAGGTGACTTCCTGTCGAAAACAAATAAATATTCAGGAAGTTCACTTAGAAACATCAGATTCCAGTACCATGAGGCTTGTTACAACATTGAAAAGATCCTCGCTTCCATACCTTTGACTGAAATATTTTGTTTGGCGTTCAACATCAAATCATCTATTCACGCACCATTTTCATTAATGGTGGTTCTCTCATGTTTGTTAACCACTCACATCATTGGCTGGTAATAAAATGATGTCTTTCCATGTTCGACGACAAATCATATATTTGCATGGATAGACTTGTACCTGAATGATCGAGTGAATGAGATAAGAATACCCAAGATTTAGTTTCAGCCATCCGGGCTGCGATTTCAGGATTTTTGTACACATCATTTGTACAGTGACCTTACATAAAAATTGTCATCAAAGGATGGGCCTATATCTGTAGGCATGTTTGCATTGGACAACATTCCAATTTCGACGACTTTCTGAATTATGTACATGTTATTAGATTGTTTATGTGTTGAACATGGGAATGCCCACCCTCAGCAATTATGATCAAAGAGGATATATCATGATGTAATGTATTGTAAGATTGATGCAGGTGACCACTCCGCTTCATCACCAACCCATCACAGTGAAAAGCATGTCAATCAAATGTTTTTATTATTTTGACCTCATGCTTTAGGGGGAAATCAAGATAGGTCAATTTGGGCATCATTCCCAATGACCTGGTTAACTGGGCATCATCTCCAGGACCAATGAATAAGGGTCTATCATTCCCTATCATTTCAAGTTGCTACATGCCCTAAGGCAAGAACAAGACAAATCAAACATGACTTTCATCAAGCAAAGGTTTCCAAGGTCTGAAGTTTATTATATAGCATGTGGGAGCTCACCAAATTTGCCTTTAAAGGGAAAAAGTGTGTTGTATATGCAGGTAGCCCCATGCAAGGCTGCTCAGCAAAGCACTTCCTGACATCTATGGGTGCATTGGTCACATTGGGAGTGAAATTCTCATTGTTTCGAAATCTCCACTTGGCCAGTGCCTTCTAGAAGAGTTCACATGTGTCAAGCTTCGAATCCAAGTGTCCATTTGACATCTACATGATTGGGAACATGTCTTGCCTATTATTGGAAATTCATTCATTGCAAAACTACCTTCAATTCATCTATAAATTGAACACAGATCTGAGTGTTTGAGAAGGAAGAATTTGAGTCAATGAATGCTGGAGGATTTTCAATTGAGAGTTAAATTTGTGAAAAAACTGCTGGAGAGATTTATACTGGGATGGGGTTGAGGATCGTTGCTAGAAGGGTCATTTCAAATCAGTCATTTGGTTGTAAACTCTCCTTCTATCATCAATAAAGAATACATCTTATCCCTATATGCATCTGTATTGACTTTGATTTTCCATA
This sequence comes from Pinus albicaulis, assembly GCA_034641835.2. Classification (NCBI taxonomy): domain Eukaryota; kingdom Viridiplantae; phylum Streptophyta; class Pinopsida; order Pinales; family Pinaceae; genus Pinus; species Pinus albicaulis. The sequence goes on from CM076580.1 coordinate 816,738,509, forward strand.
TTGCAAGATCTTAGTTGATGTATATTGTTTATGCTTTACTGATTTAGCTAACTAACTTGAATAGAAATCTATATTATTGCTATCTTCTGTTGTTTTAGTGTTCTTTCTTGCAAGAAGAATTTTGCCAACAAACTGCTTGAATTTGAAGCTACAATGGAAGTGACAGAAGGAGCCATTTGGAAGCGTTTGGATTACAAGTAAGCCTCTAATCCTTTCTGTGTGTCTATTCTAAGTTAGGAAAATTATTCATATAGTCTTTAATATGTTGTTCTAGACTGTCATCTGTCTAGGGAAGCGTGTTTTATCTGTAATTCACAATTCTGACCCAACAATTATCTTCAAGCACTGCCTCCATCCTGTCCTTCTAGGAAATGTAGTTCGAGCTGCCCTCAAGTGAATACTCTAGCCGCAAGCCATTGAAATCCATTTCGATGTTTACTCAACTATTGCACCAATAAATTCTTGCAGCAAATTCAAATTGTTTCCACGAAGAAGCTCAACTACTGCTTCAAAATTGCAATCTTCTTTGCTTCGATACCATGTAGAAATTTTAATACAAATTATGTATTGCCTGGATTCTCCTGATCTAAGAATTTTATGCCACTTTTAAATACATAATTTCTTCTACAAAAATATTTGTGGAAATTTAAAACACGAACATCAATTTCAAACACATGAAGAAAGGTCAATCACACATAACACATATGTTTTTTACTGGGAAAGCATAAAGATAAAAACCCCACTATCATATATTATGTATATATCATGGATCATGAAATAATATCATAAAAAAATATAATCCAAGAGCTCTCAGTACAATATACAATCGTCTCAAACTATCATACAAAAATTGGCAAATACATGCACCAATTTACTGCCTCCTGACAACCTGCCTCCACTGTGAAATCCCTATTAATCACAATTCTTGAATGAATGAGATCCTTCTTTCCTTGATTGCACAATCCTCATTGGAATCTCCAATGTGTGTGTGGTTGCATGAGTGCACCCACTAATGTCATAACTGATAGTCAAACTGTCCCTTTCACCTATCTCTCAACTGGGTCTCCACTGGATCTGACATGCATGTAGTTAACAGTAGTAAATATTCAGTTGCATGTGAGACCACTTCTTGTGAATTAATTAAATAATTAATTCACTGATCTCTTACTAGTGTATGTTCAATTACAACTCGCACAACTGAGTTAACTCACTTAACTGAGTTAAACTACTTTACAAATCACATAACTACACATCCAACTCCGTTACAACTAAGTCCACTTGCATGTCCAACCAACCAACCTTTGAACTCGAATTTCCCATAGCTAACTGGTTTTCCACTTCAGTTAACTATTTTCAATTGCTTCGTGAGAATATATTAATATTTATTGTCCAACTATTATTAAGGGATAATAATAGTCGACATGCATCTATAAATAGACATGTGATCTATAAGTAGACTTTGCACATACATCTAAAAATAGAACATCATATATAAATAGAATTTTCTCAACATCTATAAATAGAATTACGCTATAACTATAATTTTCTCATCTATTCTAAAAATAGACTTACACCTAAAAATAGCCCCAGGCTCAATCCTAGTGTAGGTGCTTAATTTTCACTAGGATCATCATCTTGTTGAATCTCAACAGGAATGTGATCTGAGAATTTGAAATGGAGAAAATCTCCCTCAACTCTGTTATTTCCTCATCCTTTTCCTTATGATCTCCTAAAATGATATATCCTCAACTTTTTCTGCCATGTCAACATCTAGGGGCACTTTTTCATCATGTTGGTGCAATGGTGATTCAATCTGATCCATGAGTGGTTGCTCCTGTATTTCTCTTTGCTTAGTTATAGTATCATGTGTAGATACACTTTTTATGGATTTGGGAGAAAATACCCACCTCTTTCCCTTCTCATAGGTGTGAGTGACATAAAAAACCCTAGGAGCCTTTGAAATCTAAGTTTGCATGCTAGAAGATCCAACCTCTAGTAACTGTCCTGATACTGATGGTGATGGTGTGCTATGCATAACATGGAGACTAGTGGTGGGCGTTTTGCTACTTTCTACAAGAAGGGTTCCCAATTCATGTTGATGGCTGAGAGAGGATGAAAAAAAATGAGTTTTACTAGACCATGGTGGAAAAGACTTGGGTGATGATCTTTGTTTCTACTCTAAGCCTTCTCAGTCATTCTAAGAAAAATTCTGTACAAGCAATGTGGAAATTCAAGTATTTTAGTAGAGGTAAAGTGCATCAATAATCTGATATGATACTTTTACAACCTAGAAAATCTCCCTTCGCATGTGAAATATTTCATAATTAACCTAATCAAAGGAGAATATCTATGAAGGAGGTGCCTAAAAGGGAATATGTACTCAGGGTTCTCTCTAGCATGAGGTTTGAGGAAAATTTTGTAATCTTCAAGGTCTATGTCCATGCCCTTAAACCACTTTTGTCCACGACTAGGTATACTTGTTGCTAAAGAAAGCACATATATTGATAAGTAGAGCTCTACACCTGCAATGATGGTGTTTCCCATAATGAAACTAGTGGCAAATAATATTGTCAATTGGAGATGACAACCTTCTTCCATGATTTTCTCACATAATCTCAAACATCCAGTCCTCTCAAAGCATATTGTGGCAAAATGCGAGGCATTTACTTATTGCAAGGTGGAGGGCTCAAATATAATTTGGCACCCTCCTTTGTGGATTTTCTTCTCACTCTCTATAATATCTATTAGAAGGATAACCCTAGGTGTTTAGGATGTAGTGGGTATGTGCAATGAATCTCGAAAAAAAATGGACAAGGATATGGTAGGTTTGGACGGTGAGATGAAGGGTAATGAAACCAAGAAAATTTCCCAAAAAAATTCAGGAGGTGAGGTTATGTTTTGGCTTCAAAATATAGGTGAACTTTGGTGAAGTGGGTGTAAAAAAGTTGATCAAATTAGGAAAACACAAGGATTTCCTAATTTTGCAAAGGAAATTAGGGTTTGATAGGAATGAAGTGTATGGAGGTTGTGAATGGTAGGGAATGATATATTATGGTCTGGGGAAGGTGTATGAGGGTATTAGATGGTAGGGTTAGGGTTTAGTCCACTGAAATATCTAAATTATATGAAAAAGTGAAGACGTAGTAGGAAAGGAGGTAAGAAAGAAAATCAATATTGTGCTTGATAAATTGACTTAAGGAGGATATGAGGTGCTAAATTACAGTTGAAGAAGATTTAAAAATTTATGGCAATGATCCTGGAGCTTAGATGAGTGATTTAGGAGAAAAATACCAAAAACGTAGCACTCTCCCAGATTGCTAACGCAACCTTCCATATGCATAAGAGAGCCCTTCAAATGCGTAACATATCCCTTCAAATGTGTAATAGAGCCCTTCAAATGCGTAACAGATCCCTTCAAATGTGTAATAGAGCCCTTTTTGGAGCAAATTCCTTAATTTTCTTCGAACCCTTGACAATTATGGAGCAAGTTGAATGTAAGAGAGGAGCTCTACCAAACATGAACAGAAAAAATGAGTTGAAAAAGCCTTCTTTTTCCTCTTTATAACATATTGAAATTAGTTTTTTCCTTTTAGTGAAACAAAATACTTTGAGGAATTTTTTTTCTTTTTTGGAACAATTTAACAATGAAACAAGTTTTTAAATAAGACAAAGTGTCTTACTTTATTCCCATAACTATGCTAACTCCATTTAAAATACTGATATGATGAAAATGAAGCCTTTTTCGCCCTTTTTGTTGACATTTTTTGACTTTTCAGTGGCAAAACAAGGACACTTAGATAACAGACCTAGATTTAGATGGAGTGACTGACCTAAGACTTCTAAATGATAATGAGTGACAAGACCTATGAGATGATGATTCCCATGGATGGAATGAGGGGAGAAACATTTATGACCTAGATCATATGAAGTGACCAAAATTTCTATGAAAACCTGTTTGAAAAGACAAAATTTTTGACCTAGGACTACTAGCAAATAAACTGAAAGAGCATGTTTTATCACTGAACATATTGACACTAACACTACACAAAATTTTGTAAAAAGTATAAACAAAACTACCCTTCTATGGTGTTGGTAGAAAAACTTTGTGGAAACCTTGAAGATCTTATTCAACATATGGGGATTGACATTCATGATAAATATTTAATGGATGATGAGATTGAAGAAGCCTTTTTTGATTTATTTTCTCATTAGGAGGAAGTAGTAGAGGATAACCATTACATTCAGGAAGATATTCAATAGTCGATAGTTTTCCCCTTTATTATAGATGAGGATAGGGACGAAAATAGTCATTCAGATTTCCCTTCAGGTCATACATCTTTTGAATATTTCTTTCAATAAGAGACTTGTTAAAATCAGGGTTTCGAAGAGGCATCGATGGACACTTTATACGATAATATGACACATATTGAAAGTTATTTGCATCAATAAGAACCTATTTTCCTTGAAATTCATAATGATGTTTTCCAGTTGAAGTGCATGAAAGTTAACTTTTAGGTAAACTTGAGCTACATGAAGAGTTGAACTTACAGGTTTTACCTATTTTATTTGAGGATCATAAAAAAGAAATGGATTATCATAAAATTTTTAGTGAACATTCTGAAGGTATAAAACATGGAATAATTGTAAATGGAAATTGTCCCTTGGATCATCAAGACATGAAAATCTTCCATATTTTCAAGTATATTTTTGTTGATTTTCTCCATTCATCAAAATAGATGTTTTTTCATGGTTTCAAGGATCCAATGGTAAGTCTATTGTAGTCATCGGTTAAGGCATTTGAGTTTTCTATGGAGCATGGATTCAATTTTCATTTTGAGTTTCCAATAGATTATCCACTTCTGATTTTGTTCAATCACATTCAAGAAGCACAGGTGTTGGATCAATTCTTTGGCTGACTATGTTGGAGGTTTCATACTTCTTGAATTTGATTTTAAGCTTAGGGTACATTCTTATGTACATAAATAAGCTCACAAGTTTGAGCATCTACGTTTCATAAGTTTGAAGCCCGAGGATATGGCCATAAGGCTTCTATGATCAAATGTTGTTTTCTGTTTAAAGTTCAAAAGTCAAATCAATTTTTGAGTCAGGTTAGTTTTTATTTTTCTCAGTTTAAGTTAGTCATTTGAGTGTCAAGTCTTTTATTTGACCCCATCGCCTAATGGATGAGGCTACCTGGTCTATGGTGTTCTTGAAACCTCCAAAAGGAGCTACCATCCCCAACTGGAGCCAATGTTAGTGTCTATGTTAGTGTCCATTGAAAATTTCCTAGGATAGAACTATGTTTTCCACATTTTTACACATTACCCTCACTATTTTCAAGAGTTTTCACTTCCCTACACTCCCTAACATATATCCCTATCCCCTAAAATTTTCCCATAAATTTACACACTCCCTAACCCCTTCATTCCTTTCCTTCAACACCACAGTCCCTTATCCCCTATTTTTACAATTATATTCTATCCCTTTCCTTCCCACTCAAATAGGGTTTTAACCATGGAAAATGAAACAATGACACTGAGAAGAAAAAGTACAATAAGGGTGGGCAAGTATCCAAGTATGAAACAACACATGTCAAAGAAATCACAGCCTCACCTTTCATCATGAAAGCCTTTGAGGATATGGGTTGTCTAGGTTTTTGTGAAAATATCCAAGAAGCAGGTTGCCATGAAAAATTGAAAAGCCTCTTTGCCACCACTTTTAAGAATGTTAAGGCCAACATTGCAGGGGTTGACTTCACTATTTCAGCATATGCCATTTCCATAGCTACATGTATCCCAAACCATGGATAAATATGGTTTAAAGGGATGGATTTGGACATTGAGAATTACAAAGTTTTCCTAAATTCACACTAAAAATATGCTCCAAAACACATTTTTCCCTTTAGACAATTGCTTGAAAGGTATGCTCCATTAATGAAAATGATCATGAAGTACTTTACCTGTGAAGGGAGGTTATCAAGAATTTATTAGTATCATATAAGGCTCCTCATATATTTCACAATAGTAAAACATCTGAACCTACCTCATTATTTGTATAGAAGTCTTTTCAAGATGGCAAAGAAGGTATAGTGAAAAGGGAGGGATCATCAATCCAACCTATTTCACCATTGCTTGGTCAAAGTCATTGTTCTCCATCATATTTCAGAAATCAACCTACCTTGGGAGACATTCATCCAATCAACTTCTCTTTTGCCTGCTACTAGTCAACCTAGCAGTCATAGTACACCATTGACATCAATAAAAACACAACAGGTTGGCTCTTCAAACAAACCAGTTGCACAATCACCTAGGGCAGAGGTGACCAAAATCTACAACAAAGGGAAAAGCAAAGCGTTTGCTCCTTCATAACACTAGCATGATGCACCCTTGCATGATGATGAGTAGGCACATTTCGAGGATCACATTGTAGAGAATGAGGCATATAACTCACAAGAGGAGATAATAAAAGAGAAATAAGCACAAAAAAGAGAACTCAAGGACAAAATTTTAAAGGAAAATTTCATCATAGAATTTCTACAACAAGATAACAAGTAGCTTAAGGTAAACCAGCTTTTTTTAAGCAAACCTAAGGCATATTTGGTGGCAGAGGATGATAAAGGTAAGGCAGTGTTTGATGTTAATCAACCTGAGGACAAATATGTACATATGAATCCAAGGAGGCCAATGAAAAGAGGATTATCAAGGCATAAAGAGCAAGAAAGTAAGCCATATTCTCCCTTAGGTCAACAAGATTTTGATAACATGATTGCAACTGAGATTGAACAAGATTTTTTTTTTTGGCTTGGTAGGGTTAATGAACACCTAGAGATTCTCTTGAAGAAGGCCAACATGGACACCAACATCCAGAGGCACATGGCAAGGCACTACTGCACAAGAAATAAGGTTTCTCAAATTAGGGTAAAAAATATGAATAAAAATCTTAAGAAAACCCTCATTAAGCTAAAGAAGAGAGATAAATTGGATTTTCTAGTTGGTGGATATCTATTTGTCTAGGTCATCATTCAAGGATGATAAAAATGAAGTTTCAAAAAAGTTTGAGAAGTTTTGGTATTTTTTTGGATTTTTGGAAATTTTTTCAATTTTGGATGTACAGAAGCACAATTTGGCAATGCTACGCTTCTTCCAAAGACCTACAAATGATGAATTTATTGCATGGTTGGATATATTTGGTGAATAAATGTTAGATATGTACTTGGTTGGCCTTGTGAGTGCATAGGATGGAAGGGAAAGTAATAAAACATGATCAAAAACATGTTTCTGCCACTGTTTTAAACCCCACGCTGCGCTTCTGGATCAGTCTTGGGAAAATAGTTTTTTTGGAGCTTAAAACGGAAATTTTTATAGGTTTAACAGTTCAAGAGGCTAGTAGACATCCAGGGCTATATTATCCAACCATAATTTCAGCTTGAAGATGCACACAATCCACCTAAAAAGCCCATCCAAGGTCATGCTATGCTTTTGCCTGAGCATGCTATGCTTCTGTGTTTGCACGTTGTGCTTCTATGTTAAAGGTTTTTTCTAGATAGGTGGCAGTCAAAAGGTCAAAATAATTGAGGTTACGACTGTCTAATGAGTTTTTTTCATAGTTAATGAGTCTACTGATGTTCCTCCTTGTTAAAGAATCTTGTATTTAATGAAAGAGACAAAGGCTCCTACTTGTTAGCTAAAATAGGGGAGATTGTTTCAAACTTCCCTAAAAACTATGTAATGACTCATTAGGTGCATTAATGATGTGTTTTGGATCAGGTTTCGACCCCTAGTGATATAATATTATCTATTTTCTATATGTACTCCAACTTAAGTCATTGTATAGGTTGGATAATTGATAATTACAATGTGGAGCTTATGCACATCTTTTAAAGTGATATCAAAGACATGTTGCAGCTATAATTTTGGGACTCCAGTGGTATGCTTATTGGCATTTTTCTTCTTAGTTTTACCATCAAATTGAATTTTTATGTTTCCTTGCAATCACATTTATGCTTTCACATGATTATCTCATGAGTTTTTAAAGAAGAATTCATAAGTTTTTGCTCTGTTTTGATGAGATTTTCATGTATATCTTCTATGATGAATGAAATCATAGTCATATGCTCATTCTGATTCTTCCATTCCAAAACCCTATTCCACAATGAAAATCTAAATTTGTTTCAGGAGGCTATTATACATCTAGGGCTATCTTCTCCAACCATAATTTTAGGTTCAATATGCACAAAATCCACCTAAAAAGCCCCTCCAAGGTCACGCTACGCTTCTTCCTGAGCATGCTATTCTTCTGCGTTTGCAGGTTCTACTTCTATGTTAAAGGTTTTTTTGGACACATGGTCGTCAAAATGTGGAAAGGATCGAGGTTACAACTATCTCATGAGATTTTTCATAATTAAGGAGTCTAATGATGTTCATCCTTATTAAAAGATCTTGTATTTAATGAAATAGACAAATAATCCTACTTGTTAGCTAAAATAGGGGATATTGTTTCAAACTTCCCTAAAAACTAGGTAATGACTCATTAGGTGCATTAATGAAGTGATTTGGATCAGGTTTCGACCCATAGTGATAAAATTCTCTCTATTTTCTATATGTACTCCAACTGAAGTCATTGTAGAGGTTGGAAAGTTGATAATTATAGTGTGGAGCTTATGTACATCTTTTTACAGGGGTATCAAAGACATGTTGCAGCTATAATTTAGGGACACCAGTGGTATGCTTATTAGAATTGTTCTCAATTTTACCATCATATTGAATGTTTATTTTTCCTTGCAATCAAATTTATTCTTTCATATGATGATCTCATGAGTTTTAAAGAATAATTCATAATTTAATGCTATGTTTTGATGAGATTTTAATGTATATGTTCTATCTCTTTTGATGAATGAAATCATAGTCATATGCTCATTCTGATTTTTCCTTTCTCAAACCCTATACCACAATGAAAATATAAATATGTTTCTAAGCATACGTACCTGACCTCATTTTCATCTCTACAGCTGGTAATTTGAAACCTGACCTTGAAACCTTGACCTAGTTCCTAGACTAACACTTCCTATCTAGAAAATTAAAAAAAAACCATAATCAAAATTATTGAGCTTATATTTGCCTTAAATATTTTCATTTCTAGTCACTTTATTGAATATGAAATCGATACCGAGAGAGCCATCTATGGTTTGGTAGGGCTAGCTACCAAACATAAATATTGGTTTGAGGTTACCTCCTTCAGTCTCCTTTCTCAACCTTGGGAAGAAGAGGGAGCAATAACATTTTTGGCACCGTTGTTGGGGAGAGAAGGTTAAATATTTCCTGGGAAATAACAAAAAATATTAGCTCTGATTACTGATGGTGAACAATGGTTAAACATAATAAGGTTGTGCATATTTCACCTGGCGACTCCAATGTCGAAGAATCCAAAATTTCAGAGTTTTCATGGTGACTCCATTGTTTAAAAACTGGTAGCTTGAAGAGATTTTTAGTGACTTTACTGTTTTCAAGATGGATTCAATTGCTAGAATGTATCCTCCTATGAATCACACCCATATTCCTAGTTTTCTGAATCATATGCATTGTGTTGATTGGAAGACTTATTTGCTAAAATTTAAGGATGAAGAAGGCAATGATGCTGCTTCACATTTGATTAAGTTTCATATGCACATAAATAGGATAGGGGTTGAAATTCATGAAGACTGCTTGATAAAGATATTTATGGCAACCTTAGAAGAAAGAGTAAGGTTTTGGTATGAGAATTTATCATCTTCTAGTCTATGTTCTCTTAAATATTTCTACGCAACATTTTGTAAAAATTCTAAACAAAACTACCCTTTTCTAGTGCTGGTACAAAACCTTTGTGGAAACCTTGATGCTCTTATTAAACATATGGGGATTAACATTCATGATAAATATTTAGTGGATTTTGAGATTTAAGAAGCCTTTTTTTTATTTATTTTCTCATCAAGAGGAAGTAGTAGAGGATAACCATAACATTTAGGAAGATCTTCAATAGTCAGTAGTTTTCCCCTTTATTATATATGAGGGTAGGGATGAAAATAGTCATTCAGATTTCCCTTCAGATCATACATATTTTTAATATTTATTTCAAGAAGATACTTGTGAAAATCAGGGTTTCAAAGAGGCATGCATGGACACTTTATACAATAAGATAACACATAATGAAAGTTGTTTGCATCAGCAAGAACATGTTTTCCTTAAAATTCATAATGATGTTCTCCCAGTTGAAGTGCATGAAAGTTCAATTTTACGTAACCTTGAGCTACATGAAGAGTTGAAATTATAGGTTTTACCTATTTCATTTGAGGTTCATCAAAAAGAAATGGATGATCATAAATTTTTTAGTGAAAGTTCTGAAGGTATACAACATGGAATAATTGTCAATGTAAATTTTCCCTTGGATCATCAAGACATGCCAATATTCCATATTTTCAAGGATCCTTTAAGTGATTTCCTCCAGTCATCAAAAGAGATGATTTTTAATGTTTTCAAGGATCCAATGGCATTTCTGTTGCAAGAATTTGTTAAAGCATTAGAGTTTTCGATGGAGCATGGATTCAATTTTCATTTTGAGTTTCCAATAGATGATCCACTTACGATTTTTTTCAAGCACAATCAAGAAGCATAGGTGTTGGATCAATTATTTGACTGGCTATACTGGAGGTTTCATATTTATTGAATCAGACATTTGATTTTTAGCTTAGGGTAGATTGGTATGTACATAAATAAGCTCACAAGTTTGAGAATCTACTTTTCAAAGTTTGAAGCCTGAGGAGAAGGCCATAAGGCTTCTATGATCAGTTGTTGTTTTCTATTTAAATTTCAAAAGTCAAATCAGTTTTTGAGTTAAGCCAATTTTTATTTTTCTCAGTTTCAGTTAGTCATTTGAGTGTCAAGTATTTTATATTGACTCCATCTCTCAATAGATGAGGCTACCTAGTGTACGGTGTATTGGACACCTCCTAAAGAAGCTTTCATCCCCAACAGTGGAGCCGATGTTAGTGTCTATGAATCATCAATGATTAAATACACTCTATCATTCTTATTTGGTAAAGTCCTTGGTCAAATTTTTATAGTTTCCAATGAATTTTCAAATTAAATTTGATCATTGGTTGTTGTCTAGATCAGTGTTTCTCCATTCATTCACTCATTGTCATCATCACTCATTCCGGTCAAGTATTAATTTAAGTGTCTAGGGTCATGAATAAGTTAATATACAATCATCTAGGTCATGGTCTAGGATTAGATTTGACTTGTCATCATAATGCCAATCATAAAAAAAGCAAATGAGAGTCATTTTCATCATTTGAGTCACCATCATGGGATTTAGAAAATTAGAAAATAAAGTAAAGGAAAACATTTCCTTTCCAAATAAGTTATGCTACATGTCAAATCATTCAAAAAATATTTTCTCAAGTACATATGATGTCATTAAGACAAAATCAAAGTTTTTGAGCTATTAATGTAAATGAAGCTTTTCATGAGTTTATTTCATCCTTCCAGGTTTTCAAGAGCTCCTCTCTTATATTCTAAAACTCTCCACATCCATCCAGAGATCGAAATCCATGAAATATTTGCTCCATTTTGTTGAACGCTTCATTTCTGGCATCCATGCTATGCTTTTCCTCCTACGCTATGCTTCTGGTATCCATTGGTACTTTTTAAATTTGGAGGAAAAGTAACCATCCAAAAGGTTTCATCTCATCAAATTAGGGCTTCCATTACCTCTTGAAATGTAAGTGTCAGTTTTCACTCTTCTCTTGCATTAATCTTCTCAAAAATTTCAGTGAATTTCCCTCTTCTAGGGTTTTCACTGTGTTTTTAATTTCCATGAGAATTTTTTTCAAATAATTGGTAAAAACCTAAGTTTCTTGCTCCCCTACACTCACCTACACCTTTCATAATTCCCCAAAACACTTCCCTTACTCATTCTCCTTAATTTCCTTCATTTACCTATAAACCCTAGCATAGGCTGCTCCATTGACATTTTCCTAGGCTAGGAATTTCTTTTCCACATTTTTACACATTCCCCTCACTATTTTCAATATTTTTCACTTCCCTACAATCCCTAACATCTATCCTTATCCCCTAAAATTTTCCAATAAATTTACACACTCCCTAACCCCTTCATTCCTTTGCTTCAAGACCACAGTCCCTTATCCCCTGTTTTTACAGTTATATCCTATCCCTTTCCTTCCCACTCAACTAGGGTTTAACGATGGAAACTAGAAACCATGATAATGAGAAGAAAAACTAAAACAAAGTTGGGAAATTATCCAGGTATCAGACAACACATTTCAAAGAAATCACGGCCTCACCTTTCATCAGGAATGCCTATGAGGATATGGGTTGTCTAGGTTTGTGTGAAAAGATCCAAGAAGTAGGTTTCCATGCCAAATTAACAAGCCTCTTTTCTACCACTTTTAAGAAGGATAAGGCCAAAATTGTAGGGGTTGAATTCACTATTTCAACAGATGCCATTTCCACAGCTACAGGTATCCCAAATCATGGAGAAATATGGTTTAAAGGGATGGATTTGGACATTGAGAATTACATAGCTTTCCTGAAGTCACACTACAAATATGGTCCAAAACACATTTTTCCCTTTAGACAATTTCTTGACATGTATTCTCCATTAATGAAAATTATCATGAAGTACTTTACCTATGAAGGGAGGTTCTCAAGAATTTATCAGTATCATATAAGGCTCCTCATGAATTTCACAACAGTCAAACCTCTGAACCTACCTCATTATTTTTATAGAAGTTTTGTCAAGATGATAGAGAAGGTAAAAAGCAAAGGGAAGGATCATAAATCCAACCTATTTCACCATTTCTTGGTCAAAGGCATTTTTCTCCATCATATTTCAGAAATCAACCAACCTTGGGAGAAATTCATCCAATCATCTTCTATTTTTCTTGCTACTAGTCTACCTAGCAGTTATAGTACATCATTGGCATCACCAAAGCCACAAGAGGTTGTCTCTTCAAACAAAATAGTTGCATAGTCACCTAGGGAATCAGTGGCAAAGACACCTAGGGCATAGTTGACCAAAACCTACACCAGAGGGAAAATACAAGTTTTTTCTCCTTAATAACACTAGCATGATGCACCCTTGAATGATGATGAGCAGGCACATTTTGAGGATGACATGGCAGAGCATGAGGCACAAAAGTAACTTGAGGAGATAATAAAGGAGAAAGAAGAAAAAATAAGAGAACTCAAGGATGGTATTTCAAAGGCAAATTTCATGATAGCATTTCTACAGCAGGAGAACATGCAGCTTAAGTTAAACCATCTTTTGTCAAGAAAACCTAAGACATATTTGGTGGAATAGGTTGATAAAGGGAAGGCAGTGATTTATTTTGATGAAATTGAGGACAAAGATGTGCATATGAAGCCAAGGAGGCCAATGATAAGAGGATTATCAAGTTAGAAAGAGCAGGAAAGTGAGCCATCTTCTCCCTTAGGTCAGCAAGATTTTGATGACATGATTGCAGCTTAGATTGAACAAGACAAATAATTTTTGCTAGGCAGGGTTAATGAACACCTCAATATTCTCTTGAAGAAGGCCAACAGGGCCACCAACCTCGAGAGGCACATGGAAAGGCACTACTACACAAGAAACAAGGTTGCTCAAATTAGGGTAAAAAATATGAAGAAAAAGCTTAAGAAAACCCTAATCAAGCTAAAGAAGAGGGATAAGTTGGATTTGCTGGCTGAGGCATCTCTGGAGGTCTAGGTCATCATTCAAGGATTCTAAGAATGAATTTTCAACAAATTTTGAGTAGTTTTGGTTTTTATTTTGGATTTTTGGAAATTTTGGCAATTTTGGATGCACAGAAGTACAACGTGGCTGCTCTACGCTTCTTCTCAGGACCTCCAAATGATGAATTTATTGCATGGTTGGATATATTTTGGTGAATACATGTCAGATATGTACTTGGTTTTCATTTTTAGTTCACATGATGGAAGGAAAAGTCAGAAAAAATGCTAAAAAAAAATGTTTTTGCCACTTTTTTAGACCCTGCGTTGCGCTTCTGGAGAAGTCTTGGGAAAAATGATTTTTTGGAAGCTTCAAAAGGAGATTTTTTCCCGGTTTAACACTTCAAGAGGCTAGTAGACATCCAGGGATATCTTCTCCAACTATCATTTCATCTTGAATATGCACAAAAGCCACCTAAAAATCCCCTCCAAGGTCACGCTATGCTTATACTTGAGCATGCTACGCTTATGTGTTTGCACGGTGTGCTTCTGAGTTAAAGGTTTTTATGGACATGTGGTAGTCAAGAGGTCAAAAGGATCAAGGTTATAACTGTCTCATGATATTTTTTCATAGTTAATGAGTCTACTGATGTTCCTCATTGTTAAAGGATCTTTTATTTAATGAAAGAGACAAAGACTCCTACTTGTTAGCTAAAATAGGGGAGATTGTTTCGAACTTCCCTAAAAACTATGTAATGACTCATTAGGTCCATTAACGAAGTGTTTTGGATCAGGTTTCTTCCCATAGTGATATAACGTTCTATATTTTCTATATGTACTCCAATTGAAGTCATTGTAGAGGTTGGATAGTTGATAATTACAGTGTGGAGCTTATGTACATATTTTTATAGTGATATCAAAGACATGTTGCAGCTATAATTTTGGGAATCTAGTGGTATGCTTATTGGAATTGTTCTTATAAGTTTTACCATCAAATTGAATGTTTAAGTTTCCTTGCAATCACATGTATGCTTTCATTTGATGATTTCATGAGTTTTTAAAGTAGAATTCATGGTTTTATGCTTTGTTTTGATGAGATTTTCATGTACCTATTCTATTTCTTCTGATGAATGAACTCATAGTCATATGTTAATTTTGATTCTTCCTTTATCAAACCCTATAGCACAATGACAATACAAATATGTTTCTAAGAATACCTATCTGGCCTCATTTTCATCTCTGTAGTTGGTCATTTGAAACCTGACCTTGAAACCTTGACCTAGTTCCTAGACTGAAACTTCCTATCCAGAAAATTCAAAGTAAAACCCTAATCAAAATTACTAAGCTTATATATAGCCTAATATATTTTCCTTTCCACTCACTTTATTGACTGTGAAATTGATACCAAGAGATCCCTCTCTGGTTTGATAGGGCTAGCTACCAAATCTAAAGATTGGTTTGAGGTTACCTCCTCCAGTCTCATTTCTTAGTCTTGGTAAGTAGGGGGAGTGATAACATTTTTGGCGTCGTTATCAGGGAGGGAAGGTTAAATATTTATTGGGAAAGAATGAAAAATATTAGATTTGATTGCTGATGGTGAGAAGTGGTCAAACACAAGAAGATTATGCATATTTCACCTGAATCATAAAGTTCAGTGTTTTCTTGGTGACTCCACTGTTCAAAAAATAGTAGCTTGAAGATTTTTTTGGTGACTTCACTGGTTTCAAGATGGATTTAATTTTTAGAAGCTATCCTCTTTTGAATCACACCTATATTCCTGGTTTTCTAAATCATATGCCTCGTGTTGATTGGCAGACTTATTTTCCAAAATTTAAGGATGAAGAAGGCAGTAATGTTGCTTTGAATTTTAGTAAGTTTCATATGCACATACATAGGCTAGGGGTTGGAATTCATGAATATTTCTTGATGAAGATATTTATGGCGAGAAGAAAGAGCAAGGTTTTGACATTAGAAGTTTCCATCTGCTATTCATGTTCTCTTAAAGCTTTCTACGCAGCATTTTGTAAAAATTATAAACAAAACTACCCTTCTCTAGTGCTGGTAGAAAACCTTTGTGGAAACCTTGATGATCTTATTCAACATATGGGGATTAACATTCATGATAACTATATATTGGATGATGATATTGAAAAGCCTTGTCTGATTTATTTTCTCATCAGGAGGAAGCAGTAGAGGATAACCATGACATTCAGGAAGATATTCAACAGTCAGTAGTTTTCCCCTTTATTATAGATGAGGACAGGGATGCAAATAGTCATACAGATTTCCCTTAAGATCATACATCTTTTGAATATTTATTTCAAGAAGAGAATTTTGAAAATCAGGGTTTTGAAGAGGCAAACATTGACACTTTAGACAATAAGCTAACAAATAATGAAAGTTGTTTGCATCAGCAAGAACTTGTTTTCCTTAAAAGTCATAATGATTTTCTCACGTTTGAAGTGCATGAAGAGTTGAACTTCAGGTTTTTCCTATTTTATTTGAGGATCATAAAAAATGCATGGATGATCATAAATTTTTTAGTGAAAGTTCCGAAGGTATAAAATATGGACTAATTTTCAATGGAATTTATCCCTTGGATCATCAAGACTTGACAATCTTCCATATTTTCAAGGATCCTTTTGCTGATTTTCTCCAGTCATCAAAAGATATGATTTTTCATGGTTTCAAGGATCCAATGGTAATTTTATTGCATTCATCGGTTAAATAATTTGAGTTTTCTATGGAGCATGGATTCAATTTTCATTTTGAGTTGCTAATAGATGATCCAATTTTGATTTTGCTCAAGCACAGTCAAGAAGAACAAGTGTTGGATCAATTCTTTGACTCACTATACTAGAGGTTTCATATTTCTTGAGTCAAACATTTGATTTTCAGCTTATGGTAGATTGGTATGTACATAAATAATCTCACAAGTTTTATCATCTACTTTTCAGAAGTTTGAAGCTCGAGGAGAAGGCCATAAGGCTTCTATGATCAACTCTGGTTTTCTGTTTAAAGTTCAAAAGTCAAATTAGTGTTTGAGTCAAGTTAGTTTTGATTTTTTTGAGTTTCAGTTAGTCATTTGAGTGTCAAGTCTTTTATTTCGACTCCATTTCCCAATGGATAAGGCTACCTGGTCTACGGTGTTCTTGACAACTCCTAAAGGAGGTGACATCCCTGGTTGGAGACAATGCTAGTGTCTATGAGTCGTCAATGATCAAATACACTCTTCATGCTTATTTGGTAAAGTCCTTGGTAAAAATTTTATAGTTTCAAATGAATTTTCAAATAAAATTTGACCATTGGTTGTTGTCTAGGTCAGTGTTGCTCCCTCCATTCACTCATGGTCATCATCACTCATTTCGGTCAAGTCTTCATTTAAGTGTATAGGGTCATGAATTAGTTAATATACAACCATCTAGGTCATGGTCTAGGATTATATTTTACTTGTCATCATAATTCCAATCATAAAAAAAGAAAATGAGAGTCATTTTCATCATTTGAGTCACCATCATGGGAGTTATAAAATTATAAAATAAAGTAAAGGGAAACATTTCCTTCGCAAAGAAGTTATGCTACATGTCAAATCATTCAAAAAATATTTTCTCAAGCACATATGATGTCATTAAGCCAAAATCAATGTTTTGAGCTATTAAGGAAAATGAAACTTTTCATGAGTTCATTTCATCCTTCCAGGTTTTCAAGAGCTCCTCTCTTATATTATAAATCCCTTGACAACCATCCATAGATTGAAATCCATCAAATATTTTCTCCATTCTGCTGAATGTTGCGTTTCTGGCAGCCACGCTATGCTTTTCCTCCTACACTACGCTTCTGGTATCTATTTCTGCATTTTCAAATTGGAGGCAAAGAAACCATCCATAAGGTTTCATCTCAGCAATTCAGGTCTTCTAGTACCTCTTCGAAAAGTAAGTATCAGTTGGAACTCTCATCTTGCATCTATCTTCTGAAAACTTTTAGTGAATTTCCCTCTTCTAGGGTTTTCATTGCATTTCTCATTTTCATGAGAATTTGTTTCAAATCAGTGGTAAAACACTAAGTTTATTGCTCTGATAAACTCACCTACACCTTTTATTCTTCCCTAAAACACTTCCCTCACTCATTCCCCTTCATTTCCTTCATTTCCCTATAAACCCTAGCATAGGTTGCTCCATTGATAGTTTCCTAGGCTAGGATTGTGGTTTCCACATTTTTACACATTCCCCTCACTATTTTCAAGATTTTTCACTTCCCCACACTCCCTAACATCTATCCCTATCCCCTAAATTTTTCCCATAAATTTAAACACTCCCTAACCCCTTCATTCCTTTCCTTCAACACCACAGTCCCTTATCCCCTATTTTTACAACTATATCCTATCCCTTTCCTTCCCACTCAACTAGGGTTTTAACCATGGAAACTGGAAGCAGTGAAACTGAGAAGAAAAATTAAAATAAGGGTGGGAAAGTATCCAGGTATGAGACAACACATGTCAAATAAGTCACGACCTCACCTTTCATTAAGAAAGCCTTTGAGGATATGGGTTGTCTAGGTTTTTGTGAAAAGATCCAAGAAGCAGGTTTCCATGCCAAATTGACAAGCCTCTTTGCCACCACATTTAAGAAGGATAAGGAAAAAATTTCAGGGGTTTACTTCACTATTTCAGCAGATGCCATTGCTACTGCTAAAGGTTTCCCAAATCATGAATAAATCTGGTTTAAAGGGATCGATTTCGACATTGATAATTACAAAATTTTCCTAAAGTCGCACTATAAAGATGCTCCAAAACACAATTTTCCCTTTAGACAATTTCTTGAAAGATATGCTCCATTAATGAAAATTATCATGAAGTAATTTACCTACTAAGAGAGGTTTTGAAGACTTTATCAGTATCATATAAAGCTCCTCATGCATTTCACAACAGTCAAACCTCTAAACCTACCTCATTATTTGTATAGAAGTCTTGTCAAGATGATAGAGAAGGTATAGAGAAAAGGGAAGGATCATAAATCCAACCTATTTCACCATAGCTTGGTCAAAGTAATTGTTCTCCATAAGATTTCAGAAAACAACCTAACTTGGGAGACATTCATCCAATTAACTTCTCTTATGCATACTACTAGTCAACCTAGTAGTCATAGTACACCATTGTAATCACCAAAGCCACAAGAGGTTGGGTCCTCAAACAAACCATTTTCACTGTCACCTATGACATCAATGTTAAATTCACCTACGAGAGAGTTCAATAAAACCTACAACAAAAGGAAAAGACAAGGATTTTTTCCTTCAGAATACCGACATGATGCACCCTTGCATGATGATGAGTAGGAACATTTTGAGCATGACATGGCAAAGCATGAGGCACACACTTCACCTGAGTGATAATAAAGGAGAAAGAAGCAGAAATAAGAGAACTCAAGGACAACCTTTCAAAAGAAAATTTCATGATAGCATTTATACAACAATAATAGGAAGTTGAAGGTAAACCAACATTTGTTAAGAAAACCTAAAGCATATTTGGTGGAAAAGGATGAAAAAGGTAAGGCAATGATTGATGTTGGTCAACTTGAGGAAAAATATGTGTAGATGAAGCAAAGGAGGTCAATGAAAAGAGTATTATCAAGGAAGAAAGAGCAGGAAAGTGAGCCATCTTCTCCCTTAGGTCAACAGGATTTTGATGACATGATTCCAACTGAGATTGAACAAGAAAAATAATTTTGGATTTTCAAGGTTAATGATCAACTAGAGATTCCCTTGAAGAAGACCAACAGGGTCACCAACCTCAAGAAGCACTGCTGCATAAGAAAAAAGGTTTCTCAAATTAGGGTAAAAAATATGAAGAAAGCGCTTAAGGAAATCCTAATCAAGCTAAAGAAAAGGGATAAGTTGGATTTTCTGGCTAAGGAATCTCTAGCTATCTATGTCATCATTCAAGGATGATAATAATGAAGTTTCAACAAATCTTGAGTAGTTTTGGCATTTTTTTGGATTTTTGGAAATTTTGGCAATTTTGGATGTAAAGAAGCACAACATGGCCATGCTACGCTTCTTCCGAGGACCTCCAAATGATGAATTTTTTGCATGGATGGATATATTTCGGTGAATACATGTTAGATATGTACTTGGTTGTCCTTTTTAGTGCACAGGAAGGAAGGAAAAGTCACAAAACATGATCAAAAACATCTTTCTGCCACTTTTTTAGACCCCACGCTGTGCTTCTAGAGAAGTCTTGGGAAAAGTGATTTTTTGGAGGCTTAAAAAAATTATTTTTTGCAGGATTAACACTTTAAGAGGCTAGTAGACATCCAAGGTTATCTTATCCAACCATCAGTTAATCTTGAAGATGCACAAAAGCCACCTAAAAAGCCCCTCCAAGCTCTATGCTTCTGCCTAATCACGCTACGCTTTTGTGTTTGCACGTTGTGCTTTTGTGTTAAAGGTTTTTCTAGATAGGTGGCAACCAAAAGGTCAAAAGAATCTAGGTTATGGCTGTATCATGAGATTTTTTCATAGTTAATGATTCTATTGATGTTCCTCCTTGTTAAAGGATCTTGTATTTAACGAAAGAGACAAAGACTAGTACTTGTTAGCTAAAATAGGGGAGAATGTTTCAAACTTCCCTAAAAACTATGTAATGACTCATTAGGTGCATTAATGAAGTGTTTTGGATCAAGTTTCAACCCATAGTAATAGAATCTTCTCTATTTTCTATATGTACTCCAACTAAAGTGATTGTAGAGGTTGGATAGTTTATAATTATAGTGTGGAGCTTATGTACATCTTTTTTCAATGATATCAAAGACATGTTGCAGCTATAATTTTGGGACTCCAGTGGTATGCTTATTGTCATTTTTCTTCTCAGTTTTACCATAAAATTGAATGTTTATGTTTCCTTGCAATCATGTGTATTCCTTCACATGTTGATCTCATGAGTTTTTAAAGCATAATTCATAGTTTTATGCTCTGTTTTGATGAGATTTTCATGTATCTATTCTATTTCTTCTAATGAATGAACTCATATTCATATGCACATTTTGATTCTTCCTTTCCCACACCCTATTCCACAATGAAAATATAAATATGTTTCTAAGCATACCTACCTGGCCTCATTTTCATCTCTGCAGTTGGTCATTTGAAACCTAACCTTGAAACCTTGACCTAGTTCCTAGACTGACAATTCCTATCCAACAAATTCTAAACAAAAATCTAATAAAAATTACTAAGATTATATCTAGCCTAAGATATTTTCCTTTTCACTCACTTTATTGACTGTGAAATTGATACCGCTAGAGCGGTCTCTCTAGTTTGGTAGGGCTAGCGACCAAATCTAAATATTGGTTTGAGGTTACCTCCTTCAGTCTCCTTTCTCAGCCTTGGGAAGCAGAGGGAGTGATAAAATTTTTGGGGTTGTTACCAGGGAGTGAAGGTTAAATATTTCCGGGAACGAACAAAAAATAATAGCTCTAATTGTTGATGGAATATAATGGTCAGGCACAAGAAGTTTGTGCATCTTTCACCTAGCGACTCTAGTGTCAAAGAATCCAAAATTTTTGAGTTTTCATGGCAACTCCACTATTAAAAAACTGGTAGCTTGAAAAACGTTTTGGTGAATTTATTGTTTTCAAGATGGATTCAATTGCTAGAAGGTATCCTCCTATGAATCACACCTATATTCATGGTTTTCCAAATCATATGCCTTGTGTTGATTGGTAGACTTATTCTCCAAAATTTAAGGATGAAGAAGGCAATGATGCTTCTTTGCATTTGATTAAGTTTCATATGCACATACATAGGCTAGGGGTTGAAATTCATGAAGACTGCTTGAAGAAGATATTTATGGCAACCTGAGAAGAGAGAGAAAATTTTTGGTATGAGAAGTTGTCATCTTCTAGTCTATGTTCTCTTAAATATTTCTACACAACATTTTAAAAACATTATAAAAAAAACTACCCTTCTCTAGTGTTGGTAGAAAACCTTTGTGGAAACCTTGATGATCTTATTCAACATATGGGGATTTACATTCATGATAAATATTTAACGGATGATGAGATTGAAGAATCCTTCTTGGATTTATTTTCTCATCAGGAGGAAGTAGTGGAGGATAACTATTACATTCAGGAAGATCTTCAACATTCAGTATTATTCTGCTTTATTATAGATGAGGACATGGATGAAAATAGTCATTCATATTTCCCTTCTGATCATACATCTTTTGAATACCTCTTTCAACAGGAGACTTGTGAAAATTAGGGTTTCGAAGAGGTATGCATGAAAAATTTAGACAATAAGCTAACACATAATGAAATTTGTTTGCATAAGAAAGAACATGTTTTCCTTAAAAGTCATAATGATTTTCTCCCAGGTGAAGTGCATGAAAATTCAATTTTAGGTAAACTTGAGCTACATGAAGAGCTGAACTTACAGGTTTTACCTATTTTATTTGAGTATTTTGGCTAGGCAGGGTTAATGAACACCTAGAGATTCTCTTGAGGAAGGCCAACAGGGCCACCAACCTACAGAGGCACATGGAAAGGCACTACTGCACAAGAAACAAGGTTTCTCAAATTAAGGTAAAAAATATGAAGAAAAATCTTAAGAAAAAATTAATCAAGCTAAAGAAGAGGGATAGCTTGGATTTGCTAGCTGAGGCATCTATAGTTGTCTAGGTCATCATTCAAGGATACTATGAATGCAGTTTCAACAAATTTTGAGCAATTTTTCTATTTTTTTGGATTTTGGAAATTTTGGCAATTTTCGATGTACAAAAGCGTAACATGGCCACGCTACGCTTCTTCCCAGGACCTCCAAATGATGAATTTATTGCATGGTTGGATAGATTTTGGTAAATAACTTGGTTGGCCTTGTCAATGCACCAGATGGAAGGAAAATTCAGAAAACATGCTCAAAAACATGTTTCTGCCACTGTTTCAGACCCCACGCTGCCCTTCTGGAGCAGTCTTGGGAAAAGTGATTTTTTGGAGGCTTAGAAAGGAGATTTTAGCATTTTTAACACTTCAAGAGGATAGTAGACATCTAGGTCTATCTTATCCAACCATCAGTGTTAGTATGAATCTTAATCGCAAGTGTACGAAAAAAGATCACTTTAGTTGTGCATAACAAACAACCCTAATAACAAAGATGGTTGCCAATATCTTCATATATGCAATTAGGTGATCAAGATAAAAACGAGATTTACTCCATGCAACCCAATAGACAAGACAATAATATGTTGAATGAATTTTATATTAAGGGCAACTGGGAGGAAAACATAGAAGGATGTTACCAGTTCTCCTCAACGGGATGGGTTCTTGTAAGTCCTCAACACTTCAGATCTAAAATTCCTCTCTCTTGATGGTGTAGAAAACCTAGACAAAAATGGAACTCAAAGGGAGCTCATAAGAAAAAATATAGAAAAATATGACAATGATGGTGGATCAAAGTCAGACCAAAAGTATAGATCCAAAGTGATCTTTAGGCAACAAAAGGTGATGAATGAATGGAAAAACCCTTCTATTTATAACAAAATATTGAGTTAGACTAGATATTGGTGCATAATTAAAATATTATTAACCAAATCAAGATCCAATTTTTATGGAATATTTGATTATTTTTGTTAGAGGGAAAAAGAATTTGACTTGGGTCAAATCCCTTTATTTGTAAAGAATAAATAAATAAATGATTTATTTATTATTTTAAGGATGTGGTTGAGTAATAATCAAATAAATACTGATTTATTTAATTATTAATGGATGATTTAGTCAAATTTAACATGGAATATTATTTAAATAAGGTTTAAATAATTATTCCTAGAAAATAATAAGATAAATAATAATTTATCTAATTAATTTTTCTATTAATTTGGGTTAAATATGACCAGGAATATTAATTAAACTATTGTTTAACTAATTATTCCTTGAGGAAAATAAAAAAAATGTGGATTTATTTAATATTTCCTCATGGGATTTTCTATTTAGACCATAAAAAACTTAATAAAGGTGTTTTACTAAGTTATTTTTCATAGTGAAAGCAATTTTACTTAGGGTAAAATTGGTCTTACATGGTGTACTTAGGTCCATCTAATAGTAACAGGTTAGATGACCAAAAAATGGTGTAACAGATTTCCCCCCAGCGTCTGAGCGTTAGGATCTAATCATATGACCGAAGTACGTTGTAAGAACTCAGTCATTAGACACCGAAGGGGAAGTCAAAGAGAGAGAAATATAAAGTAGACCGAAGCGCTAAAGGACTAGACCCTGAGGAGGCAAGACTTATAGGTGCAACAAGTCTCTTTTATGAGGGAGTATATGTGCTATAGGCGGCGAGGGAGGCATACCTATGCCCGTCGAGAAAAAATACAAAGAATAATGTGTCCAATAAACAAGGGACTGAACAATATATTACATGTTGGCATAAACATGAGCCAGGTAAAAACATGATAATGAATCCCACATACATATTGTGCCTGGGATAATAGTCGGGACTTATACAATAATATCTGAGTACATGAGATACAAATACAACCTAAATGCCCCTATAAATAGGAAAGGGATATGAAAATCTGACTGATACATGCAAATAAAAAGGCGCTGCAAGCAGCTCAGGCCGACATCATGAAATATATGGAGCTACATCAAAGGCTGTAATGAAGAGGTCATCCGGGCATGTGGGGGGCTACCTGTAGGGCCACCCCCTCATGAGGGCTGAAAACATCTCACACACACCCAGGAATCACCGATATTAGTTGCTGCATCACTGAACCATCAAGTATACAGATCTCGATCATGCTGAAAGGAGCTAGAGCTAAGAAACAATCAAGTCAAAGGGTAATAAGGAGTCCCTTTGCCTGATCCAAGGCACCAAAAAAGAGTGGAAGCTGGAACCAAGGTACACCACCCTCTAGACTTGTCTTTTGGAATGAATGATCTGATGTCAACAGAAGGAGGTCTACCATAGGTGACGCAAGAAGGGTCCTCAACTAAGGCGCGAGATAAAATAGTAGAGTGACTGATAGACTGACATCAGGGATGATGATAAAATGAGGGGTACTAAGTAGCGAACAGACAACTTCCCTTGTTAGAGAATAAAGGGCATGGATGACCTGGCAGCGGCTGACATAATATCATGAGGGATAGGGGACAGTGGGACTGAAGGCCATAATGTGCGACATGAGAAAGGAACCAAGAAATGAAGGATGGAAGACTATAGCGGGGTACAAAGGGACTTGGGATAGACTCCATGAATGTGATGATGACTCAAATCAGATGCTCTAAAAAAGGGTGACTCGATGATGCTTCCACACAGAAAAGGTCCAAAGGGGACCATAAAAACATGAGTACATGATGGTTACTCACGACGAAAATCGACACGAGCATGGAAAAGTGTGAAGGCAAAGTGGTGCCCCAAGTACAAGTGTTGCAGGTGAAGAAATTCGATTTTGAGGAGTGGTGAAGTGACCCTTCTTGGACGAAATGTGTCTTGGTGAATTATCAAATCACAAAAAATTTACAGATACCCATTTGAGGGCTCGACGAGAGGTTTCCAGCGGTACAGATGGTTTTTCAAACTAAGATATGGTTTGGCCGCAGCAGGCGAAATAAAAATTAGTGGTTTCTCTTTTAATAAGGCATTTTCCGTCCAAATTCACTCATTTGCATGTGGAGTTGTGGTGAATGTAGAGAGGAGAGAAACCCCTAAATCTTGCGACGATTGTAGTGGAAAAATTGACCATTGGAATCAAGATCCGTTAGTTGCAGGTAAGAGGCATAACCCTACTCTTTCATTTAAGGGAATCAAAATTTTAGTTTTAGGCACCCAGAGCTCATGAACAGGCCAGGTCGCACTTTTTGGGGTCTGTTCTGTGACCTGGGAAGCAGGTATTGGGCAGAAAACTGTGACTTGTCCCACGAAATGACCTGAAAAGTGCAACCTGTCAGAGAAAGGGGGTTTCAGTGTTGTTTTTGGCTGAGATCTAGGATTTTTATGGTTGAGGGGCATAGGTTCCCCCAAGCATATTATGGTCATGTCAAATGTATTTAGAAAAGGGGAATCTAAACACATCTTTAATGATGTGGTTCACCATTTTTTTTCGTTATGGTTATGAAGTTTGAGAAAGGGAATTGGGGATTACCAATCTCTTTTGGTATTGCATATATGAAACAAATGGACTAAGTTTCTAGGTTGGCATACATGGTGTCACTATCCCAAAGAGTGGTTTTGGAGATAGTGAACTGGTGCTCTCCTAGAAAGCCCACAGTTTGGTCAACAACAATGTCGAAGGGGTTGGGTTGTTGATGTAATATGAAGGAATGATGAGGGGTATCATCCCTAGAGTGATATGAAGTGATATGGGCCTCTAGAGGTTCTTCTAAATAGGTAAGAATGATGGTACTAGAGTCGACACAACCAGATGCACTAGGAGAGTTGTGGAGAATTTATTCTCCTAGCCTCTCAAATATGGGTGCCCCCTTACCCAAACATTGGGTGTCAATGTAATGGCCACAAGGTGTATGTGGTTCGACTGCATGGGTTCAACGTAAGGGGGGATGGATAAAGTCAGGGGTGGTGATGGCTTCCATAGTGTCATAATTTTAATAGAAGATGGAGTGACTAGAGGAAGAAAGACCACCTGACGTGGCGAAGCTACCTGAATCATCATCATGAGAAGAGAGGTTCACATGCACATCGTCACGGGGGTGATGTAAGAACAAGAAGATAAGGGATCCACTAATGTTGAGCCTAGGGTGATCGCTGAAGGGAGGTCGAGTGAAACAGAAGGGGAAGTCTCAGAGGGAGCTTCCACTGTGGATCTCATGAATGATGACAGGTAGTGGAAATTGGCCGAAGACTCTGTCATTTCGACATCTGGAGGGGGAATGTCTATAGGAGTCGATGTGTCCTCTAGTTTTGGTGAAGCAAAACACACAAATAAGGGAGCGGTGGACTCGTTGTGCTTGGCCTCGAATTGGCGAACTACCGCTAGAGAGGTGTGGAAGTCCTCGAGGCAGGGACAGAGGTGGGTATAGTGGCAATGGAGATCACACAAAGTGCAGGGGTGGTTGGTGTGAATAGTCTTGGGGTTCCTGGCTGCAGTCGAGGAAGGAATAGAGGTTTCTGGGACCATAGACTTAGGGAACATGACATTACCCATGGGCTTGAGATGAGGCAACTCCGGACAAATATGGGCGGCATGACTAACAACATCACACAAAGCACATTGGATGGTACACTTTGGAGGCCGAGGAGGGGAAGGGTTTGTCGGGGAAGCCTTATCTTTTTATTCCCTCTTGCGAGCTTTTCCCTTCTTACCTGAAGTGGTCTCAATAGGAGGTGGTTCCTGTTGAGGTGGGTGAGGCACCGTAGCAGTGGGAGAAGTCAGAGGGACCGGTTGAACTGTGTCAAAGCAAGATAAGGTTTGGGTTGACCAGGTAGGGTAGTGGCTGGAGGATCAAGGTACTAGACGGGAATCCCAAGGGTCAGGTTAGGAAGAGAAAGGGTAGCCATGATAGGTACCGTGTACACTCCTGGGGGGAGCTAGGAACGTTATCTGACCGGAGGGGTAATGGCCAGGCGGGACGGATCCAAGATGGTTAAGGCCTGGAGGAACCATTCCAGGAGGGTAAAGAGGCTCATGGATACCAACTGTAGGTGAAGGGATAGGAGGAGGAGGTCCAGAAGGCTGAATCGAAGGGCTAGGAGTAGGCTGCGGAGGGCAAGGAGGCTGCTGACTAGCTGAAGTGGGCCGCTTGAGGGCAACCCAAGACAATTGCATCATGCAAACATTCGATGAGTTGGGATCAGAGACAGGAGGAGGAAGACCAGGGAATGTACCAATAAATGAGGAGTCTTTGTAAACTCTTGGTGAGACACTAGTCAAAGGATTGACAGTTTGCTTATTGGCCACTGAAGAGATGCCGGAATTAGGGGAGGTCTCAAACTTCGGTTCATAATATGTCAACTGGTCAATGGTGACTATATTTCCATTATGAGGGAAGGAAATCTTGCGATGAACCATAAATGGGACAACAAACATCGCATAGGTGTAACTACGACCCAATAGAATGTTGTAATCTAAGGGGGAATATATGACTTCTACGTCAATGCAAACAGTCTTGCCTGCAAGAGTAATAGGATAATTGTGGAATAGGCCAATGGGCTGGGAGGCGTGGCCATCCCAAGCTTGGAGAGTTGTCATGGAAGGAGCCAACTCAGGTGATATGAGTTTCTTCCAAAACGAAGCGGACATCATGCAGGTGGATGCCCCCTCATCAATGATGCACCAAGAAACGTTGCCGTTCTGGATCTTGACTGGGATTTGGAAGGCGATGGAAGCAGGGAGAGGTGGATGTTATGATCAGTCAACATCAAATACAATCATTCGATCATCAGAAGGATCTACAGTGCCCATGGTATATAGTAGATCTTTTCGTTGTGAAGGGCACGACTGGAGGATTTCCAGTGTTGAAATGGCAGCAGGAGATTGCGCCAAATGATCTACTATGTTATACGAATGGGCAGCTTTTCCAGAATCAAAATTTCGGCATAGTGGTCCCTTAGGGATCTTGGTATAAACCTCTGCCTTAGGCTGAGGGATCTGCAAGGGACCATTAGGTGTCAAAAGAGGCTTTGCAGAGACCAAAGGAGGTGGCTCGGGGACAGATGTAGCGGGAGGCTTGTTGTACTGACGGGACCGAGTCTCAAGATTGATGTCTACAGTTATAGGTTGGTTAGAATGTCGGGGGTACCATATGGAAGAGTTTGAGTGGCCACCTGACCTTCAGGTGGTTGGGTAGCCACAAATCCTTGCTGAGGGAAAGGATTAGTAAACACAATCGACTGAATAGGTGCAGCACTAGGAGGGACGGAAGGGGAGGCTTGTTGTCCTTGCAATGTTGCTTGAGACTCCCACATCTACTTCATTAATGGTAAAAGAGGACAATCATGCTTGTAATTACCATAAACACCACAACAAGAAAAAGGCTTGTTTGTGCGAACAGGCCTGTCCTGCTTGGGCTGAGTGCCTTGTTGCTGGTTAGCAATGTTAGGAGCATTATTTTGTAGATTAGGTCCAATATTACTGAGAGAAGATTGATTTTGAGTGCCTTTCCTCTTCTTTTTGGAAGGAGAAGGATTAGTTGCATCCTGCTGTGCATACACTTGCCCCTAAGGGGGTGGTGGCTGCTGCTTCGGGGGTTGAGAAGGAAAGGGAGGAGGAGGTGCTAATGCTGGAGGGGCTAGAGCACCAGGCTTTGATACAGATAATAATGAGGTTGGGTAACAGTGTGGTAAATAGGAGGTTGGGAAAAAGGAGGAGGCATGTGGTATCATTGATACATGCTACCGGGAGGGGGAAAAGTTCAGGAGGTACTGGCCCCCCCCTAAGGAAAACCATAGCCCATGAGAGGCTAAGCATATGGATGAGAGAGAGCTCCAATGATACTGTCAGTGGCATGAGATGCCCCCAATATGTTGGCACCACTGGGTCTAGGAAGATCAGGTAGAACGGTATAAACATAACTCGACTGAGCATAGATCATGTCATATTTTAACGCAATTTGGAGAGCGGCTTCTTCGGTTTGAGGGAAATGTGAAGCGACATATTTTCTTATAGGAGGCAAGAGAGATATAAGGAACCAGTCCATGTAGACATGGTCTTCGAAGGTAGGGGCTCGAAATAAGCTCTTTCTTCTCCGCCATTCCTAGACATGATCAGATAGGCAGGTCACAGACGATTGACGGAAAGAAGTTAAGAGATTGGTACCAATGTCGTAACGAAGGGAAAGCTGGAAATAAGATAGAAAATCCCGATCAAGAGTCACAAAGGTGGTATGAGAGGATGAGGCCTGATCAACATACCACTTAGAAGCTTCGCCTATAAGCGTACGTTGGAACAACCGAAGACGGACAGAGTCATCGGTAACGGAGTTAGATGAACACCACATGTGGAAAGGTTGAACATGATTTATAGGATCTTCTTCAGCAAGGCCTTCAAACTTGGGGATGTCGGAAGGGAGATTAGTCGGCATAGGAGGCCAACTAGCATCATGGTGTATAGGGTCATTGATCAACTGGTTAAAATCGGGAAGACTGAGGCCTGCCATATAGGGGAGAAAGGGAGAAGCCGAAGTAGTTCCTATGGCAGTCCCACTAGTAGTATTGCCAGCATTAGGGTGGGGCTACCACCAGTGTTAGGTCCTGAACCAAATATGGTGAAGGTGATAGGAGGAGAATCGGGGGTGGAACCAGAAAGAGAACCCAATGAACCAGAAGAGGAGTCGGAGTGCGGACTCGGTGGAGGACTAACTCAAATCCTACGTGGAGGAGTAAGTATTCCTACTAGAAACTGAGGATGAAGGCAAAGAAGTCTCCAGGATAAATTCCTTGGTGGTGCAATGATGAAGAAACAAACACGACACAAGGGGAAGAGTGACCAACAAGGGCGGAGAGGTGCAGGAGCAAATTATTGCAATGTCGGAACAAGGGTAGAGAGGTGCAGGATCAATTGATTTCAATGTTAAAGTCTTTGCTTGGCAGTGTTAACCAAGCTCTTCTTCACTTAGGGTGTGTGTGTAAAGTGTGTAAATTTTAATTTTTAAACCCAGACGTTTGTAGAGAAAAGGAAAAAGTGTGTTGTATAACTGTAAATAAACCTTCAAATAACAATATATGAAATTGAAATAACAATAAATAAACAACGAATAATGCAATAATATAAACCCAAGGAGGCGGGCCTCTCAACAAGTAGTCTGTAGGTGGGAAAAAAACTAGTCAAAACACAAAAAAATAGCCAATAGATCTAAGGTCAGGAGGGATATGGATCTAAAGGTGGGATCTGCTGGAAAGTGATGCAGAAAAACAAAAACAAATCAGAGGAAAAATTGTTGTAAATGAGGTGGATAAAGGTTATCACCTGGAGGGAAACAGAGTGGACCCCAGAGGAAAACCCAAAAAAAAATAAAGGAGGTGATTTGGATGATAAATAACCAATCTGAAGTGGATCTGAAGGTGAGGTATCAGATCTGAAAAATGGTTGAACGCTCTGAAAATTTCAGAAAACCTACAACAACTAAAACTCTTCCACAAAGTGTGGAGGGTACTGAAGCCCAAGAGGGCTGGGTTCCCACTTATATGAGTAAAAAAAAACAAGTGTAGGTCCAAAATGGGTGGAGGAGGAGGTTAGAAAACCCTGAACAAAGGCTAAGAAAAACCCAAAAAACTTTCCGAAAAATTCTCGTAAAAAATTTAGGTTGCAGTTTCTGACCTATTTCTTGCTGAGGCCACAGTTTTTGGGCAGATTTATACATCCTGAAGCTCCAGGTCACAGGTTTAGGGCCAAAAAGTGCGACCTGCACTTCCAACGCTCTCAGGAGCAGGTTTCAGCAGAATGTGTCATCTCAGCTGCGACTAATGTCTGTCACCTATGCAATAGGTCCAAAAACACATGAAAGTTAGAATTTTTAATGTTTTAGGGTTTTATAGGTTAAAAACAACATCAAGAAAAGCAAAAAAATAATCTGAAGATAAATCCTAGGGTTTGAAGCAGCTGGATATGCAGGGATCAGAAAAACGACAGTGGTCATAATCATAAACCTGTGTGGAGTCTCCAGTTGTTAGTATGAATCTTAATTGCGAGTGTACGGAAAAAGACCACTTTAGTTGTGCATAAGAAACGGCCCTAACAACAAATATGGCTGCCAATATCTTCAGATCTGCAATTAGGTGATCAATATAAATGCTGCAAAAATCTATATCTATGCATCAAAAAAAATTAAGCAGTAAATAAAAATGAGATTTACTCCATGCATCCCAATAGACAAGACATGAATATGTTGAATTATTTTTATATTAAGGGCACCTGGGAGGAATACATAGAAGGATGTTACTAGTTCTCCTCAATGGGATGGGTTCTTGTAAT
Organism: Pinus albicaulis; assembly: GCA_034641835.2. Taxonomy (NCBI): domain Eukaryota; kingdom Viridiplantae; phylum Streptophyta; class Pinopsida; order Pinales; family Pinaceae; genus Pinus; species Pinus albicaulis. Next base: position 816,770,147 of record CM076580.1, read on the forward strand.
GACTCATTAGGTGCATTAATGAAGTTTTTGGATCATTTTTCGACCCATAGTGATAGAATATTCTCTATTTTCTATATGTACTACAACTAAAGTCATTGTAGAGGTTGGATACTTGATAATTACATTGCGGATCTTATGTACATATTTTTATAGTGATATCAAAGACATGTTGCGGCTATAATTTTGGGACTCCATTGGTATGCTTATTGGAATTGTTCTTCTCAGTTTTACCATAAAATTGAATGTTTATGTTTCTTTGCAATCACATGTATGGTTTCATATGATGATCTCATGAGTTTTTAAAGCATAATTCATAGTTTTATGCTATGTTTTGATGATATTTTCATGTATCTGTTCTATTTCTTCTAATGAATGAACTCATAGTCATATGCTCATTTTGATTCTTCCTTTCTCAAACCCTATACCACAATGAAAATAAAAATATATTTCTAAGCATACCTACCTAGACTCATTTTCATCTCTGCGGCTAGTCATTTGAAACCTGAACTTGAAACCTTGACCTAGTTCTTAGACTGACACTTCCTATCCAGAAAATTCAAAACAAAACCCTAATCAAAATTACTGAGCTTATATCTAGTTTAAGATATTTTTCTTTCCAGTCACTTTATTGATTATGAAATTGATACTGAGAGAGCCCTCTTTGGTTTGGTAGGGCTAGCTACCAAATCTAAATATTGGTTTGAGGTTACCTCCTTTAGTCTCCTTTCTCAGCCTTGGGAAGCAGAGGGAGTGATAAATTTTTTGGCATCATTTCCGGGGAGCAAAGGTTAAATATTTCTCGGGAAAGAATGAAAAATATTAGCTTTGATTTTTGATGGAGAATAATGGTCAGGCACAAGAAGGTTGTGCATCTTTCACCTAACGATTCCAGTGTCAAAGAATCCAAAAGTTTAGAGTTTTCACGGTGATTCCACTGTTCAAAAATAGATAGCTTGAAGAGTTTTTTGGTGACTTTACTGTTTTAAATATGGATTCAATTTATAGAAGGTATCCTCCTATGGATTGCACCTATATTCTTGGTTTTCCAAATCATATGCCTTGTGTTGATTGGCAAACTTATTTTCCAAAATTTAAGGATGAAGAAGGCAATGATGTTGCTTTGCATTTGATTAAGTTTAATATGCACATACATAGTCTAGGGGTTGAAATTAATGATGATTTATTGATGAAGATATTTATGGAGAACTTAGAAGAAAGAAAAAGGTTTTGGCATGAGAAGTTGCCATCTGCTAGTCTATTTTCTCTTAAATCTTTCTATGTAGCATTTTGTAAAATTTGTAAACAAAATTACCCTTCTCTAGTGCTGGTAGAAAACCTTTGTGGAAACTTGGATGATCTTATTCAACATACGAGGATTGGCATTCATGATAAATATTTAATGGATGATGAGATTGAAGAATCCTTTTATGATTTATTTTCTCATCAGGAGGAAGTAGTAGAGGATAAAAATGACATTTAGGAAGATATTCAACATTCGGTAGTTTTCCCCTTTATTATAGATGAGGACATGGATGAAAATAGTCATACATATTTCCCTTTAAACCATACATATTTTGAGTATTTATTTCAAGAAGAGACTTGTGAAAATCGGGGTTTCGAAGAGGCATGCATTGACACTTTAGACAATAAGCTAACATATAATGAAATTTATTGCATAAGAAAGAACCTGTTTTCCTTAAAAGTCATAATGATGTTCTCTCAGTTGAAGTGCATGAAGAGTTGAACTTACAGGCTTTACCTATTTTATTTGAGGATCATAAAAAATACATGGATGATCATAAATTTTTTAGTGAAAGTTCTAAAGGTATAAAACATGGACTAATTGTCAATGGAATTTATCCCTTGGATCATCAAGACATGACAATCTTCCATATTTTCAAGGATCCTTTTTCTGATTTTCTCCAGTCATCAAAAGAGATGTTTTTTCATGGTTTCAAGGATCCAATGGTAAGTCTATTGCAGTCACTGGTTAAATAATTTTAGTTTTATATGGAGGATGGATTCAATTTTCATTTTGAGTTGCCAATAGATGACTGAATTATGGTTCTGTTCAAGCATAATCTAGAAGCACATGTGTTTGATCAATTATTTGGCTAGCTATACTGGAGGGTTCATATTTATTAAATCAAACATTTGATTTTCAACTTAGGGTAGATTGGTATGTACATAAATAAGCTCACAAGTTTTAGCATCTACTTTTAAGAAGTTTGAAGCCTGAGGAGAAGTCAAATAAATTTTTGAGTCAAGTCAGTTTTTATTTTTCTCAGTTTCAGTTAGTCATTTGAGTGTCAAGTCTTTTATTTCTACTCCATCACCCAATGGATGAGGCTACCTGGACTACGATGTTTTTGACACCTCCTAAAGGAGTTTCCATCCCCAGCTGGAGCCAATGTTAGTGTCTATGAGTCATCAGTGATCAAATACACTCTTTCATGCTTATTTTGTTAAGTCCTTGGTCAAATTTTTATAGTTTCAAATGAATTTTAAAATAAAATTTGGTCACTGGTTGTTTTCTAGGTCAATGTTTCTCCCTCCATTCACTCATGGTCATCATCACTCATTCTATTCAAGTTAAAATTGAAGTGTCTAGGGTCATGAATCAGTTAATATACCATCATCTAGGTCATGGTCTAGGATTAGATTTGACTTGTCATCATAATTCCAATCATAAAAAAAAGCAAATGAGAGTCATTTTCATCATTTGAGTCACCATCATGAGTTAGAAATTTATAAAATAAATTAAAGGGAAACATTTCCTTTGTAAATAATTTATGCTACATGTCAAATCATTCAAAAGATATTTTCTCAAGTACATATGATGTCATTCATCTAAAATAAAAGTTTTTGAACTATTAAGGGAAATGAAGCTTTTCATGAGTTCATTTAATCCTTCAAAGTTTTCAAGAGCTCATCCCTTATATTATAAAACTCTCCACACCCATCCAGAGATCAAAATCCATCAAATATTTTCTCCATTATGTTGAACGTTTCATTTTTGACAGCCACACTGCGCTTTTATTCGTACGCTACTTTTCTAGTATCCATTACTGTATTTTTGAATTGGAGGCAAAGAAACCATCCACAAGGTTTCATCTCAAAAAATTACGACTTCTAGTACCTCTTGGAAAAGTAAGTTACGACTTCTAGTACCTCTTCTAGGGTTTTCACCGCGTTTTTCATTTCCATGAGAATTTGTTTCAAATCGGTGGTAAAACCCTAATTTTATTGCTCCCCTACACTAAAATACACCTTTCATACTTCCCTAAAACAATTCCCTCACTCATTCCCCTTCATTTCCTTCATTTCCCTATAAAACTAGCATAGGCTGCTCCATTGATTGTTTCCTAGGCTAGGACTGTGTTTTCCACATTTTTACACATTCCCCTCACTATTTTCAAGTTTTTTCACTTCCCTACACTCCCTAACATCTATACCTATCCCCTAAAATTTTCCCATAAATTTACACACTTCTTAACCCTTTCATTCCTTCCCTTCAACACCAAAGTCCCTTATTCCCTGTTTTTACAATTATATCCTATCCCTTTTTGTCCCACTCATATAGGGTTTTAACCGTGGAAATTGTAAACATTGACATTGAGAAAAACAAGTACGATAAGGGTGGAAAGTATCTAGGTATGAGCCAACAAATTTCGAAGAAATCACAACCTCACCTTTCATCAGGAAAGCCTTTGAGGATATGTGTTGTCTATTTTTTTAGTGAAAAGATCCAAGAAGAAGGTTGCCATGCCATATTAAAAAGCCTCTTTTCCACCACTTTTAAGAAGTATAAGGCCAACATTGCAGGGGTTGACTTCACTATTTCAGAAAATTCCATTGCCACAGTTAAAGGTATCCCAAGTCATGGAGAAATCAGGTTTAAAGGGATGGATTTGGACATTGAGAATTACAAAGTTTTCTGAAATTCACACTAAAAAGATGATCGAAAAAACAAATTTTCCCTTTAGACAATTTCTTGAAAGGTATGCTCCATTAATTAAAATGATCATGAAGTACTTTAACTATGAAGGGAGGTTCTAAGGACTTTACCAATATCATATAATGCTCCTCATGAATTTCACAATAGTCAAACCTCTGAACCTACCTCATTATTTGTATAGAAGTCTTGTCAAGCTAATAGAGAAGGTATAAAGCAAAGGGAAGGATCATCAATCCAACCTATTTCACCATGGCTTGGTCAAAGTCATTGTTCTCCATTAGATTTCGGAAATCAACCTACCTTGGGATACATTCATCCAATCAACTTCTATTTTTCCTGCTACTATTCAACCTAGTAGCCATAGTACACCATTGGCATCACCAAAGCCACAAGAGGTTGGCTCTTCAAATAAACTAGTTTCACAATCACCTAGGGCATCAGTGGAAAAGACACCTAGGGCAGAGGTGACCAAAACCTACAACAAAGGGAAAAGACATATGTTTTCTCCTTCTGAACACCAACATGATGCACCATTGCATGATGATGAGCAGGCACATTTTGAGGATGACATGTCAGAGCATGAGGTACACAAGTCAGCTAGGATATAATAAATGATAAAGAAGAAGAAATAAGAGAACTCAAGGATAACCTTTCAAAGGAAAATTTCACGATAACATTTCTACAGCAGGAGAACATGCAACTTAAGGTAAACCAACTTTTTTCAAGCAAGCCTAAAGCAGATTTGGTGGCAGAGGATGATAAAGGTAAGGTGGAGATTGATGTTGATCAACTTGAGGAATTTTTTTTTCAGATGAAGCCAAGGAGGCCAATGAAAAGAGGATTATCAAGGCAGAAAGAGCAGGAAAGTGAGCCATCTTCCCCTTTAGGTCAACAAGATTTTGATGACATGATTGTAGCTAAGATTGAAAAGACTGAATTTTGTCTTGGCATGAGGGTTAATGAAAACATGGAGATGCTCTTGAAGAAGTCTAGCAGGGTCACCAACCTCCAGAGGCACATGGAAAGGCACTACTGCACAAGAAACAAGGTTTCTCAAATTAGGGTAAAAAATATGAAGAAAAATATTAATAAAACCATAATCAAGCTAAAGAAGAGGGATAACTTGGATTTTTCGGCTGAGGCATCTCTATATGTCTAGGTCATTATTAAAGGATGCTGATAATGAAGTTTCAAAAAATTTTGAGCAGTTTTGGTATTTTTTGGATTTTTGGAAATTTTGGCAATTTTGGATGTACAGAAGCGCAGTGTAGCCATGCTACGCTTCTTCCCAGGACCTCTAAATGATAAATTTATTGGATGGTTGGATAGATTTTGGTGAATACATGTCAGATATGTACTTGGTTGGCTCTTTCAATGCACAAGATGGAAGGAAAAGTAAAAAAACATTCCCAAAAAAAAGTTTCTACCATTGTTTCAGATCCCATGCCGCGCTTCTGGAGCAGTTTTGGGAAAAATGTTTTTTTGGAGGCATAAAAAAGATATTTTTGCAATTTTAACACTTCAAGATGCTAGTAGAAATCTAGGGATATCTTCTCCAACCATAATTTCAGCTTGAATATGCACAAAACCACCTAAATATCCCCTCCAAGGTCACGCCACGCTTCCGCCTAAGCACGTTATGCTTCTGTGTTTGCACATTGTGCTTCTGTGTTAAAGGTTTTTTTGGACAAGTGGCGATCAAAAGGTCAAGAGGATCAAGATTAAAATTGTCTCATGATATTTTTTCATGCTTAATGAGTCTACTGATGTTCCTCCTTGTTAAAATAAATTGTATTTAATGTAAGAGACAAAGACTCCTACTTGTTAGCTAAAATATGGAAGACTGTTTCGAACTTCCCTAAAAGCTAGGTAATGACTCATTAGGTGCATTAATGAACTAATTTCAACTAGGTTTCGACCCATAGTGATAAAATATTCTCTATGTTCTATATGTACTCCAATTGAAGTCATTGTAGACATTGGATAATTGATAATTACAGTGTGGTGCTTATGTACATCTTTGTACATTGATATAAAAGACATGCTGCACCTATAATTTTGGGACTCCAATGGTATGCTTATTGGAATTTTTCTTCTAAGTTTTACCATAAAATTGAATGTTTATGTTTCCTTGAAATCACATGTATGTTTTAATATGATGATATCACGAGTTTTTAAAGCAGAATTCATAGTTTTATGCTCTGTTTTGATGAGATTTTCATGTATCTGTTCTATTTCTTCTGATGAATGAAATCATAGTCATATGCTCATTTTGATTCTTCCTTTCTCAAACCCTATACCACAATGACAATCTAAATATGTTTCTAATCATACCTTCCTGGCCTCATTTTCATCTCTACAGTTGGTCAACTGAAACTTGACCTAGTTCCTATACTAACACTTCCTATCCAACAAATTCAAAACAAAACCCTAATCAAAATTACTGAGCTTATATATAGCCTAAGATGTTTTCCTTTCTAGTAACTTTATTGATTGTGAAATTGATACCGAGAGAGCCCTCTCTGGTTTGGTAGGGCTAGCTACCAAATCTAAATGTTGGTTTGAGGTTACTCCTTCAATCTCCTTTCTCAACCTTCGGAAGCAGAGGTAGTGATAATAGAAGGGAAAAGAGAGAGTGATCATCTTGAATATAATTAATAGTATTATTCCACAAGAGACACACAAGAGCACATATATAATCGTTAGTTATCCTGAAAATTATTTCACAAGAAAACAATGATAATAAAAGCAATTAACAATGCACATTCAAAAAGATGCATACTAAATCCAACGAAATTGTTCATTTTCATTAGTATATGTTAATATAAACATACACCTTAAACAATTAAAGAATAATCTCAGAATCATTCACAACATATGCATGAAAGTGTATCGGATCTGAGAGCTTCATATATTAAGTGAAAGTCCCAAGATATATGATTACAATGTTTCCACACTAGCCCAAATAGTGGAAAATGAAGTCACTACTTACTCCTCCAAAGAAATATGTTTTCTCCTATGCCAAACTAGAGAAGCCAAGATGAAAAGTAAAAATTCATTTCTCTTGAGATATGAGGGTATATTTATAATACATGAGGTGCCTCTCCACCTCCCATCTCACTTTTGACCTTCCTCATGACTCTTGAGCTTCTATAATGAATTATAAAATTCCTACACTACCTTTGAGCTTCTACATGACTTTAGAACATACTAGTGACTTTTCACATTCCATGTGGAAAACTTGGGCTTCCACACATTTTACATTTTATCATTTTTTTGGGAATTACATAATTACATTGCACATGTGATGTGGAAAAATACATTAACACATATGAATTTTTTGTGATGACATTTTGAGAATCCATGAATAGATGATGGTGACATAAGACTTCATTTCAGCAATGCCAAGCTCTTAACCTTGTTGTTATGACCTTGAATTATTCATGATAGATCTTCAATTTTTCTTCGTATTTATCCTCCAAATTATTTTGATAAGTATTGGAACCTTCCAAGTCAGCATGAGATGCCACCATTATATCATGGTCTAGGATTTCTTCATGTCTTCATGATTGTTCTTCTTATGTTTCTTTTCTGCAAGTGCTTTCTTGTAAATCTACTTAAAATATTCCTTGAGAATAACCTTTCCCTATTGATATTATACTCCTACAAATGAGTTTCACTCATGATGAGGAAAAGTCATTTAAAAAATAATATAGTCTACCTCTACTTTTCTCATGGAAGAGATTTATTGTGAAGGACCTGTGCAAGGGTTTATGTAGAGGATTGCTAGGAATTGCATAGTTGAGCTCAATAATGACCAGGGGATGACCATGTTGTTCACTGGTACCGCATAATTCCTAATAAGAAAAGGCTATTTGGGGTCTTTCACAGTGGGAAATCCTAGGGGATAAGGGTGGAGTGGATGCTGAATATGATTGTGTAATGCACAATGCTCAAGGGAGATGAGGCATGGATTCTGCATTTGAGCTTCACAGGGACTAAGGGATGACCTCACTATCTGCTGGAACTTTTCAAGGTGCAATAGGAGGAAATATAGGACAAGGAACTGCACAATGAGGGGTTTCATTAATTAAGAGGGACACGAATATCCACTATAACTATGCAATGAGTTGTGATTAAGGGACATGCTTAGTGAACTATGAATCCGAGGGTATTAGTGACCTAGGGGTGACCAAATACTCACTATAATTGCATGATGTACAGTGGGAGGCCCACTAGTTGAATTTATTTTCTCATTTCGGAAAGTTAGTGTGACAGGGAGACAAGGTTGTACATTGTAATTGCACAATCCAAGTGATTAAAGAGAAAGTTTTGAGAATTGCATAGTTGGGCATGATAGTGACATAGGTAGCCTTCATTGTCTATTGCAACTACACAATGTGAAATATAGGGAAACATGTGTGAATTTATTGCACAGTTGATAGGCCTAAGAATCCAAAGCGATGATCCAGACTTCAAGGTTGCTCAATGTATAGTTAAGGGATATTTCTTGGTATCTAGCCCTACCAAACTGGAGAGGGCTCTCTCCACAAGGTCACAACCAAGAGGCATGGATAAATTAGGGTTTTAGGCTAGGTTGAGTTCATGGGTTTGATTTGATTTGATTGGGTTGCTGGATGAGGATATTAGGTCAAAGAGGCAAGGTCAGGGAAAATAGGATTAGGGTTGCAGAGATTCAATGGGGAAAGGTAGGTAGAAAATCTAGCACATTAGGGTTCTGGGGATGGAGTGATTCAGATAGGTGAGGAGCTAGGAAGAGCATGAAAGATGAATTCTTCCTAAACTGAAAGAAAGATGAACAGACTCTGAAAACTCTCTCAAAAGAGAGCATGTGATATGAATTATGTTTCTCTTGTTAATAAATATTTTCATTGATGTCAATATAGAAATATTGGGATGGAAAATATTCTTGTTATGTCATAACCTCATGTATCCTTTCTCTTGATAAAGAAGCCTAGAACCTGGGTGATTTCCTAACCCTTTATGGATACTACACTATTGAAGGACTATAGATGAATGAACACACTTGATGATGTCATACATGATGGAACTTGATGAAGGTCTTGATGACATGGTTTGAGACTACATAATGACATGGAGGACAATTTGATGACATGAACAATGTTTGGAGACATGACATGAAGGACGTGGAGATCACTTGATGTCATATGATGGCATATGATTACATTGTTGGAAGAATTCATTTAATGATATGGATGGTGGTTTGAAGACTACCTTGACACTATCTTGATAACAAATTAATAAATGCTGCACTATGGTTGATGAAATATCACTAAAATATTATATGATGTCATGATGACATGGATAATTTACATGATGACACCAATAACCTCTTTCTATCCTAATAATCAACCATTAATTTCCTCTTGCTATCCTAATCCTAAATATTTCATAAGAAGTCACAAAGAAAAATAAATTTGGACACCTTGGAGGCATCCTTTCAAAATGAATCCTACACCATCTTAAAGAGGATATTTTCCTCTTTCCAACGAGTCTTTACTTTCCCTGAAACTCCCATTGGTTTGTGAGAAAATGAAAATTTAAGTTTAAAAATAATATTTCTTAAGGCTAGCTGACCTACATTCAAGCATTCATGTTGGCCTCCCTCCAAGAGTCGTGTCTCTTTATTAAAGGTAGAAATCCTATATAAATATGATGTCCAACACCTCATTTCAGTCAAGAATTTCAGTGAAGATTTCAGAGTAGAGGTAAAAATGCTGCAAGGAGGTAGAGGAGGAAAAAAATCACTGTTTGGGAAGATTTTTGTTAACATATCCATTACAAAACAACAAACAACAACCTGTGGGTAGATTGTCTGTGGAAGACCAAAGTGTGGTCAATACCTTACCTCGGACCTACAGTCTTGTGGAGATTTTGATTGCCTCAAATATGTGATTAAAAGATCACAGCCACAACAATTTGGAGACACCTTCGTGGAGTTGAAAAGTAACCTGTGAGAGCACACTTTGCAAATTTTTTGGAGACACCTTCTTGGAATTGAAAAGTAACCTGTGAGAGCACACTTTGTAGATTTAAGGAGACACCTCCCTTGGAAATTAAGTGAATCCATGGAAAATGTAGGGCTCAGTACAATCAATTTTCTTTTAGGCTCATATTTAACAAGTGTGCACAATCCTAATTAGAAGGAGGAACCAGTCCCATGGAGGAAGATCTGTGGATTCTTGAAGCAGTGGGAAAATTGGAGTCCTCGAAAGAATTGTGAAGCATTAGGTGGCTTGAGTAGTGAAGAAATAGAAGCAGTATTGAATAGCTATTGAATTCCTCTTGAGCATATTTGAAGACCATCTAGTGTATTCGAAGAAGATTGTGTTGACTTTCATCTGTTGAGCAGCTTGTAAAAGACTCTTGTATTACATAACCATTGAAGTCACCGCTAAGGATCAAATCTTGGAGGCAGCCTTAGAATCCTTATAGAAGTCCTCATTGAGACAATCATTGAAGGAGGACTTAAATTATGGTGGACAACCTTAGATATGTGCTTGAACATCTTCTTGAAGATCTCATGTGTACTTGTCAAAGACTAGTGAAAACTTATTGACTCTTTGAAAACTTATTGACTTATGAAGTATTCTTGAAAATTTGGAGCATACCTTGGAGAAGCCATCTTTTTCTGGGAAAATCCTTAAAGCAGCATATCAAATATTCTTGGAGACCATGATGCATTGAAAGTCATCATGAGGTGAACTTAGAGATCTAGCTTGGGTAATATGAAGAGAAGTGGTGACACCTTCTGAGAAGACAAGGTTGTAATTGATGAAGTGATTTGAAGAAGGCAATGTTGGATAAGAGATTGAAAAGGCTCATTTTAGATGTTATTGAGAGCCGTGAAGAACTAATAATCTTATCTTGATGAATTGAAGTTGTGGGTTGGAGCCCTATAGGATAGGTTTCCTCAAGAAGACCAGGTTGGTGCCTATACCAAAGATTGGGTTGGAGCCCTAGAGGTTGGAGCCTCAAAGTGACAAGGTTGGAGCCTTGGAAGATAAGGTTGGTGCCCTAGAGGTCAGAGCCTCGTGAAGTCCAAGTAGGTTCTTGGAAAAGTACAGGTTGGTGCCTGGAAGGATTGAATATTGGTGTCTTCATCTAGGGTGGAGCCCTACACATTATTGTACTTGATTTGTTGTAAAGAAGATATTAATAAAACAATTTACTCTTATTTTTAATTTTGTGTTGTAATTATAAGTGATCTAATTGGTAAAACCAACAATTGAAAAGAAATATTGATTCAACCCCCTCTCAGTATTTCCAACAATTGGTATCAGATCCAGTACCTTCACTCAAAGCCTAATAGCTTGAAGGTTGATCATTAGAACACAAATGGAAAATACAAGGAAGAAAGTCTCCAATCTTCCTAAAGATGTGTCTTCCTCAACCATCGAAATTGAAATCAATCAATTTGCGAAGTTTCCATTGTTCAATGGAAACTTTGATATATGGGAGGCAAGAATGAGGAATTTATAAAAGAATCAAGGTGTTGAAGTATGGAAATCAATGATTACTGATAGCATGATGGAAGGAGAAGCCAAGGAATATAATACAAGAGCAATGAAAGCAATATTGAATGGGCTACTTGATTCTATGAAGGCCAATTTGGAAAAATGTTTGTTGGCAAAAAGCATATGGGAAAAAATTCACGATCTTCACTCAAAAGGAGCATTGACCATGACCTCTAGTCAAGAATATGATGGAAAGCAAGAAGGAAATCTAGAACCCATCAAGGAAGTTGAAAATAAGAATAATGACATCAAGGCCAAAGAAGAACTAGAAGAAGAAGAAAACAAAGAAGACTTTGAAGAAGATCTCCTAACTAAAATTATGGCTTGAATGGAAGAGATTAACAGGTTTAAAAAGGAAAATGAGGAACTTAAGAAGAAAGTGCAAGTTGGTAACCAATACAAGACAAGGAAGGAAGTTGACTTTGTCAAGCTTCAAGTACAAAAAATATATAAGGAGCTTGCCAAACTTAAGGAGTAATTTCATCAAAACAAAAGAAAGCATCATGAAAAAGTCATATCTATGACAAATCAATTGGATAAGGAAAAGAAAAGGGAAGAAATGTTTTCAAGCCACCTTGAACAAAGACTTAAGATCTTGAACAATATTTAAGTAGAGATTGGTCAATACAAGGAAGAGGTCTCCTCTCTTAGATCTCAATTAGAAGAAGTAAGGAAACAAATGCAAGGAGCCGAGAAGGTGATGGAAATTTTTGCATTCATAGAAGGACAAGCTGATGAAGCAGAAAAGGAGAGAAACACCATGATATGCCAACTAGAAGAAAAGGATGAAGAAATATTCAAACTAAAATTAGATATCAATCTTCTTAAGACCAAAACATGTGAAGCTACAAGGATCAAAGAAGAAATGGAGAGAATTCTAGCAAAGGAGAATGAAGAAAACTTCATAATGAAATAAAATATCATCTCCCTTAAAATTAAAGCACACGAAGAAACAAGGATGATGGAAGAAATGAAGAAGAAACTAGTCATGAAAGATGAAGATTGTGAAAAATTGAAAGGAGAAGTTGTCACTCTTAAAAAGGAAGTTGTATCGCTGAATAAGAACTTGAAGATATCTCAAACCCTAGATGACATCCTAAGTCATCAAAGATCTCCTTTTGATAAATAAGGTCTTGGCTATGCAGGTGAACCCTCAAGCAAGAATGATAATGCTTCAAACAAAAAGAATGTAAGGAAGACAGGAAGAAATGATATTCCAAGTTTCAGCAAAGGAAAGAGTCAAGATGACATTAGAAGAAACCCTATTGCAAGGATACTTACAAATAATGTCAAGAATACAAAAGGCAATGAATATCATCAAAGAATCCCAGGGCAAAAAAGACTTTAGAAGTAAATCAAGGAAATATTCATCTCCTAGGTACCAAAGTATATTTCTTCATTATTTCTATTCTTGTACAAACTTTGGGAACATGAAAAAATATTGTAGGGCATATCACAAAGACAAATTTAATGGTCCTCATCAATATTATAGAAACAATTTTTCAAAAAGTGGTCACGATTACTCATTCATGAATAAGATAGAGTGCTTCAATTGCCATAACATTGGACATATGGCACGTGAGTGTAACTTGAATTGGGTCCCTAAAACCATGACAACCAAGCTAGAGAATAAAGTTACACAAGTATGGAGAAGGAAGAAAATTGGGTCCGAAAATGTCTTGAAAACTCTAGCCAACAACACATGTTGACTTGATGAAATCATCCTTGATATTCCAAGTATTGGATGGTGAGACTTTGCCAAAAAGGGACCATACAATTAGGGGGAGGTTTGTGACCCTTGAGCTTATTATTCTTAAGCATTCTAACATAATTTATCCATGAATGGGCCTTATGAAATCCTTGATGAGTCACAAATGGACAAACATATTTTGATATATCATCTCTCGAGAGAAACTCCATTGAAGAAATGTAGCCACATCTATCATGGATCAAATTTCTAGAAGGAAGAGCACCATGACAGGGGGAGTAATATACCTATGAAAAATTACTATATATGAAGAAAAAAAGGCAGCTTGATAAGGGGAGTACTTGAGCACCCTGTTTTCCCTTGATGTCAAAAGGGGAGAGAATATTGGAAGGGAAAGAATATTACCATCAATGAAAAAGGGGGAGATTGTTAATAAATATTATCATTGATGTCAATATAGCATTATTGGGATGGAAAATATTCTTGTTATGTCATAACCTCATGCATCCTTGCTCTTGATCAAGAAGCCTAGAACCCGGATGATGTCCTAACCCTTTATGGATACTACAATATTGAAGGACTATACATGAATGGACACACTTGATGATGTCATACGTGATGGGACCTGATGAAGGACTTGATGACATGGTTAGAGACTACATAATGACATGGAGAACAATTTGATGACACGAACAATGTTTGGAGACATGACATGAAGGATGTGGAGATCACTTGATGTCATATGATGGCATATGATTACACTATTGGAAGATTCCATTTAATGATATGGATGGTGGTTGGAAGACTACCTTGATCGCTCTCTTGATACCAAATTAATAAATGTTGAACTATGGTTGATGAAATATCAATGCACTATTACATGATGTCATGATGACATGGATAATTTAAATGATGACACTAATAAGCTCTTTCTGTCTTAATAATCAACCATTAATTTCCTCTTGCTTTCCTAATCATCTTCTGCACTAAATATTTCATAAAAAGTCACAAATAAAAATACATCTGGACACCTTGGAGGCATCCTTTCAAAATGAATCGTATACCATCTTAAAGAGGATATTTTCCTCTTTCCAACAAGCCTTTACTTGCCCCGAAAATCCACGGTTTGTGAGAAAATGATTTTTTAAGTTTAAAAATAATATTTTTTAAGGCCAGCTGACCTACACTCAGAAATTCATGTCAGCCTCCCTTCAAGAGACGTGTATTTTTATTAAAGGTCAAAATCCTATATAAATATGACATCCAACGCCTCATTTCAGTCAAGGATTTCGGTGAATATTTTAGAGTAGAGGTAAAAATGCATCAAGGAGGCAGAGGAGGACACAAATCATTGTTTGGGAAAATTTTTGTTAAGATATCCATTACAAAACATCAAACAACAACCTGCAGGTAGATTGTATGTGGAATACCAAAGTGTGGTCAATACCATACCTCAGACCTACAGTCTTGTGGATATTTTCATTGCCTCAAATCTATTATTAAAGGATAGCAGCCACAAAAATTTGGAGACACCTTCGTGGACTTGAAAAGTAACCTGTGAGAGCACACTATGCAGATTTTTTGGAGACACCTTCTTAGAATTGAAAAGTAACCTGTGAGAGCACACTTTGCATATTTAAGGTGACACCTCCCTTGGACCTGAAGTGAATCTGTGGAAACTGTAGGGCTCAATATAGTCACTTTTCTTTTCGGCTCATATTTAACAAGTGTGGACAATCCTAACTAAAAGGAGGAACCCGTCCACTTGAGGCAGCTTTGTGGATTCTTGAAGCAGTGGGAAAATTGGAAGTCCTCGAAAGAATTGTGAAGCATTAGGTGGCTTGAGTAGTGAAGAAATAGAAGTAGTATTGAAGAGATATTGAAGTCCTCTTGAGCATATTTGAAGACCATCTAGTGCATTCGAAGAATATCGTGTTGACTGTCATCTGCTGAGCAGCTTGTAAAATACTCTTGTATGACAAAACCATTGAAGTCACCGCTAAGGATCAAATATTGGAGGCAACCTTGGAATCCTTGTAGAAGTTCTCATTGAGACAATCATTGAAGGAGGAATTAAATTCTGGTGGACAACCTTAGATCTGTGCTTGAACATCTTCTTGAAGATTTCGTGAAGAATTGTCAAAGACTAGTGAAAACTTATTGACTTGTGAAGTATTCTTGAAAATTTGGAGCATACCTTGGAGAAGCCATCTTTGTCTAGGAAAATCCTTGAAGCAGAGTACTGAAGATTCTTGGAGACCCTGATGCGTTGAAAGTCATCATGAGGTGAAATTAGAGATCTAGCTTGGGTAATATGAAGAGCAGTGGTGACACCTTGTGAGAAGATAAGGTTGTCATTGATGAAGTGATTTGAAGAAGGTAGTGTTGGCTAAGATATTTACAAGGATAATTGAACATTTTATTGGGAGCTGTGAAGAACTACTAATATTATCTTGATGAATTGAAACTGTGGGTTGGAGCCTTAAAGGATAAGTGTCCTCAAAAAGAACAGGTTGGTGCCTATACCAAAGATTGGGTTGGAGCCCTAGAGGTTGGAGCCTCAAAGTGACAAGGTTGTAGCCTTGGAAGATAGGGTTGGTGCCTTGGAAGATAGGGTTGGTGCCCTAGAGGTCGGAGCCTCGTGAATTCCAAGTAGGTGCTTGGAAAAGTATAGGTGGGTGCCTAGAAGGATTGAAGATTGGTGTATTCATCTAGGGTTGGAGCCCTACACATTATTGGACTTGATTTTTTGTAAAGAAGATATTAATAAAATAATTTACTCTTATTTTTCATTTTGTGTTGTAATTATAAGCGATCTAACTGGTAAAACCAACAATTGAAAATAAATATTGATTCACCCCCCTCTCAGTATTTCCAACAACTCTAACTTGAAAGTGATCATACAATAGACATGAAATGGAAAATAGACCAAAAATACATTCATACAAATTAAACAAGATAAGAAATAATGCTAGAAAACCACACCACATGTATCCCAAAGAAATAGTTGCAACACTTTTATTAAGCTCCTGCCAAAATGTTCACAATAGAGTCTCTGATCAATATGCCAACATCCAACGGATTCCAACCAGTGAAATGATTGAAAAATTATATGATATAGGCCTCAAACAAACTCCTTCCAACTTGAGGGGTCGAATCCATGAGAGGAGGAGCAGTTCCACCAAAACTAAGCTGAATACCTAGAGTTTAGGGTGGTCAAACTGACTCATCCCTCACTTCTTGCAAATAGATTCATTACACCTCATCATGAATTTTTATCTAATGTATTTACCCTAGGTAACAGTAAAAACATGATAATAAAATTTACTTCCATCAAATACATAAGTAAAATTATCATTTTCCAAAGTGAAAATCAAAATTGCAGTAAAAACTTAGAAAAAGCAGACATTTGTCAAGGGCGCATCGCCAGTGCCAAGGGCGCAATGCCATGTTGTAGGCCACTTTTGGACGCCTTCCCGATGTCAAAATTTAGCTCAAGATAGCTCATTGGAAATATTATCCTGTCTAATTTCTAGATATGTCTTTATGTTTTTGAATGGAGTTGATTTTCCTTGTCAAAAATTGATTCTACCACAGCTGGTCAAGGGCGCGGCGTACAGGCAAAAAAGGAGGCAGAACATTGATTTTTTGGGTGTTTTTTCAGCTTTTCACCTGCCATTTGTCCAAACTAAGCCTAGAAATTTTTTTTTCTGGATTTTTTTTTTCATTTTTCATCTGATGGTGGTCTTCATTTTGCCAAAAAATGCCTCAAACAAGGGCGCATCGTGCCCTTGACAATCCAACTGTCATAAGACTATCTAGGTTTGCAGAAAAACACAAAAACTTCAAAAATTGAACCAAAAACTTCTCAAAATTTGGTAATTGGCTATTGATGATGTGGTTAGGCATGGAATGAGGCTTCAGCTAATATGTCAAGCCTCTTTTTCTCTTTTTTCACAGTCAAGGCTTCAATTTTTGCATTGGCTCTTTTAAGCTTGGGCCTTGCAATTTTGTTTTTCTTGGCATAGTGCTTGGCCTTCTTTCTCAATATATTATTATCATTATTGGCATTTTTCAACATCTTCTCAAGGTGTTTTATCCTTACTCCCTTATGTGGCCTTCTCTCTTCCCTCCCTTCTTCCTCCATAAATTATCTTTTCTCCCCCTCCATAATGTTTTGGTCTAGAAACCCCAGGGATGAGGAAACGAGAGTGGGAAATGGGGTAGGAAAAATTAGGGAGATGAGGGAAAAATTTATTGAACTGAGGGAGGTGATAGGAGGTAAAAAATTTATGGGATTTGGGGTTGGTAATTTCATTACAGGTTTGGGGATTTAGGTGCCTAGGAAATTCAGATGCCTAGGACTTAGGGTTTAGGGGAAAAGGGAATTAGGGATAGAGATATAGTAGTGTAGGAGTAGGTATAGGTTTCACTATGATGTGAGAAGGGTATTAGAGTGTTAGGAAATTAAATTGGGAATGAGGGAATGAAATAAGGGTTTGTAGCTTAGGAACACTTCATATTTTTCATGAAAATTCAAACACCATGAAAATTGCTCTTTGAGGAATGAAAGTAAGGTAAAAATGTGTCTTAATTATTTTCTTAGATAAGGTGGGAACCTTTGCTGAATTTTATAAGGAATTTTCATGAAGTTTGGAGCTTGCTGATAAAAAAGGGTAGGGGCGTAGTGCACAACAGAAGGGAGCAATGCAGAATGCAGGGGCACATCGTCAATTTAAAATCAACTTTTGAGTGCCTTAGGAGTTAAATTGAGCTCAAGATAGAAATATATCTCTCTTGCTTACACAATGGACCTATCAAGAACTGAAAATGATTAAGTATAGCCCCTCAAAAATAAATTCTCCCAAGACTGGTAAAAAAGTGCAGAATGAGGATGAAAAAATGAAGTGTGCTCTTGTAGGAAAATTTTGGAGGCCTTCGTCAACTCAAAATCGATCTCATGATAGCTAATTGGAAATATATCTCCGTCGAGTTATCATTTGACTTATCAAGAAATTCAGTTGGACACTCCAGCTAGGAGAAAATTTGATTTTCCCAAGGTCGCTCCAGAAGTGCAGAAAACCTCTTGTAGCACCTGTATTTTTGACATTTCTCCTAAACCATGACACCTGTGTATAAATTGAAGGAGGTTTTTCTTCATTGACCTATTATGGACAAAAACCTCTCTCACTGTTTTCAAATTCATCTATGTTTAGTCAAAAACACAGTTTGAATAAAAACTGGCCCTATGTGTGGAAAATGATTTGTCCCTTGGAATGACTTCTTGAAAAATGATGGATACATGATGTTTATGAGTTGGAATGGCCTCATACTTGCTAAAATGATCTACCTTATTCCTCCTCTACTTATATGTCTCTGATTCTCTAGAAAACATTAGCTCGGTCGGAGAGGAAATTAAGGTTTGGTGCTTGTGGAAAATGATGATTTGGGAACCCTTGGGAAAATACAAATCCCTTTGGAATTATCTTAGCCTTTTGAAACTTTACCCTTTCACTTGACTATTTCCTTTGACAAATTGATCTTTTGATGTTCTTTGAGAAATTTTTGAATTTTCACTTTTTGGTGCTTTGGCATGTTTGGAACACTGAGTTAGCAGCTTGGGATGATGAACTTATTACATTTAAATGGAATAAAATTACATAATGGAAATATAAAAATTAAATTTTGAAACAATAATTTTTCCTTACACGTCAACTTCACATGGCAAAGATAAGTTTATTGGATCACCCTTTACTTGCTAGTCTTATGTAATTGAATGGAGTTTTATTGAATCGTGCAAACCCTAATGACCTAGTGAAACCTTGAAAAAACCTAAAATGCCTAATGATACTTTCAAGGATTGAATTTCAAGATGACATGACTGACATTATGGCATGATGACATTAAATTTATGGATGATGTATAGTCAGCAAGGTATGAAACTATGCCAGTAAGTAATCAAATTTGAGGAAGAGTGATGTTTTTGGACATAGGACTACCATCAATGAGTAAATTTTTGCATGACCTAGTGGAATGATAAAAAAATTCTGAGTGGGACTCCTAAAATGATATGAAAAGAGGATTTTGATCACTGATGGAAGGATGGAAATAATGACACTAACACATGAGACAAGAGAGAACAAGACGGGAAAACAAGTCCTGAAATGGTGATATAACACTGAGATAACATCATAACAATCCAAAATAATGCATAGTACCCAAAATAAACATGCATACATTGAAATGATACCAAATCAACACTTAATTATAAGTGCAACAGTTGAAACGTAGCTTTGAGACACTTAGACTACAAGTTACGACATGAGTGTTGACTTTAGCTAGAAAGTGTGCCAAGTTGTGGGAGACTGTCTAGCACACATTCTTATAATATATATGATAAATTAATGCAGAAGAGTGCACTAGAGCTGCCTCTAGTAGTGTGCTAAATTGAAACACATGCAAGAGTAAAAACAATTAAAATTGACCCTTGTGACAATAAGAAAAAGTTTAAACGACACTTGAAAAAGCTAAAGAAAGTGAAAGCGACACATGATAAAGTGAAGAGAAGCAAAAAGTGACACTTTTTAAAGTGAAAGAAATCATAAATGATGGTCACGAAAGTGAAAATGACACTTACGAAATCAAAAGTGTGTAAAATCTACAATTGATAAAACTCGCTGGGATAATGGTACACTTGCAACTAATAGTGGGAGAGACTGTCATTTAGAATTGCACACTAACTATCCATATGTATTATGTAGTATATTTCTCTAAGAATTGTGCAATAATTGTTACCAGAGTCTGCACAATCATTTTCTTTCAGGACTGTGCAATCTTCATCCATAAGTAACTACATAATCACCGTCCTTAGGCATTGTGCAGTCACTTTCATAAGAATCTGCGTAATGAATATCATCAAGGATTGCACAGTTCTTGACTTTATTGTTATGACTGCTAGAAAATGGTGCGCTTGTGAATGCATCATAGGCTAATTATGTGTAAGCAAGTTCTTTCGATAGTTAGAACCTTAAAATAAGACTTAAATACTTAGAAAATCATCAACTGATCAGAATGTCACTAAGAACAATCAAAGAAAAACATATCATATGATCACACGGAGGCTTCAAAATTCAAGTGGAGGAAAATATTTGGAGGGTGTTTGTCATAGTGACAATAGAGGTGAATATAAGTAGCCTTCATCAATGGGAATAGAAGGAGATGACCTAACTCTTCGATATAAAAATATATGTCAAAAAGACAAATATTGATGCTCTATTCAACTTCATTTCATAGGGAAATATCATTACAACAAATATGGTCAAGAAAATTGGATTGGATTCTCAAGATCATATTGGCCCATACCCATTGGGGTGGGTAAATAAGGATGTAGAAATAAAGGTGACCAAATAGTGTAAAAATAAATTTAAATAAATTTGTTATAAGTGTTGATTATATTAATGAAGTAGAATTGGATATAGTGGCACTTGATATATGTGAAATTGTGTTTGGGATTACCTATATGTATAGGAGTGATGCAATCTTCATGCACAGAGAAAACCAATATTTCCTCATCAATAATGGAAAATCCTTCATCATCAATATGCACAAGGGAAAGTCAAAATTTTACTAGTAACTACTAATCAATCAAAAAAATTAATTAGTTCCAATAAAAAGTATGTGTTTTTTTTTTTTTTATAGGAAAAAATAAACTTTGTAGAAGAGTCAATGAGAGTAAATTCATCCTTCAAGGGGTGATATAAGGAACATAGACAACAACTAGAATATTTGATACAAGATTATGAGGGAGTGTCCTAGAGCCTAGAGGGATACCACCCAATATGGAGGTGGCGCAAGAGATCAAACTGTTTCTAGACACTCAATTGCTAAACATTGGGTTGTATATGTTGTCTATTATATAAGCAAAGGAAGTGAAGAATTAATTACAACTACTAGAGTAGGGTGTTATTCAAATAAGAACCTCACTGTGTGGGTCATGAATCACAATTATTCCAAATAAGGATGGAAATTGGTAAATTTACATTGATTACAAGTTGTTAAAAAAATAATGCTTAGAAAAATTATTCCTTCCTAAGGATAAATGATCTGCTAGATAATTTACAACAATCAGGATGCTTCACCAAGTTGGATTTAAAATTAGTGCATCACTAGGTTTGAGTCAAAGAAAAAGACACCTGGAACATTACCTTTAAAACCAAACAAGCTTTGTATTAGTGGTTAGTCATGCCATTTGATCTATGTAATGCACCAGATACATTCATAAGATTAATGAATGATGCAATGCACCTTTATCTATATTCATTTGTTATTTTTTAATTCGATGATATAATAGTTTATAGTTTTACCTAAAAGGAGCACATATCACACTTGATATAAGTGCTACAGTATTTAAAGAAGGAATATATATTGGAAAATATCAAGAAATGTGAGTTTACAAAATAATCTTGATGTATTTAGGCTATGTGATTGGTGGAGGAGAGATAAATGTAGATCGTACCAAAATGGAGGTCATCATGAAGTTCCAGATGACAAAAAATGCTTATGAGTTTAGGAGTCTTGTTGGGGTAGAACAATACTAAGGAAATTCATAGCCTCATTTCTACTAGTAGCACACAACTCCATGCCATAAAAATGAGTGGAAAAAGTATCCAATGGAGGAATACTCAATAGAAGGCCTTTCAAAGAGTTGAAGAAGAAAATAAATACAACACTTGTTCTTGCACTTGCAAACTAATGGTATCCTTTCAAAATGGATACAGATGGGAGTAGGTATGCTATGGGAGTTGTCTTGATGTAGGGATAATAAGTATTCTATGCTAACACTCTGAAGTGTTTCATATGGTGGTTCCCAAATACTCTACCCACAACAAACATATTTATACCCTGATACAAGTTATCAAAAAGAGGAAACAATATATAATGGGAAGGAAACAATCATCAACACAAATGACCATCCACTATAGTACCTGCAGACCCAGAGTAAGTTATAGTAGAACAAAAAATATAAGTGGATGAGGTTTTTATAATAGTTCCATTTAGTGATAAAGTACAAGAATGATAACATTAATAATTTGGTTGACATGCTTTCAAAGCCACCCATATAAAAAATCATAACTTTGTAGGGAACTCTAATTCACTTGGAGCCTTTCACTTGTGATGCATACATAGAGTCATATATAGAGGGTGTGGAGTTTAAATATGTGTACAAAAAACTACAAGTTAAGCTTCATGTGGATGATGGTGACAATATAGTTGATTATTATCTCCAGACTGGAGTACTCTACAATATGGAAAAGTTCTTTTTTCCTAAAGGTGAGCGACAAAAATTGATTAGAAAGGTTCACACTTGTAAGGTTGTAGTAAATTTTGGTGTTGGGAGGACAATTTCCATTTTTTCATAGGTATGTGTATTGAACCAAGTTGCAAGAAGATGTAGAGAGGTTCAATATAGGATGTACACTTTGTTGACCAACAAGCCCAATAATAGGAAATAGGTTATATACCATCCCTTACATGTACCCACTCATCCTTGGGAAATAATTTCGATGGACTTTGTGGGAGGTTTAACAACAACCAAGAAAGGACCTGAATACCTATTCATGGTAATTAATATATTCAACAAGATGTGCATTCTCATGCCCTGAAAAATACCGTAAAGGGGAAATAGGTAGATTTTTTTTTTTAATAAGTCTCGGTGCATTTTGGGATATCAAAGAGCATGATTTCAAATAAAGAGACCATATTTATCAATTCATTTTGGACTACATTGTAGTAGAATATGAACACAAAATTGAAGAGGTATACAACATTCCATCCATATATGTATGGGGAAATAGTAGTAAATGGTACATTGGTATAGATTTTGAGGGGTTATAATTCGAAGAATTTGAAGATTTTGGATGAAAATATGGTATATATACACTTCAACTAGTAAATCACAATTTGAGAATTGTTTTGGATATTTTTCTCCTTCACCTTTGGATGTATTATATGGAGAGAAGGAGGATTGAGGGAAGATATCATATGGGATTATTTAAGAGAAGATAAAATTGTTGAGAAGATTAGGAAAATCCATTTACAAGAACAAGAGGTGTATAAGAATTAATATGAAATATACAAGGCTATACATGTTCAATATGAGAGAGAGTTGTTATTTAGAGTAGGAGATAGAGTATGGCTATAGTTGAACAAGGAAATACTACAAGGTCATGGTAGGAAAATGAAGGCTTTATCATATATTCCTTTCAAAATAATTGAAAAGGTGGGAGAAAATGACTACAAAATTAGTATGCCCGCATACATGTGAATTTTCTTATTGGTGAACATGGAAAATCTAAAAATCCATGGGCCTTCCGTGTTGGATTATGAAGACGAGAAAGTATTACCTTCCAAGGAAGACATAGCTCCAGATTCTCAATCATATTTGGTAGAGGATAAAAATTTGTAAAAGAGTTAAATAACTACAAGATATGGGAAAAATGAACTTTGGAATATTGGGTTGAAAGGATAGCTTCCGAGCAAGGATAAATGGTACTCAAGGGAGAAGGTGGAGGAAAAATTTCGTCACCTCATTCAATAAATCCTTTCGTGGTCGTAATCCTCCAAAATTGGAACGAATGATCCAAATTTAACCACTATATAATATCCCATCCATATCAATGCTTTCAAAGTGGAAAATTTTAAGGAATCATCTTATAAAAGTATTTTTATTATCAGGACCCATTTTTGAGAATTGTGGTCTAAAAATTTCTAGGACTAGTTTGAGGCATTAAATAAAAATTTTTGGGGTTAAAAATCTCTTAATAAGTTTTGAACCTAATGAATCTATCCTACACTCAAATACCTTTCCAGTGATGAAATAAAGACATCAATTGGAGTTGAGATGAAACATTTATGCCTCCATTCGAGAGGATTCCACATCAACCCTTATTATTCATGGAAAATTGGATATCCATGTGAGTACTATGAATAAGAATCTAGAGGGATCAAAATTTGAAGGAGTCAAACTTGACCCTCTAGTTGGTTATCACGCTATGTTATAATTGGGCCATGAGGAGGAAAAATGGGTTCTCTTAATTTTGGTTTTAACTTGATCCATAATAGAGTAGAATAGGTTAAACTAGAAGGAGAGATAATAATGGAGGGGGTATTGTTATATAACATCCCATGGGGTGCACATCTCAAGTAACTCCATATAAATTTCCATCTCCTTGTACTTTCATTATTTCCATTCCAAACAAGAGAGAGAAGACCTCACCTTTTAGTTAGGTTTTCTCTAGAATGGTTTCCTAGAGCACATATTGGTTTTCATTATGATTTATGCATGTTTTTAGTTCATTATTATCTATATTCCACATTTTATCTATTACATGCATATACAAAAAAATCAGTAATGACATATATGGAATATAAAGGAATTAACCCTTCATAGTATAGATTTAATTTTACTTTAATATATTTGTTGCAATGGAATTTTAGTGGAATATCCATGACATTTAACATATCAAACCCAAATTAGTTATCTCAAACTCCTTTTCTAGAGTGGGTTTTAATTTATTCACCAACAAATATCTTGTTTAAATCATATAATTAGCATATAGTAAAATAATTAAAATTTGGCTATGTTTATTTACCTTTATATAATGTGTAGGTTCGATTTTTCTTCTACTGAAGTTATATATGATCATATACAAATATATTATGTTGTACAAATCTCTTAGAACTTTTTTCTTCCCATAAAGATATTATTTATGTTCTTTCATCTCATATCCTAATGGCTACTACACATAAATTTATTCTTCTAAAACACCAATTTACAAATGTATATTTCACATCCATTTGCTACGTATTCCATTAATTTTGGAAAAATAATGCTAAAACTACTCGTATTGTGTCTAATATAACAACAATTGCAATTTTTTCTCCAAATTAAATGACGGGTTGTTGTGAAAATCCTTTGCTACTAGTCTTGCTTTGTATTTTTCCACTTCCCCTTTTTTATTTAGTTTGGTTTTATAAACCCATTTAGCTCCAATAGATTATGTCTTTGGGTAAGTCTAATAGATCCCATTTTTTTATTTCTCTCAATAGAATCTATTTCCTCATCCATTGTCTTAACCCATTGTTCATGTTAGATTTCATCCTAAAAAAATGCAGTTTGACAAGGGAACATTACTTAATTTGAATAAATTCCTAACTCTTCAAATATATCTTGCAGACTTTGCTTATTTCTAGAAATTGACTTGGAATTATTACTAGAATGAGAACTAAGAACATATAAACATAATGAGTTGTATGGTTCTACTTGAGTTGAAGTTATTGGATTCCTCGATGGAATACTCCTCTATGGTGACTATACCTGTGATCCTTGTTGTTCAACTTGTTCTTATTCTGCTACATCTTTCATGTGTGGAATTATCGTTTTGATATTTGTGAAGTTGTGTATTCTTCTATCCCATGATTGTTTTTATTTAAAATCTACATACATGTTTATGATCACCTTGTTGGTCCCTAGATTGTATATTTTGTAAGCCTTGAATTGTTCATTATATCCAATGAAAATACACTTCTCTGCAATTTCTTGCTTAGTCGTTTAGGTACATGGGCATATGACATGAAACCAAAAACTCTAAAGTGTGGTACACAAGAATTCTTACCCAACCATGCTACTTGTGGCACTTTATTTTTCACATTTCTTGTGGGTGACCTATTCAAAATATATGCAGAACAAGCTATTGCTTATCCCTAAAAATTGTGTAAAATGTTTTTCCCATTTTGCATACTTCTTTTAATATTCATGATAGTTTTGTTTTAAATATTAGCTATGCCATCCTTATAAAATGTATATATAGCCATGAAATGTTATTTGATGCCTTTTTCCTTGCAGAATTCATTAAAATCATTTGAATCATATTTTCCTTCATTATCCGATATCAACACTTTAATTAGGTAGCCACTTTGTTTATCAACCAGTGATTTGAATTCCTTAAACCTATAAAACTCTTCCAATTTATTCCCAAGGAAATACACCAAATTATTTTTTCTATAGTCATCTATGAAATTAGAAAATAATAACTTCCTTTAAGTGACTGAGTCTACATTGGTCCAAAAAAGTTAGCAAGAACTAGCTTTATGGGATCCTTTACTCTATAGGATACACCCTTTATGGAAACTATCCTGTATTGATTTGAAATAATGTAACACTCATGTGTATCAATTAGTTTATGAATGGAAGGTATACCTTTTACCATCCTTTTTTGACAAAAACTTCAAATTAGAGAAATAAAGATGACCATGTCTAGAATGACATAGCCAAAAATAATCCAAGTAGGTTTCCTTTTGGGAAAATGTATCATATTTTCTAGAAGTCATGATAATTGGATACATTTGGTTCTTGGTCATATAAATTTTAACAGTTAAATTATTACTAGGAGGATTATATTAAATGAAAAACTTTTCCATTGAATGAATTTGTACCATTTTTGAGTGATATGGCCAACACTAATCATAATATGTTTTAGAGAGGGGGCATAGAACACATCTAGTATGTTTTTGTTAGCTCTATTTGGTCATGATGTTGACCAATCCATTACTCTTCACATTAGTAATTGGGTCTTTTCCTAATTTAACTTCTATTTTCATTTATGTCCAAATTTGAAATCAAATATATATTTCCATTCATGTGGTTACTGCATCCTTTTACAAATTTTCATTGGTTTCTCTTGCAACTCGTTTGCTAATTTATAATTTCATGGAAGATGATGCCACTAAATAACCCATATAAAAATAGTAGAAGCTTTCAAGAATAATTTCTCAGAATAAATTGTCAGGATTAGTTACAATGTCAGAGAAACAAGTTGCATGCTCTCTTTTCCAATTGATTGGGTGATTCAAATAGGGAATATGTTTTCATGTAAGGATTTTTTTTGTTCACTCTCTCTGTCTACTTCTCGATAAATTTTACAAAAATAAATTCCTAGCTATTGATGTTATTATAATGTATTATATAACATGGATGAAGAAGACAACCTCTTCAATTGATGCCAACATTTCAATTAATGGGAAAATCGTATATCATTTTTAGGAAAAATAAGGAAACAATAGCAATATATAATCTTTTCTTGTAATAGTAGATTTGAAACACTCAATCCTTGGTTTAAATCATGAAATAAATCCCTTTAGTATCCATTCTACTAGGCTATATGGTTCTCTAGCTCTCACGGACTAAGGACCGACTTACTCTGATATTAATCTATTATTCAAAGACAAGAATGTATCTATAGTATGAATTTTGTTACAACCATAATAAAAAATTACAAAAGTGAATTTTAAAATTGATGTTTTTATGATCCTTAGACCTTAAAAATTATAAGAAACCAATAATTACATTTCACTTTGAGGGGGAGACCCCCTTATACAATAAATACAATGAATAAGAAAATATCCATAAAGTTCCATAAATGGTGACCTTTTTTATGAAGTATGGAAGGATGTGTTGTACAAAAATTATACCAAGGGAAACCATTTGACCCAATTTTTTTTTATATAAGATGAAAATATACTTATATATCCTTCTAAATATTGACTCACAATGTCATTTTCCCCACCATATTGAGGATGGTAAGATGATATGTGAGCCAATTGACTACCCAAACACGAAACTAATATAGTCCAAAAATTATAATGAAAATTGGATCTATATCACTCAAAATAATTTTTGTAATTCCATGTAGATTTTGCATTTTTTTCATCAATTTCTTTTTTCACATTACTTTCTTTAAGAGGATGAGAAAGAGAGAAAAAGTGGGAATATTTTTTTATTCGATATACCACTACCATAATGACACTCTTTCCTTAATATTTAGGTAAACCTGTAATAAAATTTATTTAAACGTGTTCCCAATGCTGCCTTGATATGCCTAATGGTTGAAGAAGCCCTGGGGTCTTGATAGTCTTTCATTTATTTTGGTGGCATACCACACATTCCACCATGTTTTTTTGCACATATACTTAATACATTCCCAAATAAAAATCTTTATTGATCCTATGGTATGTATTCAAGAACCTTTAATGTCCCCCTTGTTAGTGTCAGAATATACATTCTGCCATCAGTGATCAAAATCACTCTTTTCATTCTCATTTTAGGTGTCCAACTTTGAAATTTTTATATCATTCCATTAGGTCATGCTAAAAATTGTTTCACTGATGGTAGAAGTAGTCATAAAACATCACTGTCCCTAAAAAAAATCTCATTTTTTGGCCCACCTTCATGTCTTGCTGAGCATAAAAACACTTTTGAAAATCTCATTTCACTATGTCTTATGTCATTCAAAGTCAATCATGGAATTCATTTCATTCAAGGTCCCATTAGGTCATTAGGTTTAAATATTCAAGGTCCAAAAATGCACCATTTCATCTCAATAAGGTTAAAAAAAGGTGTGAGAGTGACTCAACAAACATTTCATTTTCATCTGCAGAAGATTATCAACATGTAAATATGATACTTTTAAATTTGTAATTTTGATTTTTATGATTTTCATATGAAAATGTAATTTTGATATGAAAACATAGATGTAATTTATTTATAATTTTTTATGTAATTTTATGATTCTTTTATGTAATAAGTTTGGTCCCTAGCTGCAAACTCAAAACACACATGCCAAACTGAAAGAGAAAAGTGTCAAACTCCAACAACACTATCCTGCAAAAAAGGAAAATTAGATGAACGGGTAATCAACAAATGTTTCAAAATTGTGAAAAAAGACATTAGAAAAGTGGGCTTTTAAATTCAAATACAAATTCACTTTTCTATTTATGACTAAAATACATAAATTAAAACTCATTTTTCTCTTCTAAGTATCAATTCATCATTCTAAGAGACCAAAAATTTCGAAATTTTGAGTGAAATTGGCAAAGGAGAAAAATCGAGGGTGCAAATAAGTTCAGGAGGGCGCAAATAAGTTCAAGAGGGTGCAAATGTGTCGTCGATGGCGCAAATGCGTTGAGCAGGGTGCAAATATGTTGCTGAGGGCGCAAATAAATTGCTAAGGGCGCAAATACATTGCTGAGGGTGCAAATACTTAGAGGAGGGTGCAAATGACCAACAAGCTTAACACAACATCCAAGTGATTAGAATTTCCTTCAAAGCTCCTCCACTCAGTCATTCACCTCCATAAAACCATTAGGAGACACATGCCATGTGTTGTGTAACCAGCTCCAAAAATAGAAGAAAAGAGATATCAACGCCTTAGAAATAAGCCACTTCAAGGGGGCAACCTCCAATACATTACATGAATGAACAATTCTTTGATGATACAATTTACAAAACCTCCTTTCTATATATAGGAGTCCATGTGGCTATAATGTAATCCTAGTGGGCCACAATGTAATCCTAGCCGACCTAACAATAATAATTTAAGGGCACAATAATAACAAAATGGGGGTTACAAGGGTACAATAATAACAATAAGGGACTAAACTAGTAATATAGGGACCTAACATGCCCCTCTCCTTCAAAAAAGTGTTGTCCTCAATGCTTGAGTAGTTTTGGGTGCTTCTGTATAAACTTCTCATCCTACCATGTAGAATCTTCAGTGGGTAAGTTCTTCCACTTGATGACATACTCTGAAATTGATCGATTCCATAGCTGTCAAGTTCTTGTTTCCGTGACTACTTCAGGTTCCAATATGATTTTTCCTTCCTCATAAAGTTCTGGAAATATTGTTTGAACTGGAAGATTTTCACCTATAACCTTCTTTAAGCATGAAGCATGGAAAACCGGATGCACTCACGAAAAAGCAGGAAGCTCCAATTTGTATGCCATAGTACCAATCTTTTGCAACACCTTGTAAGGACCATAGTACTTTGGCGATAATTTATTATCCTTCTTAGCTTTCTTGAGAGACATTTGTTTGTATGGTTGTAGCCGTAAAAATACCTAATCTCCTACATCAAAACTTCTCTCGCTGCGATGTTGATCTGCCTGTTGTTTCATTTGATTTTGTGCCAAATTCAGGTTATCCTTTAAGATTTTGAGAACTTCTTACTGATGCTCGATGTGATATTCCACTGCTTGAACCTTCGAATTTTCCCTTAAATATGATGTGATGGATGGTGGATGATATCCATAAAGTGCCATAAATGGGTCATTTTTTCTGTAGTATGGAAGGAAGTGTTATACCACCATTCAGTGAGACGTAACCACTTGACCCATTGTGTTTGTTTATCAGATACAAAACAACGAAGATATCCTTCCAAAAATTTATTTAATATCTCAGTTTGACCATCAGATTGAGGATGATAAGATGAGCTATGAGCTAATTGAGTACCCAAACAAGAAAATAACTCCGTCCAAAAATTTCCAGTAAAAATGGGATCTCTGTCGCTCACAATAACCCTTGGGCTTCCATGTAGATTTTGAATTATGTCCATAAATGTAGTAGCAACCGTACTTGCTTTAAATGGATGAGATAATGCACAAAAGTGTGCATACTTGGTAAGTCTATCAACTACCACCATGATGACACTCTTTCCTTCGGACTTAGGTAAACCTGTGATAAAATCCATTGAAATCTCCTCCTAACGTTGACTTGGAATGGATAAAGGTTGTAGAAGTCCTGGGGTCTTAATTGTTTCCACTTTATTCTGCTGGCAAACCAAACATTCCGCCACAAACTTTCGAATATCAGATTTAAGGCCATCCCAAAAAAATTCTTTCTTCACCCTGTGGTAAGTTTTAAAAAATCTTGAGTGTCCTCCTAAAGGAGAAGTGTGCAATTCCAGAAGAATCTTTTGTTTTAGTTGGGAATTCTTACAAAGATATAAGCGATCTTTGTACCATAAGGAATCATTTTTCCAACTAAATGTATCAGATGTAATAGGATCTTGCTGCAACTTTTGAATGAGTGTCCATACATCTTTTTACTTCTTCCATTCATCTCTTGCTTCAGTTATCCAATCTGGTTGGATAATAGAAATGGCACAAAGAAATGCCTCCACCTCTTCATTCTTTCTTGAGAGTGCATCTGCAACAACATTAAGCTTTCCTTTTTTGTAGATTATTTCAAAGTCATAACCCAACATCTTTGTGACCCATTTTTGCTGCTCTTCTGAAGATAGTCTCTGTTCCAAAAAGTGTTTCAGACTATCATGATCAGTTTTTACCTTGAAGTGTCTTCCCATTAGGTAAGTTCTCCATTTCTTTAGTGCATGCAGTATTGCTAACATTTCATTCTCATAAATAGGTTTCTGTAAATACTTTCCTTTGATTGGACGACTTTCAAAAGCAATGGGTCTTCCTTCCTGCATTAAAACTGCACCAATTCCATTTCCTGAGGCATCACATTCCACAATAAAGGTTTTTGTGAAGTCCGGCGTAGCTAAGACCGGTGCTAGGCACATTGCCTCTTTAAGATGTTCAAAGGCCTTAGTTGCTTCAGGAGTCCATGAAAATGCATCTTTCTTCAATAATGTTGTTAGAGGTGCCGCTATTCTCCCATAATTCTTAACAAACTTGCGATAATACCCTGTTAACCCGAGAAATCCTCGCAACTGCTTTATGGTTGTGGGGACTTTCCATTCCTTAATGGCTTTAATTTTGTTAGGGTCTACTTTAACACCCTCGTGAGATACAATATGACCCAGATATTCCACCTCTTGTACTCCAAAGAAACATTTGGATGTTTTTTCATATAATTGTTTCTCCTGCAATAGTTTGAGCACCCTGTCAACATGTTCAACATGATCCTTCCAAGACCTGCTGTAGATTAGTATATCATCAAAAAATACTAGCACAAATTTTCTAAGGAAGGGTTTGAAAATAGAATTCATCAACCCTTGAAATGTAGAAGGTGCATTGGTGAGGCCAAAAGGCATGACCAAAAATTCATAATGACCCTCATGAGTTCGAAATGCTGTTTTTGGAATATCTTCAGTCTTCATTCTAATTTGATGATATCCCGAACGAAGATCCAACTTGGTAAAATAAATTGCTCCATGTAATTCATCCAATAATTCATCAATCACAGGAATGGGAAATTTATCTTTAATGGTGAACTTATTGAGCTCCCTATAATCCGGACACATTCACCATGATCCATCCTTCTTGTGTACCAATACTACAGGAGCAGAGAAAGAACTTTGACTAGGTTGAATTATACCCGCCTCTAACATTTCTGCAATCATACGTTCAATTTATCTCTTTTGGAAGTAAGGATATCTATAAGGCCTGATGTTTGGAGGAACACTTCCTGGAATCAAATGAATAGCATGATCATGATCACGAATAGGTGGGAGTCCTTTGGGAGTTTCAAACACCTTGGAATGATTGTTCAAGACTTGTTGGAGATCTGCAGAAATAGATGATTTTGATGTTGGAACTTCTAGTGAGCATAATTGTGCAATTACGCCTCGCTGTTCTTTCTTTAGAAGCTTTGTCATGACATTAGAGCTTATTATCCTTCCTGGCTTCCCCGCATTACCCCGTAATTCGACTTCCTTTCCTTCTGAAAAAAATTTCAAGAAAAGTTCTTGAAAATTAAAAGCTACCGTCCCCAAAGATTGTAACCATTGTACTCCTAGTACAACATCAACACCTCCCATAGGAATGGAAAGCATTGGACTAGTAAATACATATTCCCCCATGGTTAGCTTGATATTATGGCATTTTCTAGAGCAATTTATAGTTCCTCCATTTGCAACCATCACTTTACATTTTGGTGTTGGGTATAGGAAACAATTTAATTCCTTGGCTACCTTACAATGAATAAAATTATGGGTGCTACTTGAATCAATCAAAAATATTACCTTTTTCTTCTTGATATGTCCTTCTATCTTGAGAGTTTGAGGAGTGGTAATTCCTGCTAGTGCATTACATGATATGGTCGGATTCATTTCTTCCTCTTCTAGGGCTGGTTCCTGGTGTATATCCTCTTCTTGTTCATTTTCTTCTTCCTCTTCACAATCTATGTAAAATAATTTCTTCTCAGCACACTTATGACCTTTAGTGTATTTTCTATCACAACTGTAGCAAATCCCTTTGGATATTTTTTCTTCCAATTGTTGTGGTTTCAACCTTGTAGGTTGTGGAAATCTAGGCATAGCAGCACTTCCTTTTTTATAGAAGTGAGTGGTAGGCTTCCTTGTCGCCATAATTTTACATTCAATTTTTCTTTCCAACCTGAATGCCTTTTCTAATGAATCAGGTTCCAAAATGTGAACTTCATGTTGGATGTTATCCTTTAAAGTTCCTATGAAGAGATCAATCCTGTGTTCCTCTGGAATATCAGTTACCCTTATATTCAATTTTTGGAAGTCCTCAATGTGCTCCCCCACTAAGCCCTTTTGCTTGAGATTTATCAATTGGCTGAAGAAGGTGTT
Organism: Pinus albicaulis; assembly: GCA_034641835.2. Lineage (NCBI taxonomy): Eukaryota > Viridiplantae > Streptophyta > Pinopsida > Pinales > Pinaceae > Pinus > Pinus albicaulis. Next base: position 816,803,766 of record CM076580.1, read on the forward strand.
TCCCTTTGTATCCTCATAATGTGCTATCATTTCCTCCATAAAAATTGACCAAGTGACAATTTTTTTACGGGAGCAAAGCCATCGATACCATAAAAATGTATTTTGTTCTAAATCTAAAGTTGCAATGCGTACTTTTTGTGTGTTTTGCGCGTTGTGGAGATCAAAATATTGCTCCATCTGTAGTATCCATGTTACAGGATCATTTCCATCAAACTTCCTCATCTCCATTTTTGGAATATGCTGGTTCTTCCTGCCAACATTAGAGTTTATGAAATAACGATTAACATTTATTTTGTTCTCATCATGAGTTTCTTCTACTATCTTTTCACCATTATGAAACATTTCTTGTATCAAAATTTTCAAACCTTACATGTCTTCTTTTAGAGCATTCTTCATGTTTTCCATGTTGTCTTTCATGTCATCCATCTTAGCTTCCATGCCAGCTTCCATGCCATCCATCTTAGCTTCCACACCTTTCTTCAAAACTTCCATTTCATTTTTTGTTGCTCTTTGCGAGAGCGAAATTTGGTGCACTTGCTCTTGCAATTTTGATAGATCATGTTTCCATTCTTCATCTTCATGAGGCATAGTAGAGCCTTCTGAAGGCTTAATGGGTGTTGAATTATTTTTACGGGGAATATTTTAGAACCCAAACCTGATATCTATTCTACAATATGCCCTTGGAATCAATTCAAATTGATTCTTCAAAAAAGACTTATGCAATTCGAAAAAAAATACACACCTTTTTCTTGCTTTTGAGGAGCTCGATATTGAAATTGGATTATCTCTGTGATTGCAAAACTTCAAGATTTTAATTTCAGTACTTATGTAGCCCTCTGAATTATCTTTCGAATTCCACAGGTCTGACCTGATTCGGATTCTCCAAGATAAAGTTGTGTCCAATCTCCCACAATGACCTAATTATGGACTGGTTCAGTATAGCGAACTTGTACGACTTGCCCTGTGTCACTGTTTCATCCTTTGGCTCTAAAATTTATAGCCAAGAAACTAAAGTCCATGTACTTGCGGCCAATTTTTACAGCACTCCAATCCAATACTCCGAGAGAGAGTTATGAATATTTTCCCATGATCACCTTTTTGAGATGAAATTCAGGAGCCTGAAAAAGCACTACCTTCCACAGATCATATCTCCAAAAATATTGCGAACCAAGCTCTAAAATTTTTTGACGATTTTCCTTAGGATTTTTTCTTTGCACCCTAAAAATTTTATCTTTCGAGACTTCGTAGAAAAAAAATTATAGCACAAATTCCACGATGACCTGTTTAGGAGCCTTAAAAAAGACCTAACTTCCACAAATCATATCTCCCAAAATATTGCGAACGAAGATCTGAAATTTTTTGAAGATGTTCCACAGGATGTCAGCTTCGCACCCTAACAATTTTAGCTTTTGAAACTTTTTAGAAAAATAGTTATAGCGATAATTCCACGTTGACCTGTTTGGAGTAGCGAAACCCTAGAATCCAAAGCTCTGATACCAAATGTTGTGTAACCAGCTCCAAAAATAGAAGAAAAGAGATATCAATGCCTTAGAAATAAGCCAATTCAAGGGGGAAACCTCCAATACATTACATTATTGAACAATTCTTCGATGATACAATTTACAAAACCTCCTTTCTATATATAGGATTCCATGTGGCCATAATGTAATCCTAGCCAACCTAACAATAATAATTTAAGGGAACAATAATAACAAAATGGGGGTTACAAGGGTACAATAATAATAATAAGTGGGTTACACTAATAAAAATAAGGGACTATACTAGTAATATAGGGACCTAACACCATGACAAATCATCTTCTTTATTTTATATGTTGAAGTTGTAATTTGGTGTCTTCTTGAAGTGAAACCCTATTTATCTCCCTTACACTCATAATTCCCAGAATCCCATTTCCTTTACACTCAATACCATTCATACAGTGTTAAAATTCATTCCATAATCCTTGTTATCATAATCCCTATTCCTAAGCTATTAATTCCTAAAACCCTAAGCCCTAGGTGAAATTTTGACCTAGGCTCCTAAATCCAAATTCCCATCACTCTTTCATTCATATTGCCTTCCCCATACCTCATCTCCCTAAAAATTACTCCTTATCCCCTCCCCATATCACATATCCCTATCAAACATCTCCTTCAGTTTTCCTTTCCCATCTCCCTTTCCCATTTCCCTTCCCCAATCCCTAGGTTTTTAACAAAAACACCATGGCGACATAAGAGGAATACACATCATTCACTGAAGGAGAGGAAACATAGATAAGGAGGTCACATAAAGGAGGAAGTGTGCTCAGACTTGAGCCTGCCAACACTAAGGAACTTTCAGACTCTCCATTAACAGTCACATGCTTCAAACATGTTGGTTGTTATGATTTTTGTGAGAAAATTCAGAGGGTTAAACACCACCCCATGCTAACTAGAATTTTCATACCAGGACTCCATGATAACCGAGTTAAATTAGATGGGGCCACTTTTACCTTATCTATTGTTGTCATTTTAGATGCTACAGGGAACCAAAATGTTTTCGATAAATGGTTCAAGAAAGGCATGTTGAAGAAATAGGATTTTTACTTCTTCTTAAAACCAAGACACCAAAATAAAAAAAAGAGGTTCTTCCATTTTTCACACCTCTTGGATAGATATGCACCTAATACGATGAATATTATAATGAAATATTTTTCATGTTAAGGCAGATTTTCAAGGCTCTATTCCTATCACATCTAGCTCTTGATGCATTTCACTAGGGTAAGGATGCTAAACATGCCCTATTATCTTTTCTGGAGTATAGAGAAGATGGCATACATTTCCCAGAAGAAGGAATATGAAGAGAAAACGAAAATCCTATTCTATCATTCCCTCATAAAAATCATATTCATCCACCATATCAATCAACTAAATGTTGCATGGAGCACCTTCATTTCCAATGATATTTTCATTGAATCATCCATTCAACACGCACAAAATGTCGCTTCATCATCTCATCCCATAACTCACTCATCATCATCAGATCAATCCCCTTCACCTCCTTCATCTCCATCTCATCATGATCCTTCATCTCCATATCATCATGATTCTTCATCTCCATCTCATCATGATTTTGGGTCACCAAGCAGGATAGATGACATTGAGCCTAAGTGGGCTAATATGGTTGAGGTTGAGCCATTGCCAAAAACCTACCAGAGAGGCTATATGCATGTGTTTGCTTCACTTGGAGTGAAAGGGTCCATGCCTTCTACATCAACACAATAGATAGATAAAGGTAAAGAGAAGGTCATTGAGCCAGTCTTTCATGATGAGGAGGACAATCATGAAACTGAGCAAGAATTTCAGCTAGTTGACGTAGATGAGGATGACAACGACAAAAACACAAATTCTTCTATTAAAGGTAATGATGCCAATATTAGTGAGCTTCAGAATAATCTTGAAAGGGCTAGATATGTTATACACTTCCTTGAGTAATAAAATGAGAAGTTGAAGACCAAACAAGTCATTGATGAGGTGAAATAATTCACTGCTCAAAGGGAGGCTCAAAATGCAAAAGCCATGCTAGATGAAACAGTGGAGAAGTTTGGCTTATTTTATGATGAAGAAGAAAAAGTACCAAGGAAGAGACCTAGAAATAGAGGGCTGAAAAGAACTCTAGTTCTATAGAGACAAAGGGAAGCTGAGCTTCCTGACCAGTTAACACTAAATGGGCAGGTTGCCATAGAGATAAATGAGAACATGGAACCATGGCTTGATAGAGCCAATCAACACTTCGAGAAGCTGCTAGTAAAGGAAAATAAAGATAATTACTTGTTGAGGAGGAAGGTCAAACTCCATTCCCAGAAAGAGAAAATTGCATTGGCCAAACTCAAAAGAGCCAATGCAAAAATTGAAGAGTTAACCAAGGAGGGGAAGAAAAATTTGGACATCCTTGCTGAAGCTTCCATACAAGCTTAAACACACCATCATCATCCATCTCAAAAATTTTGAGGCATTTTTTAAATTTTTGTCAAAATCTGGAAATCTCTGTGTTTTTTGAGACAATTAACTAGCAGAAAATTGGGCATTTGTGCAATGCCCTAGGCACTACACAAATAATTGGCACACTTTTTGAGTATAAGGAAGGCACCATTGGATTCCTAATGACCCATGCATATCAGAAAACCATTTTTATAGCCTTTTTTTGCATTTATATGGGTGAAAATCTCAAAAAACCATCAAACAATCACCTTTCTACCCTTTTTTGACCTAGGCACTGTGATAATACTAGTCTTGGGAGAATGAATTTTTGAGGGGGAAAATGACCTCCATTTTCAGAACTTGAGACAGATTTGGAAAGAGGACAGGCAGGGCTTTCCAACAAGCCATCTTGGATTTTATTTGGACACCAGGAAGGCCTCCAAGATTGGCCCTGAACAAAAAGGATGCAAATGACACTAGGATGGCGCAAATGCACAATGGAGGGCACAAATGGCGAATTTGCTGATTTTTTCACATTTTCTCTGAAATTTTCACTTTGCCTCAAGAAATTATGTTTCTACTCATATAATTAATGATGGTAAAATGTAATTATGTTTGAAATTACTTACCTAGTGTAGATTCATTAGGTAAAAGTCATTAGTGAGTTATGATGAATCAGTTGAATGTAATGAGGAGTGAATCACTTGGACCATCCTACACTTCAGTTTTCAGTTCAAAAATTAGTGAATCTCTTCCTCACCTCATGTATTCAACCAATTGAGGATTATTGAAGCTTGTTTTGATGTCTATTTAGCCCCTTTCTTCATAGTAGTGAAGGGTTGGAATCAATTTGTATGTTTTCTTATTGATCAAGGAACTATTGTACTCAGTTTGGCCAGCTAATAAAGAGGAGTTGCAACTATTTTGTGGGATACTTGTGGCATTGATGTTTATCATTTTCTTTTCTTAAATTTCATATGTTATAATGTATTTTATTCATGTTCACTTCATCTCTATGTTATGATATATTTCAAGGTTGATAATTAGAACACATGCTTGCTCATGCTATGTTTTGGGGAATTGATCATAGTTTGTCCATTTTCCTCTGTCTAGGAAGAATACATCTCCCATGCTCTTCCTAGCTTCTCCTCAGTCTCAAAACCATCTCATCACAATCATCCTTAAGTGATAAGCCTTATTCCTACCTTTCCCCATTGATCCCTACAACCCTATCTCATTTTACCTGACCTAGCTCCCTTGAACTAATTTCTTCATCCAGTAATAACCCAACCAAATCAAATCAAAACAACCCATGCAATCAATATCTAGCCTAAAAACCCTAATTCCTCCAGCCCTCCTGGTTGTGACCTTTTAGAGAGAGCCCTCTCCGACTTGGTAGGGCTAGCTACCAATCCAAATGTTTGGTCTGTGGTTACCTCTATTGGGATTCCTTCTTCAGCCTTGGGAATATGGCAGAGTGCTAAAATTTTGGCGCTGTTGTCAGGGAACGAAAATAATTTTTTTTCCTTGGGTGTATGAAAAATATATATTGGAAACTGATCCCTTAGAAGATGGGATCGATTTTCATAAGGCTAATTTCATAATTGCAGTTCCTCAAAATCAAATCTGGGTTATCGAAGAAGGTATACCAGGTCTAATCCTGATCTAGATCCATTTTCTCCCATCGAATATTTTGAAAGAATCCTACGGAGGAAAATATCTAAGCCAGCTTCAATTTCTTTAAAATCTCCTCCTCAAAATTTGGTAAGGTCTTTCTCATTACCTTCTGATTTGATAACCATACAAAATTTAGTACTTGATACCAAATTTGATTTATCATTGTTTAGAACCAAATCTAAGATTGATTTGATTACAATAGTCCCTGAACCTTGGAGATTAGAGTTAAATCAATCATTATTTGAAGCTGAAAATGATACTGATGTTAAAATATGGAGACAATATTGCAAGCTAGAAAATTTAGCCAATACCCTAAGTTACACTGTTGAAAATTCCTTTATTCAATACCAACAAGAAACCCTTCATATCCTTGAAGCTTCCACCTCCTCCACCACATACAACAAGAATTATGGAAATATTTTCCCCACTTGTCTTACCAACCCAATTGCATGACTTACCTCCAGGATATGGCCAAAGGCTTCCTCTCTTCGATGAAAACCCTGAAATCACTGCCTGTCAGCACATGGCCAAAATCACAACCTTCATAGATCTTGAGGAGTTAGATATAGATGATGCCAAGATGTGAATCATCACACAAAGTTTTTCTGGTGAAGTTAAAGTTTGGTTACGTGCCCTAGCAATTAATTATATTAGGAATCCTGTTGAAATAACTGATGCTTTCTTAGCCAGGTGAGATGAGAAGAAAATCTCTTTACAAATCCTTGTTTAATATGATTCCCTGAAGCACAATCCTAATGAATCAGTACCTGATTATAATTCCTGATACCTTAGAATATATAATTCCATTCCAAATGAAATGAAACCACCTCTTTCCTTATCCCTTCTGCGTTATCCCAATGATTTTGACCCAGATATGGCCTCCTCATTGAGAGAAAGAAATCCCACTACCCTTGAAGAGATGATAAAAAAATTTAGTGAGTGTTGAGGCCAATCTCTTGATTAAAAAGTCCAAATTAAAAATGAACGCAAAGTGACTATCAAAGAGGAACCTTCCATTTCATTAGATACTAAATTTGATTCTTTGCTTAGAACCATGGAAAAAATGGTCAATAAGATGTATATTTCAGATAGACAAACAAAGCCACAAATAAAAAATTCAAACTTTCGAGGCCAACATCAGTAGCCTCAGTTCCAGATAAAGCAGAGAGAGCAAAGAGCTCCTGAAACACAACAACATCAACCAATTAGAACACCACTTCTACAGAACTATGCTCAGATTGATGAAGAGGAAGAACCAACAGTAGAAGAGAACCTTCTTTTCATAGTTGATGGTCAACTCATCTTTCTCACCGAGGATGAAGAATATGTGGAAAAAACAAGTTCACCTAGTGATAAATACTTCATATTGGCGAATTATCATGAGTTAGAATTAGAATATGATGATTATCAGAGAGGATACTTGAATGCATTGAGTTCCCAGAAAAGGCAATATACCTTGAGAGGTTGTGATGTTTGAATAACTCCAACTCCGAAGAATACAGTTCAATAGAAAGAAGCAACACCGAAACAAGTTCAAAATAAGGGTAAATATATTGTAGCTCCAAATCATAACAGAAGAAGTCAGCCTTCTACAAGTGCACCTGTCAAAGAAAGAGATATTTAGAGAAAATAAGCTACACCAAGAGATCATGTTGAGAAAAGGATGTCATCATAAAAGAGGTAGATAGAACTATACCTTTTAATTTAGAGTCAGAAAATTTCTATGTTAAAGGTGTCTATTCCACTTACTGAATTCGTCAAAGTTGATAAATACAAATCCCATGTAGTTAAAACCTTGAAAGTTGACCCTTTATCTGACATGGTTATTATAAAGGATGATCAACTTGAGTTAAAATTTGGTCCCGAAATTTATGGTTAGTCTGAAGATAGTGAGGTCCCACCATTTTATTTGAGTCTTAAAGTTCACCAATTAATCCTTCATAACACTATGTTAGACTCTACGGCCTCCCACAACCTCATGCCCAAAGCTATCATGGAGAAGCTTGGCCTTGACATAACCCGCCCATATCACGATTTATATTCTTTCGATTATGGTTGTGTACATTTTTTGGGTTTAATCAAATATCTAGTTGTCTCCCTAGAGAAAATCCCAGCCAAAAATGTCCTTATGGACGTGGTAGTTGCTGCTATTCCACCACGTTTTGATATGTTGTTATCAAGATCCCGGGGAGCTAAATTGAGAGGTACTTTGCAGTTGGACTTTTCCTATGCCACCATTCCTGTCTTCGGTCAAATGAGAAAAAATATAGCGTGAAATTAAAAAGAAATACATAATCACAAACAAGGAAAGGCCTAATAATAATCCTATCAACGTTATGCATAGAGACTTAGAGTCCTTCATATTGTACAATGATTCTAGGTTAAATGATGTAGATTGTCAATTAGTAGAAATAGAGGATTTTCTTGAAGTTTCAGATTGCATTAGAATAGTGTTAGAACAATAGAAAGAGAATATGCCTACTATATATGAACAACCATAAGAGAAGGTAGATGAAAGTTTTGAACAACGTAAATAATCATATCAGAAAATTGTGTCACATCAGAGTTAAGAGTTTCAGCACCTTGAAGAAGAAGATTGTCTTTGGAGCATGGATTTTGATGGTTCCGTTGGCAAAGATGGGGCTGGAATTGGTTTATGGATTCGTAGCCCATTTCAATAGAAAAATAAGGTCCCAAATAATGTGAGGTTGTGTTCCTACAAACTAGCATTCAATTGTACGAATAATGATGCTGAATATGAAGCACTCATTACTGGTCTGAAAATTTTGAAAAAATTGGGAGCTATAAGTATTGCAGTCTACGATGATTCAGAGCTAGTGATTAAACAAATAAAAGGTGAGTATTAAGCTAATAACTCAAGGATGAGGAAATATAGGAATGCATCACTTGACATTTTTAGAATTTTTTCATAATATACACTTAAAGTAGTGCCAAGGTTGCAAAACTTGATGGTTGATTCATTAGCCACTGATGCAAGTAATTTTAGATCTATAATGTTTTCAAATAAAAAGTTTGAGATTCATATAAAGCATAGGCCCACCATTCCGGATAACTTGAAACTTTGGCAAGTTTTATGGGATGATAAACAACTGAAAAATTTACTTCCGAGTGAAGGTGGGTTTGAGAACTGTTCTATGGGTAAAGTTTCTTAGGAGGGACAATTAATGGTAGGCTCTTGAAGCACTATCTTTTTTTATCTGAAATTATGAAAAAAAATTCATCTTCATTGTATATATTAGTTAGATATTCCTGTGAGTGTGAAGTGGAAAAGCATTATAGTTCAGAGCCCAAAGTGAAGGCCATGGAGCTTCATTGGGTTTCTACCATTTCAAGTTAAGTTTGCACAAGAGTAAGTTTAGTTTTGAGTCATTGTTTCAAGTCAAGTTTAGTCAAATTTCAATAAAATTTTAGTCAGTTTCAGTCAGTTTGTGTCATGGAGTTGTCAGTATTCAGTCCTGCATTTCAATTTGAGTTTTCTTACCCGTATTGGCCCAATGGAAGAGGCACTAATCTGCAAAATTTAGAGATTTTTGGTTCTTGACACCTCTTTTAGAGCTTCCATCCCCAATAAGGCCAATGTTAGTGTCACAATATACATTCTACCATCAGTGATCAAAATCACTCTTTTCATTCTCATTTATGTGTCCCACTCTAAAATTTTTATATCATTCCATTAGGTAATTCTAAAAATTGTTTCAATGATGATAGCCCTAGTCATAAAACCTCACTCTCCCTCAAAAACTCTCATTTGTTCGCCTACCTTCATGTCTTGCTGAGCATAAAAACACTTTTGAAAAGCTCATTTCACTATGTCTTATGTCAGTCAAAGTCAATCATGGCAGTCAGGTCATTCAAGGTCCCATTAGGTCATTAGGTTTCAATGTTCAAGGTCCAAAAATGCACCATTTCATCTCAATAAGGTCAGCAAAAGGTGTGAGAGTGACTCAATAAACATTTCATTTTCATCTGCAAAAGATTCTGCGCATGTAAATATGATACTTTTAAATTTGTAATTTTGATTTTTATGATTTTCATATCAAAATGTAATTTTGATATTAAAACAGAGATGTAATTTATTTTTAATTTTTTATGTAATTTTATGGTTTCTATATGTAATAACTTCGGTCCCTAGCTGCCAACTCAAAACACACATGCCAAACTAAAAGAGAAAAGTGTCTAACTCCAACAACACTATTTGAGTGTGTTTGGTTCACATATGTACGAAATCACACCAACTTAAGGGGTGTGGTCTACCCACTTAAGTTATTGGTAACATGCAGAAAAAGAAGTGGAGTCAAGCAAGTTAGTGGAATAAAGCTAGAATCATAAAAATAATAGATAGAGAAATAGCATGCATATATAAACTAAAACTAAACTAAACTTAAAAAATAAAGAAAAGCTCTGAATAGAGTCAAACATATACAATAATATGAACGGTGGCTCTTTGACCCCTGTTATTGAGTGCTGGTAGGAAATAAGGATGAAAATTTTACCCTCTTGCCAAAGGGCCCCTAGAACATGGGTGCTAAGTCCCGATGCAAGGATTTTTTTACTCCAAGCTTGCCTCGGTGCAAATTCTCCCTCTCTCTAATGTGGTGGACTAAACTTGTTGGATGACCAACAATTGAGTCCCCTCTATCTTCAGCTACAGATCACACACTACTAGTATTTCTTGGGAAATTCTGGCCATCATAACAATGTGCTCACCCATTCTTCATCTCATGGTGGCCTTATATAGGAGAATTCAAATCCTCCTTCCCTCTCTTGGTACATTGTGGATGGTGACCCAAGAGAGGGGGATGATTCCTTTCTATGCTACAAATATTCCATTGTGTGCCCACTTGATGTTTAAGGAGGCTTTGGTGGCTGTCCTTAGGCAACTTCAAGTGAGGAATCACTGTCTTCGAGTGTGCTTTGTGTGGTCCCAGAAAGTGACATTTCACCACTCCCAGGATTGCGCACATTTCAGGTCATAAGGCGTGCAAAGGCTCTCTTCACGAAGGATAATGCACGCAAAAGCATTTATGACTTGCTCAAATTTGATTTTTCCTCAGACCTTAGAGATTTTTAAATACTTTCCAGATTCTATGATGTCTTCTAGGCCTGTAAATCCTTCTTCTTAACATTAACTAATGTCGTCTTCTTCTTGTATGATTTTCTAGTGTTAACATTTTCCCCCTAATGTGTGAGGTCTTGGAAGAACTGTATAGCCGAAATACATTATAGTTTCTTTTTTGTATATCGTGCATAGAGAGAGAGAGAGACTTGCGTGAAGCTTGGAATTGGAAACACCCTGCACCAGTTCCAAGAATGACCATGTCCTATGGGACCCCTATAATAAAATATAATACAATAAATATACAAATTTTCTACGAGGCAGGCATGTCCCATGCTCGTAATGTTGTGGCTAGTTAAACAAATCTATTTGACAGATACATGTTATGTCTGTGTCACTAATATGGTAGTGATCTAGTGGTTGCTGACAATGACTGCTGACACCCTCCGAGGCATTTTTTCTTTGAAAATATGTGGAATGTGGTACCCATATGCGTAAAATTGGTATGGAATATAGCTACGCATTTTACGCATAGGCATTGGCTGGGACCTTCCCATGTAAGCATTGCTGAAAGAGACGCTTATGAAGGCATGAGTCTTCGACGAATTTGATCAAAGTGTAATGGTTGTAAGGTTTGATACCATCCTGACATGAAAGCTTTTGTTGTAGTTGAATGTCAGGAGGATCAATGAAATCTGTGGGCAATGATTTCTCCCATAGTGCCACTCGAGGATTACCCTTTTATGGAGAGGGGTAATCCAAGGTACTGCTCCATGTTTGGAAAATAGGTGTCGAAGTCGACAAAAAGGAAGCCTTAATTGAAAAAGGGGTTGCCGACGTGAGGGGTCAGGGACTTGGATGTGATGGGTTTAACATAGGAATGTTGGCGAGGGGTGACTGAAAATTGATGATGGGGATTCGGTGGCCCAAGGTCAGAGTATACTAAGTACCTTGGGGGCAGTCATAGTCATTTCTGATGGGGAAATACCTGGAGTCGGTAGGACCTCTAGGGTGGCTATAAACTGGCTATGAATGTCATGGTGGCTTGTGCATGGGGGTGTAATACTCCGAACAAGGGTGTTCAGGGACTACTTCCATGGGAGAAAAAGCTGGATGAGAGGGTGGGGGACGTAGTGCACAATTTTCGGTCTTTGTACACTTACCAAAAGAATAAAATAATGGGGTTTGTTTTGTACAAAACACAGAGACGGGTACCCCAAAACATGAAAGTGTACACTCACTGATGTTGTGAGGAAGGTGTTTTGCTGAGGATGGGGGTCTCATTGGTTGTTCTATTGTGGGGTTGATGAAGCGAATGAACAAGTATCGCATTATGGGATTATGTTGGTGGAGGTATGGTGGGCCAAATGCAAGGTGTGGTAGTGCGCTTTTGATTTGCTTGTACAACTTGATCGTCTGGAAATGGTGTATTAGTTTGTATGGTAAAACTTGACCTTATGCATGGTGGATGGATGGGCATGAGTTTCTTCTTGGACTAAAATGGTATGGCCATGGCATCACTTTTGTTGTGATATATGGTCTTTTGTGGGTGACAAGTGCCATGGAGGGGAGGCTCTATAGACCAATGAGGATGTTTATCATGTGCAGGGTGAGGTGATGATAAACACGGTCGGATATGAGGACCATATGGTTGATTTCTGATGGAGAAATGATGTCAGGAAATGCAGAGTTTACTGGGACTCTATCATGCTGGGGGTAGAATGATACCTGCTCTGGAACTTTAAGTAGATGGAGTTGTGGATGGTTTGCGAGCTTTTCTTGAAAAAACAACTACCTCAAGTGAGAGCATATTCTTTATCAAATATTATTGAAAGTCATGAGTTTTAAAAAAGAAGATGATAGAGGGCATACCTGCTGGTGCTGAAAAATTAATTTTTTGGGAGTGCGATTATGTGGCATCGCCTCTGTTCGTTATGGAGTGTTAATCATGGTGCAGCTTATGGTTCGAAGAATGGACCTTTTGATCTCTCATTATGGTCTTCCTAATTTTTTGAAAAGGGCAATATATGGGTGAATATGGCCCTAATTCAATTCATTTGTACTTGCTGAGTTCTTGAGAGGTAAGAAGCTTCTGTGTAGCAGTTCTTACTATTGTGGTCATCCTGAGCACTAGGGATTAGCAATATCATGCCTAGGTAACCTCCATGATGTCCTGCACTTTAATTTTTACAGTTTGATGGTGCCGGGGTCCATATAGACTTGGTTTGTATGGATTCTGAGTGTTTTTTTCCTAGATTGCATGGGCGATCAGGGAAAAAGTGCGCCCTCTGTGCACATTTTCTAGCAATAAGCGCGTTTAAAGTGCTCTATTCCCCTTCTTTGGTCTGCCTTAAGCATGCCTGTGGAAAATACAGACGTGCCCTAACTACACCTGTCTGAGGGATAGGTGCACAAAAGGTAGAGGCAAGAAATGTTTTAGATTTTTCCTATTCTTTGTGTTTTTTCTGTTGCTGATGGGTACCTGTTTGGATGATAGGTTGTTGTGGAGGGAGCGAGATTGGCTCGAGCTCTGTACTGCCTTAGCTGCTGATGCTGGGGCATGTCGTCAGCTGGCACAATGGGGGCTCCTGAAGTTTATGGAGAACGAGCTTCTTTGGTCGTAGGACCAACTGTTATGCTACTTGATTCGACATTGGCGCAGGAGGCACAACATGTTCATGCTACGGGGGATGAACCTAGTCATCCGTCCTAAGACGAATGTGTATTTTGTGACTAGGTTAATGCCTCGCGGTGAGGCGCTGAGGTATCCACTCTCTTCGGGGAGAGTGGATCTGGAGAGGTTTCAGAGACATCATTGTGGTGGGGCGCCTCTTATAGAGGGGTGGATCAACATTGCATCAGTGATAGATTTAGCAGAGCGATGTGCTCTGGTGGTGATTGTGAGACTTGAAGGGTCATCGGCTTCACATCAAGCATTAGGCCCGCAAATTGGAGTATTGTGCCGGTTGAGGTCTGAGCATTTCTATGATTTTTCCCATTTTTAATATGACGAGATGGTGGCGTAGCTCAACAAGGTCCATAGTGGATTGAATTTGTTTGCGTATGCTAGCATTCTATGCAGCATTATGTATGATAGGGTAGTGCTACTGAGACCAGTGGTGGCAGTGCCTCTTGGGGGGCCACGGGAGCCTCGTATGAGGAGGTGGGCTCTAGTGATGTCGCAAGGCGGTTGGGGCATGGTGGGGGGTTACTGGAACACCACGACAGAGGCCTGGTTTGAGGTGAACCCATATATGTTCTTGTCATTCCCATATGCGGGGATGGACTTCTAGGGGGAGATAGATATGAGTCTCCCTCCTGGTTATGCTTAGGGGCCAATAGGTACATTTTCTATGTTTTCTGCATTTATTTGAGTATGTATGTGTTTATGTTTTTTGCTAGTGACACTAACATAGTTTTGGTTACTCTTGCAGATGTTAGCGAGGTGGGTCACCCCGTGGCTCGGTTGGTCGGCCACGATACTCTGTGGAGGCCTAAGAGTGATCTTGAGGGGAACGCTGCTGGAGGACTTGGTAGTGGACCTGATGGTGGTGTTGGCCCTTTAGGAGAAAGCAGTAGCTCGGCCACTGCCGAGCAGGCTCGTGCCGACACAACGGTGGCACGCGCAGATACAGCAGAGGCTCGTATTGCGGAACTGACTACTTGAGTGTCAGTTCTAGAGGATGCTTAGGGTCGAGTGGACTACTTGAAACAGGGGATGCCTACTTGGGTTTTTATGGATGATCTCGAGGAGGTCTGGTTGGAGACTGTGATGGCCCAGGAGAGGGACTATCGGCCTATTTTACATCGGGTGGCAGTCTCGGTTGTGACGAAAGCTCTAGTGGTGGCACCAAGAGCGGTTGTGGGACCAGGTGCCCCTCCTAAGGGGGCATCACCCTAGAGTATACTTGTATAAGGGGAAAGTGCCTATTATGAGGATGCCTCCCCTATTTCTGACGTTTTTTTTGTATTTTTGGGTTGGCCATTGGGTCAGCGACACTATTTTTTGTACTCAAATATATACATTGTGATATATATATATATATATAGCAGCGGCATGCACAGATACAGCGGAGGCTCATATTGTGGAACTGACTGCTTGAGTGTTAGTTCTAGAGGATGCTTGGGGTCGAGTGGACTGCTTGACCCAGAGGATGCCTACATGGGTTTTTATGGATGATCTCGAGGAGGTCTAGTTGGAGACTGTGATGGCCCAGGAGAGGGACTATCGGCCTATTTTACGTCAGGTGGCAGTCTTGGTTGTGATGACAACTCTAGTGGTGGCATCGAGAGCGGTTGTGTGACCAGGTGCCCCTCTTGAGGGGGCACTGCCCTAGAGTATACTTGTACAAGGGGAAAGTGCCTATTATGAGGATGCTTCCCCTATTTTTGATGTTTTTTTGTATTTTTGGGTTGGCCATTGGGTCAACGATACTATTTTTTTTTACTCAGATATATACATTGTGATATATATATATATATATATATATATATATATATATATATATGAGAGATATTTTTTGCGGCTCTACATGTTGTGTCCCCTGTTTCAGTTTATGGTTGATGTTATGATGATGGATACCTATTTTTTTGGTTTTTTATGTATGATGGTTTATTCGAGATGCATTCCAGTTTAGGATATTATTGGCTATGTGATCATCTACTTAGTTTTGACTCCTTGGTACATGTGTGAATGTAATATAGTTAAATTGTCTGCTTAATATGTTTTCACACAAATATTTTCTAAATAGATGTGTATCTCTCGTCTCAAATGTTTGGTTTAACTGCAATACTACTTACTGGGAATCGAGGTAGACATGCATATGGTGTATGTCCTGATGGAGGGCTTCGCACATAATTCCGATGACGACACCATATTCTACCTGATTTTTTGTTGCTGAACCAACGCACACGCTGTTTGAGAAAAGTGACAATCGGTCAGGGTGGTAGATGACCCAGGCAATTGTAGCTAAAATTTGAGACCATATTGATCCTCCATCAAAAAATCTGAAATAAGGTTCAGGTTGGTGATCCATGGCGGCACTTTGAGCATGTTTAATAAGTCTTTTGGTCAAAAATTTCAGTGGTCGGGTTTGTGTACGTTCACTCTAGGGAAGGGCCATTGTGGCCCTTATGGGTAGAATTTCTTGAGGTAAAGGCTGTTGACGGGGTTGCTGAGGCATGTCCTGTCCGGTTTCGTCAAGATGTATGCCTCCTGTCAGAGGAAATGTTTGATGGTGTAGGGTCATTTCCACAAATTTTCGAACTTTCCTAGCCCTAAGGCTTCTTTCGCGACATTGTAGCGAAGGACTAGTTCTCCTTCAGTGAATGAGCGAGGGTTGATGTGGCGGCCGAATGATGCTTTTACCCTTTTCTTGTGGGACTTGTTTTGTTGCAGTGATTGTTGTCGACTTTCGTTGACGAGCTCTAGTTGTACTAGGCATTGTTTTAGAGGCTGGGTAGCATCAAGGAGTTCAATAGCGGTGTGAAAATTTGAGATCTTGTGGAAATCAATGCAAAAGCACTAAGTACCTTGATATTTTGCGACAGGAATAAGGTGGAAATCCTGGGATGTGGGGGCGGTTGCAATCCTATTTCCGGTATGCGATGATACGAATCATATATGGTGAATTGTGTCGTCGGTGTTCAGTAGGGGAAGAATCTCTATGATGGGATTTTGCGTGAGCGCAATGTTGGGTTCCCTACTAGGATGGTCAATTTCCTATGGGTGGAAATTATGCCTGCTGCAGTGGTGCCTAAATGTTTCCATTAGTGGGCATACCTCTGGTGTGTGATTTTGGCTAGTGAAAATAGTGCATGGAATCACTGTGCCAACGAAGTATATTGTATGGGAATCAATGCTAATCAACGTCCCAGATGTGGACGCTTGGAAATGATCTGTTGTAGAAGAGGTGGTCTTTTGCTTCCACTTCCATGTTGTTTGGCTTAGGTGTGTCTGAATCTTTGTGGGAGTGTATACTCAACGCTACTCTTGCCGCTCTTAGCTTTGGGAGGTGCACACATTTAATCGTATGGTGAAAGTGTGAACAAATCCTGCAATAGGTACGCATGATCTTCTCTTGGTTAGAGAGAAGTTTCTGAGGGAGAGAAGATACTATGCGAAAACTATTTGCAAGAGGCTTCAATTATCTGCACTAATTCAGTTGGTGATCATTCAGGTCGCATATTTTGCATGTTATCTTAGGCTTGGCCTATGTCATGCTTAGTTGTTGTGTTTTCCTAGTTCGCCCGTCATGCCCATGCGGGGGTGGGGTCGTTGATGTGGAGGTGGTGTACTTTTTATACCACTTTTGGAGGTCATCCTCCCTCTTCTCTATGGTATGAATCATATCGATGGTAGGATGGAGTTGCGAGGCATAAGTGTAGTGTCGCTCATAATAATTTCCTTGACATATTAGGCAGAATATCCTAGATATGGGGGTCTCGTCGTGCTCGGTTTGTGGCCTGGCGGGGAACCAGCATCGCAACGCTGCTAAATCAAGGCAATTGGCGACCGCATGATTGGGCATCTTGCATAACATGCATGTTGGTATTCTCTGTAGAGAGAAGTTATGGGTAACTAGGGGTTACCTAATTGGTTGTTTTTCAGCTGACAGGAATAGGATGGATCTACTCGTCACATATTCTTGGGTTGTGGAGCTATTCGTGGATTCTGCGTCCATGTCATCTTCTTGGGAGAGGCGGACTATGGTTGAACGTAAATTAGTGAGGGCTAGCCAGAATCAGGGGATATTGTGACAATTCTCCAGAAGGTGATTGTTGACGCATAATGGAAATGTGAATTATGTTGCCCGCAATCCAACATAGTGAACATGTTCTATAGGATACCATCTGTGGATGAGTTCCAGGGCTACACATTCTTCGAGGAAGTGACCACGTTCATCGCATAGTGTGCAACTTATAACAGGAGGGGGCACGACTAGGGTTCTTTCTTGTGACCTTCGTTCTTCCTGTAGGTACTGTATGATACGAGGTTCATTTCAGGATTCCTGGGTGGAGGGATCCTCTTGATAGGATCACTCGATGGTGTGTAAGGCATCCCTATATCACGGGATCTCTAGGAAATGATGGGTATAGTGCCCGTAGTTGCTGCAGAGAGTGCATGCATGATTGTACGTAATTATTTGCCTTTACCTTTGGTGGTAGGCTCCTTTTTACGGGAACTCGGTGTTGTAATGTCTGTCTCAGAGCCAAGGAGCGGTTTTAATTCATCCAGCTCTAGGCAGATATGGGTAGGGTGACCTATTATGTTACATATGGCACAAACTGGTGATTCTCGTTGTATGGTGGGGATCGCCATATTATTTCCTCTTTTATCAGTTTTCTTAGCCGTGATTACCGGTTTTTCAATGGAAATTTCCTTTGTAGGGATGGTTTTGACTGTTTCTGGGATGGGTGGGGCCTCCTTGAGACTAAGGGGCTTCAACCCTATGGTAGTGACGTGGGTGGCTCCTGTTCCCAGAGGGGGGATGAGGTACCAAACTGGTATTGCCAATTATATTTTTGATAATACCAATGTTGCCAAAACCTGCTGGGAGATGAAACCAGCTGGGGGGTACAGGAAAGGGGTTTAGGAGGCAGCGTAGGCTAGAGAGGCTGTCCTGGTCGATGAATCAGTGCCATTATTTCTTGTGTCCATTTCCTAACTATATTTGGCGCTTGATGTTCACATCATGCACACCGGAGCCCGTGTGACATCAGGTGATGACTCGGGGATTATGGGCGGATCTCCTAAGAATGACCCTAGAACGGATGACGGTTTGAACTAGCCAGGGCCGTATTCTTGGTATCATGAGAGAGCATCGAAGGATGCATCTACATAGGGTAGAATTACATCAGTGTTTGTTAGGGGTTTCTTCTCTCTATCCATTAATTGGTCTACAGTAACGATGCGGTCCTCGTGGGGAACATCATGATGCGGAAGATGAAGGAGGCTATGGCTGACATGGAATACATATAAATTTTTCCAAGGAGTATATTATAGTCCAAGTGAGCATCCAAGACTTAAATTTCTATGTGGACCATATTTTCGGCTAAGCAGACTGGGACGTTTTGGTAGAGGCCGACAGGGGTTGATGGACGATCGTCGTATGCTCTAAGCGTAATTATTGAGGGTTTTAGTTTTGGAGACCCTAAATTCTACCAAACATTTTTGGATGTGATG
This sequence comes from Pinus albicaulis, assembly GCA_034641835.2. Taxonomy (NCBI): domain Eukaryota; kingdom Viridiplantae; phylum Streptophyta; class Pinopsida; order Pinales; family Pinaceae; genus Pinus; species Pinus albicaulis. The sequence continues at coordinate 816,822,664 of CM076580.1, forward strand.
CACATGGATGCGCCCTCGTCTATGACACATCGATGAATTGTGATATTTTGGACCGACACTGGTATCTGGAAGGCAACCATGGAAGGAAGCCCAGGGGTGGCTTTGTCTAAGTCAAAAGCCATTAGGCATGTATCGACATGGTCAATAGTGCCTAACGCGGAAAGTAGGGCTTTCCGTTGTTTTGGGCATGACTACAATACTTCCAAAGCTGACATAGCAACGAGATATTGTGCTAAATCGTCCACGATGCTATAATTATTGGTCTCTTTGGAGTAGTTTCCTAATCGCCTATTGGGTCCCTTCGCCATTTTTGGCAATGGTTCGATAGGCATCTTCGAAATGGTCAAAGGTGTAGTCGGTGCACTGGCACTTGCCCCTGACGTATTAGTTTCTAGTGGGGTGTCATAATTGTAGTTCCATGTTTGGAAAAACATCTCTTCGCCAGTCATGTATATTTCATGGCTTCTTTTCTAGGAGTCGTCTGTATTTTGCTGTTGAGTGCTTACCATTCCTTGATGGGGGAAAGATTCTTGCATCACAGCTAGTTGCTGGGAAGATTCTCCTTGTCCTCGGTTACTCTATAGTTTCTTCAATGCAGGGAGATTGAGATAGTGGTGAGTATAATAGTTGTACTCACCACATATCGAACAAGAATGGTTTGTTCAGAGAGGTGGCATTTTTCTTTGCCATTAGGCAATGCTTGGCTCTTGGTTCTAATTCCAGTTGGATTTGTCTCTAGCTTTGGATCGCAGAGGGCGTTGCTAGTTATTGCCCCCTATCTAGGGTTCCCTTTTGGCTTGTTTTTTTATTTTTTCTTCACCATGTTAGGAGGGTATTTCTCCTGGTTATATTGGTGAGGTTGGTTTTGGGTAGGCTGCACAAAGTTCACATGTGCATTGGTCTGCACAGGCAGGTCTTGTGCTGGGGACTGAGCATAATGTGGTCCTTGGTTTGCACCTAGCTGTTATAGGGGAGCTCTTCCATCAGTGTTTCTTTCTGCATACTGGGTCCCTTGAGCCGGAGGATAAGGTCCTCCCTGGTGATACGCTGGTGCCATATTGGTAAAATTTTGCTGAGGCATATGATGACTTAGAAAACTGGGTTGAGATATGTTCTGGGTAGAATTGTACATCAAACCAGGGTTATGACTGCTACTGCCTAGGTAACCTTGGGTCAATGACCTTATTAGTCTGTCTGCAGAGTTCGATGAGCCTAGAAATTCTTGATAAGTTTGCAAGCGCAGGGCATTAGGCAGGATGGTGTAAATGTATCCTGACTACGTATAAATCATCTCAAGCTGTTGGGCTTTGTTGATGGCATCCTCTTCAGATGTGGGCCTTTGTTGCACCACATCCTTTGAAATTTCCGCCATGAGAGTTTTTAGGAACAAATCTAAAAGAACCCAATCGTTGAGTTTTTCTTTACATAAACTACGATGCCACCTCCATTCATGGAGATGGTCTGAGATATGGGCGGTGGGGGTTTGTCTGAAATGTGTTAGTAATTCCATTTCAGAATCATGGTGAATGGGTAACTAAAAATATGTTAGGAATGTGTCAGTAATTCCATGTGAAGCTGAGGGTTTCTCCAGATACCACTTTGTGGCTATTCTTGTCAGAGTGCATTGAAATAGTCTCAATCAAATAATGTCATCAATGATACTGTTCGATGAGCACCACAGGTGGAAGGTCATGACATGATTCCTGGGTCTTCCGCTTGCTTTCCTTCTAACTTTGGAATATCCAAAGGGAGCTTCGTTGGCATGGGAGACCATGTGGGGTTATGTGCGATGGGGTCATTCGTTAGCTTGGTTAAATCAGATAGATTCAACGAAGCTAAGAAAGGTGACTGGGAGGTTGATTCCATTGCAATGTGCGAAAACACAAAGTTTTTGTTAGGAGGAGGGTTGTTCGACGACGTACCCTACTGTATATTCAGTTGGCTTCCTGAATGTGACGCACTCGTCTGCCCCCTAATGGTTGTGGGGGGAGTGGTGCGCAATGTGGTGTTGGGATACCAACTAGGGTTCCCAACTAGGGTTCCCAACTAAGGATGCCCCAATAAAGGATGAACCAATGATGGTGTCAATGTTCCGTCTTTTATGCGTAAACAACAAAGAGATGATGCAGGGATTTTGCTATAAAACAGATCCTTGCACACAATACAGTGTGAGTTTCCTTTTAACATGAGATCCTCAATCAATCTCTTCAATAGAACCACATTTAATCCAACTCAAACTATAAATAAAGAAGAGAGAGCCATACAAACAAAAATACTCACATATAATAACCATAATAAAATTATAGACTCAAACCATTTTGGCTGAATATTACAATTGGTGGCCTCTCAGCTCTTGCCCTTCATATGAACTCTCACACTAATTATCTCTATATCTCACTGTATTCCTTATTGTTTTACATCCTAACACAATCCTCATATTTATACACAATTATGGATTAATTCAAATCCATGATTTTCTCCACACAAATATCAACCAAAATCTAAAACACATTTATCCCTTATTTGACTCAATTGAGTTCCATTGGAGGAATTCCTGATCCCTAAATTATCTACCTAACTCAACTCCACTCATATCCTCCATTTATTAAAATAACATTTACAATAATCCTCACACTCATATTTTTCTCTCTTAATTTATTAAAATGAGCATAATAATTTATAAAATAATTAAAAATACATCACCCTCTAATTACTCAATTAAATAATGAAAATCAAATAGGATGATCCTACATTAGACTCCCCATGTAGATAAGTTTCCATAAAATCTTGTCTATGAGGTCTGTTGCTTTTTTGTAATAATGCGACAACCACAAGTTTCGATGACTTGTTCCCTCTAGGATTCCAAACTTTGTTCTGCCGCTGGTCTTTTAAAATATCAACTCCCTTTTGTAATTCATCACCAACATCACTCACTTTGTCAATTGGATTCCATCCGCAATTCCTCAGAGTAATTCCTCTTTGTTTGATGATTTTGTCTTCAACTGCGTTGAACTCTCAACTTTTTGAAGTGAAGAATAATCAAGAATTTCTTCTTGATCATAACTATAGTCATTGAATGCTCCTATAGTAACAGATTCCTTATCCAGTGTTGTACCTGCATTCATCAACAAACTATTAGTTTAAAAAAGATAAGACCTTTCTGCCTCTTTTGATGCTTCAAGCACCAATCTCCCATCATAGACTTCCTGGATTTCAGTAGATCCTATTTTGAATTGCTGGCTGCTTTTATATTTATCCCACTGGTTCAATACTTCTGTTTCCTTTATGTCTCTAAAGACATAATTTTATTTCTCCTCCTAATTTTTCATCTCATCTCCAAATAATTTCTGCTCAATTTCTCTGATTTCAACATCATATTTGTTAATGTTTCCTCCTGTATCTACAACCACATTATTATTTTAAAAGTTATAACATTCACTCAACTCTATACATGTTAAAAAAAATTCATCCTTATCACGCACGGTAACTACAATCTCTTCTGTATTAGGTTTTGCAAGTTTCATCTCCCCTTCAGGTTCCTTAAGCCATCGTTCCAAGAACTCTATTTCCATGTGAAATATTTCCAGCATTTCATCACAAATTCATTCCCAGTTTCATTCTTCTTTTGGAAATCCTCCTGAGTTATCCTGGTTTCTATATCATCACATTGCAAAATTCTGTCATCAATTTCATTAAACAAATTCATTTGTTTACCTCCTTGGAATATAACTTTGGCATTTTCATTATGCTTCTGCTCCATAACATCTTCAACTGGCTGTCTTACACCAAACAATAATTCATTTATGATTTCTTCCTGCTGCAACAAATCAGTACCTTCCTCCTCCGAAAGGAATTCTCCTTCATACTTCACCTTAAGAGTTTCATTCATCTCTATGACAGTTTCACCAGATTGTCCACCATCTTCCGTACATCCTGCAAACATACATAAACTATGAGATTTAAAAATATAAGGCTTCATAGCCTCATCTACTTCTCTTGTCAACATATCTTCCAATTCTTTTGAATTATTCCAATAGTTCATGAGATCTTTCTCATTAATCTCTCCACCCAAAATTTCACCTTGTTCTGGGCCACAAATGGAAACTTCCATTTTCAACGCAGCCTCTCTGATTTCTTCACATCTCAATTGCACACTCATCATCTGCTTGAGCTTCCTTAGCTCTTCTGCCAACTGTATGTTTACCTGTTGTTCCCTCTTTGCGTGTAGCCTCTGCCACTTCACTTTCTTCCTCATGGTCCAAACATGTCTCTGGTCTTTATTTCTCTGCAACAATTCCATCAATAACTCAAGGTGAACTGTTATCTCAGCTTTCTCCTACTCATACTCTTCATCAGTCAACTACTTATATATGCCATTTTCCTTGGCACCTTCCTTCTTCTTTCGTCTGTTGTGTTCTTTCTCAGAACCTATAAAATGACTATCAACATTCATCTTCTCCTCTGTAGACTTCATCTCTTCACGTGTGGATTTCATTCGAATCCCCTTTTTAGAAAGCCTCCATACTTTCCGTTCAGCAATACAAGCTCTCTTCCTGCGCTTGACCTTTTTCAGTTCTTTGTCTTGCAATCATCTCCAGGAAACTCTCTTGCTCCTCTTTGCTTGCAAAAAAAAATTGCATTATTTCATGTGTTATGATGACCAAAATCTTTGGGTGTCGGGCTCTGCCGATCATGCACCCAATTACATTCAAGCCTTTGACTTGGCTTACGACTCTTTGACTCCAGAATTTACATCAACTCTTCATCTTGGATGAAAAATACACCCTCTTGTACAATAATTCAATCTTGACTCAAGCTATCTAAATTTTCATTTGACCTTAACCTCTGATTTGACTTCAAGGCTTGACCCAGTAATTACAATAGTGTATATTTCGACTCTAATTCAAGCTATACAATATACCTTATGAACATCCACCCTTAATACAATTTCATGATGTAAAATCTTCACTCTCTCTCATACTCCATTATTATAAAAATATCACAAGTCACTAATTACATCTCCCTTTATCACTTCACATGATACTTAGCCTTTAAATCAAAATGCAATCTATTTTTCCCAATATTTATTTTATAAATAAACCATTCAATTTTCAACATTCAAAAATACCTTTCTGAATTATCATACCTTATGCTCCCATCAAGGTTATTTAATAAACCTTCTCTTTGCAATTTAAACTCTCTGGATTTCACTCTTATGTGTCGTCTTTATTACTGTGAATATTCACATGCCCTTCATACCATAACCTCTTCAACACGCTCATCCTCTTAGCGCGACAGTTTTCCTGCACTTCCATGCACCATACAATGATACATTATAAATTGTACATCAATTCACATCTCTTCACCTTTGTACAGAGAACAAGCTATTCATGTTTTCAACCTCTTTGATGAATAATGTACAATTTGTACATTGTGTCCATCTTGAAAAAAACCTCCTTAGGCGCCACCATATGACGGTAAAAACAAGGATTCTACAACATCGAGCAATTGTGGTTTGTTTGTGTTTTCAATCTTAAACACAAATCAAAAGAGTTATCCCATTTCCAACTACAAGCTTTGGTCCAAAAATGACGTAGCCAAAACTGCGAAGAACCCACATTATGCATAATAAACCCTCTCATATATTATAAAAATGCATGATTCTCTTTACATCACCTAGGATAGCGCATTCTCCTTTTCCATTCATTTAAGCAGAACTTAATTTCCTTTAAAACCACTGTGGTGATAAAACCTTATACATCCACATTCAAAATATCTCCACTTTAATTATGATTATGGTTTGAACAACATGTTGACATATATATAAATTATTCCCTAAAAAATTCTTATCTATAATTTCGATTTTGGTTAAAAAAACCCAAAAATGTCAACATATAATATGCTCGCCCCACAATTTTACTGAACATACCTTTGCCCGACATTTACCATGATTTTGTTGCATAACTTTTGTTGTCTTCTGTTGCTTCCTTTTCTTTCACTGGAATTGAAGGATTCACTTCTAAAGCTTAAACATCTTTCAGTTTTCACTATCACTGGAAGAATCGCTGCTCGAATTCCTCAATTCAAAGTCTTCATCACTCTCATTCCCATTAATTGGTCGTTACCACATTCCTTTACAGAGCATAATGGTTTTATGCTTTGAACTCGTTTTATTGAACAATTTTTAATTTTGGCTCACATGCTCTTCACTGCCACCTCAGGATATGCCCCTACTGCACTCTCACCACTAAGAGTTACACAATCAGTCCCATCCAGAACAGCATTAGCCACATCTATAGCTTCAACACGGGTAGGGCGAGGAGACTTAATCATGGATTCCAACATTTGAGTAGTAGTGACAATGAGCTTCCAAGTAGATTGCACTTGTATATCATCATTTTATGAGCCAAGAATATTTTTTCAACTGGAATCTCCATACCAAAGTATCCTCCTTATATTTTTCTGTAAGAGTCGACAGATCAACCACACTCCAAGAAAATTAACATTCCATTACAATGTCAACACAATCAATAATTAAATACAGAAAATATGAAAGACATCTCCACTTCTTATAGTTATTTATACAAACCAAATAAAACAAACTCGACCATCAATCCTCTATGAAATAACTACATCCTTGATTTGGCATCAAAATTTAGCAAATTTGACTCTCGAATCAGTTGAATTTGTGTCAATCATGAGATTGGAATGAGGTGCGGATTTTCCCTTAGCCAATGCATCATCTTCTCTACTACCATAGTGTTTATTTCCATGTTGATAGTGTAAATAAATGTGTTACTATATATAATACATCAGCACAAGAAAGAGAAAATGTCGTATGGCATTTCTTTGCATTACTAGAATCACTGCCACACGAGTTGTCACACAAAAACTATCAAATGTCGGACATAATTTCTATGTGTTGCGGTCAAGGCCATTGGACTCTTACAACCACTGTTAGAAACACATATTGCCCAACACATTTTGTAGGGGTGTCAACGCGGTTTTGCAATCATCAATTCTCAGCTTCCTCTACACCTGTGTCCAAACATATGCGCCTCTATACTTTGAAAAATACACCAGCTTGCAGTGACAGACTTCTTCCAAACGTTTGCAGACTTCAGGTTTCAGTTTCCAATTTGAAATCACACCAATCACTTACACTTCGCAAATATGAGGTTGCCTTTTGTTAACGTTGGTATTTTGAATACACCAATTTTCCTGCGTTCACCCACTCATACATGGTATATATATATATATAATTGCAGAGATTAAATTCACTCAGCACGCAATTCACATATATAAGTCAAACCTCCAGCAGTCTATCACACACTAAAATCTAACCTCCAAGACCTCCGAACGCACCCCACCAGGCATGGATATTCGCTCTGATACCAAATGATGCAAGGATTATGCTATAAAAAAGATCCTTGTGCACAATACAGTGTGAGTTTCCTTTTAACATGAGATCCTCAATCGATCTCTTCAATAAAACCACATTTGATCCAACTCAAAATATAAATAAAGAAGAGAGAGCCATACAAACAAAAATATTGGCATATAATAACCATAATAAAATTACAAACTCAAACAATTTTGGCCGAATATTACAATTGGTGGCCTCTCGATCTCACCCTTCATATGAACTCTCACACTAATTCTCTCTATTTCTCACTGTATTCCTTAGTGTTTTCCATCCTCACACAATCCTCATATTTATACATAATTATGGATTAATTCCAATCAATGATTTGCTCCACACAAATCTCAAACAAAACTAAAATAGATTTATCCCTTATTTGACTCAACTGAGTTCCATTGAAGGAATTCCTGATCCCTAAATTATCTACCTAACTCAACTCCACTCATATCCTCCATTTATTAAAATAATATTTACAATAATCCTCACACTCATATTTTTCTCTCTTAATTTATTAAAACGAGTATAATAATTTATAAAATAATTAAAAAGACATCACCCCCTAATTACTCAATTAAATAATGAAAATAAAACAGGATGCTCCTTCATTAAAAGAAATAGAACCCCTCCCGGTAATGGGGGGAGGTCCAAAAGACGACTAGATCGACGAGGTCCCATTGGGTCCATTCTGGTGTCGACCAGGTTTGGTTTTGGAAAAATTTTAGAGGATAGAGTCTATGATCAAAGAAAAATTCTGGTCAAATACATAAAACAAAGAGAAAATAAAATAAATTTTCCCTTTAAATTAATCTATGTGATTAAGCAATAAAAAAAGTGGTTTTTGTTGTTTGCGTATGATACTCAAAATCCTAGAAGGCCTATACGTCCTCACACACTCAAATGTAACTAGGCCTTGCGAAGATATCTTATGAGTGCTGGCACAACATCCCATAAGAGCTGGAAATGCCCCCAGTCAGCCGAAGAAAATCCAACAAGGTAAGGGTAGAGGGTCTGGTGCTTTCCTGCACCGTCACCTATAGGGAAAATGTTGGCGAAGAAACAGGTCTCGCAGGCAAGACCCAGGTTCAGAGGTTGGAGCCAACAAGGGTGTCCACAGTAGTCTAGAACCATGCCAGCATTATCACCCTAATCCAGAGAGCAGAGATTCTCACCCGAGGTGTGTCGTGACTGCATGTAGGGGGGAAAGAGATCAATGGTGATGGAGGGATATGCAACTCATGATTAACATAGAATCGATTGCATCAAAATCATATATACGCAAGAACATTCAGAACATCGATTATGTATTAAGAAAATAAAATTTTAAAGCATCACATACATCATGCATGCATGTGACTCATAAGATCAGACAGTAACCTATAGGTATATTAATAATCTTCAACCAAATCCATAATTACATTGCTTCCACAACAAGATCCTTACACATATGTCACAGACATCTTATAGGACAGAAAGATAGATAAGAGAAACCTAGGAACTACAGAGATATCATTCTCAGAATGGATTCCCTCCACAGCATCTGCTCAATCCTCTTCAGGTGCTCTGCATTCGTCCCTTCTTTCAGCCGAGTGACTGCTATTTATTCACCCGCCATCGCAACTGCCAGTTCCTCTTGTGTTCTTCTTCGGCGGCTTCCGACTTCTCTCTTGTGAGCTGTGAGTTCTGCTTTCTGTCTTCCATTGTATCTTCTCTCTGTCTGTGCTTATGCTTTTTCTTTCTTTAGCTATCTCTTGCTTCTTTGCCACCTTGATAGCTCTGCGACTTACTGTACTTGCAATTTGGTTGTGACTACCATGTGTCGTTCCACAACCCAAAATCTGTCCTTTATTAAAAATTCAAAATATTCAAAACAAGTTTTCAAAACAAGGGCCCTAACAGGCCCCGACCACAGTTTCTTGACTCGTCCCCGAGTCAATCACAGATCACTGTTTCTATCTCCATCGCCCCGCTAGACCCCATGCCCTGTTCTCACTGTGCGCCTTCAGCCTGTTGTCCAAACAAGGGCCCTAACTCAGGGACTTTGTTGAACGCTATAGCCTTAAGCTCATGGAAGGTCGATATAGCTTGCTGCCACCCCTGCACCAATGAATCTATTTCTGTGGCAATCTTAATGACAGCTGGCTCCTCTACATGCATCGGTACAGTCTTGAACATCATGCCGATTTGGGTTTTGGCCTCGGCGGCTAGTTGTTGCATTGTTCTGGCGCTACATTGGAGTGGCGGGTGGAGCTCACAAATTACCTATTTGGCCATTGCTGAGACGACCTCTATTTTCTGAATCTACACCTCTAGAGCATCCGCCTGGGCATATAGTTGGTCCAACCGTGCGGGGTTCGTGGCCTCTTGGATTTCTCTCAAAATTTGTTGCAGCTGCATGGAGATTGGCTATGTTTTGATGGTAAGAGCCATTGAGCACTCCTGAAGACCCTTCAGGAGGTCGTAAGCATCACGCGTTGTAGAGCTGAGAGTTTCTTGCATCTGGTGGACCTGGTTCTGCTTTTCGGCAATTTGTGCTGTATAAACTGCCTCTGGATCGGGCAGCGCTGGCTGGGCTGATAACGCTGTGTGAAGCTCCACATTTTCCTTGTGAAGGCCATTGAGTGCGATCCAGAGGTGGAGGGCCTATTCTACGATTCTTGTCTCTGACACATTTGCAGGAAACTGGGTATAATGAGCCTCGACGGTTGGCCATGTCTCTGAAAACACCATGGCAACTTGTTCTATCTGCCCTTGCAGCTGCCCCTGTGCAGTTGTGAGCTGGTCGCGCTATTCAGTAAGCGCTGCAATCTACTACTGTTGCTCGTCGCACCTTTTGTGTAGTTCAGAATGAAGTCGTTCGGCTTGCTAGGCTGCCCTCTGGATAAATAAGTATAGTTGAGCTATACCCCATGTTTCTAAATTGGCGATCCCCGAAGTGCCTTGGTCCGGCCTCCATTCCTGCAAGGGTTTCCCACTGGCAACTGATTGATTAGAATTCTCTGGAGGGGATGGCGGCAGGGTTTGTTGATATACTGAGTCGTCCATATTCAAGTCCAGCCTCTCCTTCCGATCTGTATTGCCAACCTGTGGAGGTATAGTGGGCTCAGGTTGAGCCCCAGCTGAGTCGGTAACAATTTGTGCCATTTGGGTAATTATATCAGACAAAGAAACTTGGGGTTCTCTAGCGGGGTCGACCAATGGTACTACTGCTGCAGTACTGGAGTCAAATTTGGCCCCATGGTCCCCACCAAGGAGTTCCCAGATGATTGGGTCAGACACAGTAGTGGATGAATTGGATGGAACAGATGAAGTGGTAGGTGGAGGTGGAATGGTGGGTGGAGGTGGAAGTCGAATATTGATAAAATCTGAGGGGTCAATGAGGGGTTCTTCCTGTATCAGCACCCCTGTACTCGGTGGCAATGGTGGATCATCCTCAATGAGGTCCACCACCGGATTTGCTTTGGTGGTGCGGGCCCGCTTGGCCTAAGGAGCTTCTAATTGATCTGTAGTTTTGCTCTTCTCTCCCATCGAGGTTATGATTGGGCTTGAAGAAGTAAATAGAATAGTAGGGATGGGGGAGGTGAGAGGAGTTGTGTGGGGGTGTGAGGTATAGCAAGAAAGCTGGAACTCGGAAAGTAAAGGGAAAGGAGCGACACCGCTTGAAATGACCTTGGCCGCCACATTAAAATTGCGTACCTGAGTGTTTAAGTGGCAGACGATGGGGACGAGTGGCACAGGGAGTTCCTGTGGCGTCGCCTCCGCATCCATCTCGGCAGGCTGTTGCTGTGGTAACATCCGATCAAAGTTGTACCTGGGTACCCTGTTGCGGATTTCCATCGCGACCCTCGGCCACGAACAAAATTCATTGTGGAAGGCGATATCTTCAAGTTGGAATTTCAACGGCTTTGTGTGAAAGGTGTCCTTCAGCACACAAGTAGGTCGAAGGTACGTATGCCTGTGACTGACCCCGAACCACACTTGCTCGCTGTACTCATCTAACAGGTTCCTGGACACCCTTTGCTAGCTGGTTACCACATCCGTCATTAAACCATACCAGGTCCGAAATGCCTCTACATTCACTTGTTTGGTGCTCGAATCAACCGACACCTTCCACGGAATGAACTTCATCGCGAGAGGCTGGCCCTATGGAATTTCCAATGGTAACCTGATAAGGGTAGTGTGCCATTTCCACATGGAAAAGGCAACGATCAAATATCCGTAAATGAAGCTTGTAGCGCGTTTGTAGTTTTCTTCGCACGCGTCAAACAGTTCCTTCAACAGGAAGAAGCACTAGTTCAGCTTGGCGCCCCGAACGCAGTGCGCTGCAATGGAGATAGTGTCCAGGGTGCATTCACCCTTTGTGTAGTGCCTCATTTTCTTGCTAGCAATGAGATAGCAGGTGAATTTAATCTTGGGCTTATTGATAAGCTCCATCCTGGCTCCCTTTCCTCCCCGTCAGGTGCCATATTTTCCATACAAGTCTGCGTCTCCCGACTTCCGCGCTCGCTTGGAGGTGGTCTGAAATGCAGTCAAGACATCCACGCCATTCTGTGAAAGCCCTATAAGACGATGGATATCCTCATAATGAATGGTAATTTCCTTATTCAGCCACAAGGACCCATTCTGGATGCGGCTGAGTAGGAACCTAGTGCACTGCATAGCCAGGCCTATGGTCCTGAAGACCAGAAGATTTCTTAAGTTCAGAAGAGAAGATTTCTGGAGGCCCCGGAACTCTAGCAAAATTCTGTTTGCTGAGTGCCTGGCTGTTGTGTAGTAATGTTCCATATACACCTGCCAATTGAGTGTCGGGAACTCGACAGAGTCTGAGAGGTCGACATCTATGAGGGCCGCATTGTCATATTTCCCAACAAGGGACTCTGTCTTGTGAATTCTGCTGTTGAGCTCTGGTTCCAGGATGGCTGGGAGGGCTTTCGACATGTTTGCTCGGTGTTGATAAACTTGCAGAATTCGTCTCAGCATCTTCTCTTGGTGCTGTGCGTCTAGATACTTCTGCTTCTTTGGTTCTTCTTCAATTTCTAAGTCTAACTGCTCTAGCATTCTCATGCTTTTTTCCATGCAAGTTATGTATTAACCTGGCATGAGTGAAGTTGATGATACCCCCTAACGAGTTAATTCCTGCTGGCATACTTCTTGGCGATAATCGTGCGATCAATCGCGTGCCAATGTGTATTCTGACAGTTGCTGACGGTGGCATGGGGAAATGGGCAGATGCAATGGTTGAGGTTACTGCGGATGATGGAAAAATTATTATGGCGAGGTTACTTCCAATTATGGTTATTTATGATGAAAATCTAGACGATCCTACAGACTGACACAAGTACTGACTGAAATGACCTAGACTAACATTGACACGTTTATTGATCCTACAGGGATGACACGTTGGACACGCCCCTCCCCCAGTCGGTCGTGGTGTGGTCCCTGCAACAGAGCGATTATTGACAAGCTATGCATGAAAAAAAAATGCTACCTATGCTCATCCCGATTGCGGGAGAGTTATTCAGATACGCTACTCTACGGGTGCTCTCGGTTGCGAGAGTTATTGATGAAAAGTGAAAGGAACTTACTCTTGGTAGGGTTTCAGGCATGCGCCATTCACCCACCCAGGTAAAATAGTATCGTCTAGCTGAGCCAAATGAACGGCTCTGGAATCTCTAATCTCGATGACGAAGTAAGGTCCCAACCAGTGCATCTGTAGCTTTCCTGGGAACTTTTGAAACTTGTTGTCATATAAGAGGACCTTGCCGCCAACCTGGAACGTTTTGTTCTTGATGTGGCGGTCGTGCCATGCTTTCTGCCTGTCCTTCTAAACCTTCTGGTTAAATTCGGCTAGAAACCGGGCCTTGTCTGGTTCTTGTAGTTTGTGGAGGCATTCCCGTAGCGACTCCTCATCCGAGAACTTGAGGGATGTGGCAATTAAAAGACTCATTACGGTGAACTCGGAAGGAACCACAGCTTCCTAGCCATACACTAGCTGGAACGGTGTCTGATTGGTAAAGCACTTCACCGTAGTCTGGTAGGCCCATAATGTAGCTGGTAGTCGCTCATCCCAATCGTCATGTTGGGCATTGCAGATCTTAGTCAAGCCCTTTTCAAGAATTTTATTGAATGCTTCAACAGTACCATTGGCCTGCGGGTGGTACGGGTTGCTTTTGTGATGTTGGATCATGAATGTGTCCAGCAATGATTTGATCGTGTCATTAATGAAATGCGTACCTTAATCACTGGTTAGAATTCGTGGGCAGCCAAACCGGCTGATGATGTGTTCAAAGATGAACTGTGCTACTGTATTTTCCGTGCAATCCCTTACCGCCGCTTCCTCAGCCCACCCGGTGAGGTAGTCAGTTGCGGTAATGATGTACTGGGCCTTGGAATGCCGGGTGATCGGGGCTATGGGACCGAATAAGTCGACAACCCACTTCTCAAATGAATGCAACACATGCACTGGGTGTAGCGGGAGCTCGTCCCTATGAGAGGGCCTCCCCATCCACTGACAGACATCGCATTTCTTCACAAAATTCTTGCAATCGGCATGGACTGTCAGCCACCATAGGCCAACTTGAAGCACCTTCCTGGCAGTGGGTTTCGCCCCCACATGTCCACGTGCAATGCCACTGTGGCATTCCCACATTATGGCTTCATGCTCGTTGTCAAGTATACATCTACGTAGAACCTCATCGAGACCCAATTTGTATAGCTGCCCTGCTATCAGTTGATACTCGGTAGCGCGAATGACCAGGTGCCGCTTCTGAAGCGGGGTGTAGTGCTGTGGGCACTGCCCCGTGGTCAAGTAAGTGGCAATATCGGCCAAATAATCGGGTATGGCTTTGACACGGAAAATATCAGCATCTGGTAGCTGATCATCGAGAGAGCCATCATTCTCCCTTGTTTCCAATCGAGATAAATGATCGGGTCCAACATTCAACCTCCCGGGCTTGACAATCACTTCAAATGTAAATTCTTGGAAGAGTAGGAGCCACCGACAGATCCGTCCTTCCAAGAGGGGCTTATTGACCAGGTACTTTAACGCAGAATGATTTGCAAAGAACTTGAATTTTCCTCCCAGGAGATAGTGGTGGAACTTCTGGAGCGAATACACCATTGCAAGGGCCTCCCACTCGATAGTGGTGTAATTCCACTCGGCATTAGACAATTTGTGGCTGGCGAATTAAACCGGGTGGTCAACTGTCATCTCCCCTGGTTGTGCCAAGACAACCCCAAGTGCAATACTGGAAGTGTCAATGTGCACATGGAACTGCTTATCCCAATCTGGGTGAACCAGAATGGGCATCGTTGCTAGTTTTTCCTTCAAGGCATCAAGGGCCATCCGACACTCCTCTGTCCACTGGAACACTTCCAACTTCCGCAAGAGCTTTTCTAAGGGAGCAGTGATCTTCGCATAATTTCAGATAAACCGTCAGTAATAACTGGTGTGCCCTAGCAGTGCTCGCAACTGCTTCACCATTTCGGGGGCTTCCATGTGGAAAATCACTGCTACCTTGGCGGGGTCGACGCAGAGCCCTTGCTTGCACACCATGTGTCCTAACAGCGTGCAGAAAGGAACTGCAAAAATACATTTCTTCAAGTTCAAGGAAATCTGCAACTGGCGACACCGATCGAACATGATACGCAACAGGGTGGCGTGTCTCTTCAGAAAACTGTAGACGGTCCAATTGTCCATGTAGACTTCCAAAAACTTGTGGATATACTCTTGGAAAGCAGCGATGACAATCTGGGAAACACGGTCGGGGCGTTCTTCAAGCCAAACGAAATCACGTGGTATGCGAATGATTCCCACTCGGTGATGAATGTCATCTTCATCTTGTCTTCTTCCACAATGCGCACCTGATGATAACCTGAAAAGCCATCAGTGAAGGAGTAAGCTTCATTTCCTGCAACATGATCCAATACTTCGTTGCTGAAAGGAGTGGGAAACAGATCATGGATGCAGGCATTGTTCAGACTTCAGTAGTCGATGCAGACTCGAATTTCTGACTTATCCTTCTTATTCTGAATGACGATAGGACTCACCCACTCCGCTTCTTCCACCGGAAAGATTAGACCCGCTGCCAACATATTATCGATCTCCATATTGACCTTTTCTTTGATCTGTGGGTTCAACCGATAGGGTCGGTGCTTCAGAGGCCTGGCGTCCGGTTTCAGGACAATACGAATTTCTCTGAGGTCACCTTTGATGCCCTTCAACTCTGAAAATAATGAAGGAAATAGGTCTTCGTATTCCTGGAGGAGGCTGAAAATTTCCTTTGTCATCTCCTCGTCCCAGTAATCTCCAACCGTAGCCAGTTTGGGTCTCTCATCCATACCGATGTTCAACTTCTTTGTCTTCAGCGGGAGTAGATGGATGCCCTCAGTGGTTGGCTCGTCTTTGATGCTTCGCTCGCCTTCCTTCTCTTCGAATTACAGGTGCCTTTGGTCCTCCAGATCGTCATTTTCTGGATCACCATCGATCTGCTGGCAAGCCAACTCATGCCTACCCTCAGGATGTAATGTTAAGGTGCTCCCGTCAGTCCTCGGATCACAGAGAAACAGTACCCCCTTGATTTCTTGTAATGCCCGGGACACCAGCTCTATCTCTCCTTTGAAGGAAAAACACCGAACAAATTTGCTCGTGACTTCTGGCCAGGAGCTAGTCCCTCTTTTCCGCTCTTCTTCTAAGTACCACGCGTGGGGAATGGTATCTAAAGAATGGATGAATCGATGTACCCACAGCTCTTCTGGGTACCCTATACTTCGCCACTGCTCCTCGCAGATTTTTAGGTGGTCTTTTGGATCAGAAGTCTCATGGTACCTATGCCTGCTGCGAGGTCCTTCGTCTTCTTTGAATCGTGCCCTCAACGCCTCGGCCACACAACTCCAGCGCGACAGGGTGTTGCGGTGATTTTTCCACCACCGTGCTGATGTGGATTGCAGCGCTACATCCAAAAGTGGTATCCTACTTCCTTCTGGTATCGTGTCCTCCACTTTTGCAATAAAGGTATTGACGGCTTGCATGTTCGACAGGGTGGGGTACCCTCAGATCTCCGCGCCAATCCAATGAACTCGAGCAATATTGTCACACCTCTACATGTTGGTCTCATACCCACCCTGCTGCCAATCTTCCCATGCTAATTTCGATCCCAGCTCCGACCTCTGGACACTGCACCGACTGATAGAGACGGTCGCGGTCGGGTTAATATAGTCTTCCCGCTTCCTTTCTGTCATATAATAGAGGTTGTCCAACATCTGAGAATCCTCCTGGTTATCCACCGTTTCGGTATACCTCGGGCCTTGATACGGGTCGAGACGCTGAGTGACCCGAACCTCTCCATCTTCGAAGATCATCAGCTCCTTTTTGAGGTCGATGATAGCATAATTCTCAAAAGCACAATCGATGCCTAATAGGGCAGGGTAAGGATCCTTGTCCCCCATAATATAGATAACTTCAAATTCCGTGTAAGTATTCACCCCTACAATGTCGAACTCGACACCTTCTAGTCGGCCGATCGACATAATGTAGTACTGGTTTGCCATTCTAAGCTGGATCGGCGAGTAGGTCAGCCGTGGCCGGCCAAAAGCCTCCCATGTCTTCTGCGGCAGGATATTGATGTCAGATCCGAAGTCAAGCATAGTGTCGCTGATATGGAATCCCACAACCTGCGTGTTAAGCTAGAATTCTTTTCCCGTTCGACGCTTGTTCTGCTTGACCTACTAGACGTACTGGGGGGTGTTGTTCACTAGTTCCCCTAGTCCTGTACTCCCCTGCAGTACATCTTCCAAGGTACGCTTTAGCTGCTGCCGCATCGTAGCATTGTCAACAATCTTGAGGAATAACTGGAGCCATTCCTCAATCAAAGTTCCTGTGGCACTCTGCTCACAGGGATCTATCGGCAGGGGCACCTCCAAGCCTTCGGCTCCTCTCAGCTGAGCAAATGTCTCGAACGCCTCTTGGAATTACTTCTTCTGTGCATCTGGCCTGATTAATTGGTTCGGGGAGGCTGGCCGGACAACTCATGTCGGCTCCTTCCTGCGAGCATCCTCCCCCATCTTCTTACCACCTCTCATCACGATAGCTACGTTCTGCATGGCCTGAGTCGTAGTCACCCATGGTTCGGAGTTGACCAAATTCGTGGCCCTCTGCCGTGCCCGTTCCTCCCACTTCTGGATAAGTTCTGGGCAGTCCTCTATTGCATGGGAATTCACGTGGCACTAGGAACACCATGGGTGTCAGGGAAGGGGACATTCCCGGGCCACATGACCCTCCTGGTCACAGTTGTAGCATTTCGGCGGACCCCGGCCCCCTGTGTAGCCGCCGCACATACCGCCTCCTCGGCCCCTGGAAGCCTCGTTCACCCGATAGGAGGGTCGGTCCAACCGGTTTGCCAAAGCATCGAGAGCCCTGCACTACTCAGTGTTGTGAGTCGTGGAAGAAAAAAACTCACAGTATGCATTGTTTGGGACATTGGAGTACTTTTGCAGAATTGGGCACATCCGAGGTTGATGGCCCATCGTCTAAAAAATTTCACAGTATTCCGTGGTGGTTGGGTTTGATTGAGGTGTGAACCTCGCATAAGGTTTTTGCGGCTGGTATACCCCCTGCAGGTTCATTTCCACACCACCCCCATAGGTGGACCCCCCTGGATTGCCGCGACAGAGGGTCCCATACCTATGCCACACAATCGGGGACACTCGGTTGCGACGTGGCCTTCGATCAGGAAATGAGTGCACCAAACATTTGGCCTGGCTGGTCTTATCAGCTACATCTCCTTGAGCTTTTAAGTTAAACTGGCAATCTGATGTTGAAATCCTAGCAAGGAAGGATCCTGCGGGGCTGGCCCTCCTCGATATTCCTGAGGGTAGCCCACCATGGCCTCTATCTTCATGGCCTGCTCCAAAGCATCCCACAAGTTGTCAATCTTCTGCTGGGTGAGGGGGGTTCATGTCAAGGGAAGTAGGGCCTTGATGAACCAATCCCTCTGATGGTTTGGGTTGATCGGGTAGCTTAGTTTCTTGATCGCGTCCTTGAATCGGCGCATCAGCTTCCATGCAGTCTCCCCTTCTTTTTGCTTAATCTCCTAGAGCTTGGACAGACCCTACTGGTCTGTTTGTGGAAGCTTAAATTCACAGACAAAATCCTGATTAACGTCAGCAATTACTGGATTCATATGGGCCTTGAACCACTTGATGAACCATCGCAGAGCCCTTTCTCTGAGCGTGGTTTGGAAATCTATTAACTTCCCTACGTCTAGCGTCTGCCGAGCCCTCCATATGGCTTCGCAGAGATACCAGTGTTGCTCCACATCATTGCTGCCTCGGCCAGAGAATTCTGGATACCGGGTGAATGACCCAACCATGTTTGCTTGCGAAGAGGTGACCAGGATAAATCCTCCAGGTCCTAGTTGCGTGACTATACCACCAGGAACTGTAATACTACTAGTAACATTGCTACTAACATGCGACACTGAACTACTGTGCAATCGACTTAATGCTTGTAACTTAACGAAAATATTACTCAAAGGGTTGTAGAGTACCAGGGGAAGGTAGGGATCCTTGCCATTCAAATTCTGGGAAGTAGGGCTGCCTGGAGAGATGAATGCCAACTGCTCTTGAAAAAACCGCTACACCACGACGTACCATTCACCATCAGAACCTTCTTTGGGCTGCACACCTGTATCGTCTTCATCAGTTTTCATCTCCCTTTTCCTCCTAGCTAGGCTCCCATGCACTCGTCGCACTCCCATAGCGGTCCCTTCGCTCTCCCAGGTATCCACCTGGGTTTCTATGCTTCCTATCCTCTAGGGCGCCTCCTTCTGATTCTTCCTATTGTCTTCCCGTCGCTTCAACTCCTGCGTCACCCTTTCTCGCCACCTGTTGGCAATCTGTGCCCTCCGATGTGCACGTCACTCCCTCAACTTCCTTGCGACCTCAGCATCCATTCCCCACTCCCCCCACTTCACACTTCACATAGCATCTGTCCCTTCAACCCTTCCCCCAGCACTGGAGGTTTACGCTTCCATGCTCAATTTGTGGAACTCTATCAGCCCTTCGTACACCATCAAGGCCTTAATCCACAGCAAAATCTCCTTGAGCAGTTTCCCTCTCGGCCCAGAGCGGAAAACGGCCTCAGCTTTTGAGAAGGATTGGTAACACTCTGCGGAAAAATCCATAATTTATCCGTCCAAAGTGGTCTCTACCCAAAAATCCACCATGTGGGTCAACTCAGTATCCAACCGATGCAGGGCCACCAGATCTCTGTGCACCCACTTGCGGTTTGTCCTCTGCGAGCTATCTCTAGGTACCCTGGTCTGCAATCTCCGCAACCAATTATAGAGGTCGCTAGGGAATTTTTCCCAGAGGATCTCAGAGGTATCATTGGAAGAATCCGAGAAAAGGTCGAGATCCTTGAGCACCCCCTCCTTTTGATTCGTCAACTCCACTTGCTGAGCAAAAAATTGGTCTAGATGGTTATCCCACCATCGCCGTATTTCTCCTTCGAAGATCCTTGATACCATGATCTATTTCCCCTCATAACGTGTAGGGTCCTGGCAACGGAACCATTTTTTAGCGAAGAAACAGGTCTCGCAGGCAAGACCCAGGTTCAGAGGTTAGAGCCAACAAGGGTATCCGCATTAGTCTAGAACCACGCCGGCATTATCACCCTACTCCGGAGAGCAGAGAGTCTCACCCAAGGCATGCCACAACCACATGCAGGGGGGAAAGATATCAATGGTGATGGAGGGATCCGCAACTCATGATTAACATAGAATCGATTGCATCAACATCATATATATGCAAGAACATTCAGAACATCGATTAGGTATTAAGAAAATAAAATTTTAAAGCATCA
Organism: Pinus albicaulis; assembly: GCA_034641835.2. Lineage (NCBI taxonomy): Eukaryota > Viridiplantae > Streptophyta > Pinopsida > Pinales > Pinaceae > Pinus > Pinus albicaulis. The sequence goes on from CM076580.1 coordinate 816,842,946, forward strand.
CAGACATCATGCATGCATGTGACTCATAATATCAGACAATAAACTGCAGGTATATTAATAATCTTCAACCAAATCCATAGTTACATTTCTTCCACAGCAAGATCCTTACACATTTTTCACAGACATCTTATAGGATAGAAAGATAAATAAGAGAAACCTAGGAACTATAGAGATATCATTATTGGAATGGATTCCCTCCACAGCATCTGCTCAATCCTCTTCAGACGCTCTGCATTCGTCCCTTCTGTCACATTCCTCCCTTCTTTCGGCTGGGTGACTGTTATTTATTCACCCGCCATCGCAACTGCCAGTTCCTCTTGTGTTCTTCTTCGGCTATTTCCGGCTTCTCTCTTGTGAGCTGTGAGTTTTGCTTTTTGTCTTCCGCTGTATCTTCTCTCCATCTGCGCTTATGCTTTTGCTTTCTTCAGCTATCTCTTGCTTCTTCACCACCTTGATAGCTCCGTGACTTACTGTAGTTGCGATTTGGTTGCGACTGCCATGTGTCGTTCCGCAACCCAAAATCTGTCCTTTATTCAAAATTAAAAATATTCAAAACAAGTTTTCAAAACAAGGGCCCCAAGAGAAAGGATGCCCTAGTTTTGGTCACTAAGTACCACCATCCCACATGAGTGTTCAATTTTTGGGCTTCTTGGTAAGTTAGCTAATAGTACCGAGTACCAGCTGGGTTAGGTAGCCCCAACTGATACCGCACGCACTGTGCCTAAGCCTAACCCCCTCTGAAACGAGTCTCTTTCGCGCTTGGGTTTTATTTTTTGTGGGCTAATAGGTGGATTTGAAGCTCCCTAAATAGTCAAATTCTATGTTTCAATATGAAGAATGATCAAGGTGGCTTATTGGATTCCTACCCCCTTGATCCTAACTGAAACTATAGATTCTTTTGTGGTCCCTGTGGGGAGAATTTAGTGACTTTGGTTAAGTTATTTTTAGGTGTCTTTGCTTTGCTTAGTGAGTGGATGTGTGTGAACAAAAATTGGACAAGCACATAGTTTTAACATTTAGATATTTGATGATCCTTTTAAAAATCCCCTATTTAAACTATGTTGTATTGTTCCTTGCTCAAAATAAAAACATGTGCGGATATGGGCCGCTTTCTATTTTTCCTAGTTAATCTATGTGATCAACTATAGGGAGATGGCGAGTTGTGAATAGGGAACGTTCATATGCTTACCTAGGATCACTAGAGGGTTAAAAGGTAGCAGAGATTACTTTCTCTTCTATCAACAATTCAATCCTAGTCCCAAAAATCCTAGTGAAAAAATTGAACTAAACTAATGACTTTTACACTAGAAAAAAGAAACTAGCTACGCATGCGTGGTCTTGGGCCACTTACTTTGGCTAGTTATCTAGGTGTGTTGGTACCAAAATTTGCAAAACACAATTTTTTTTCAGAATGCAAGTTATTTTCCCCCCTACTTAAACTATGTGTGAACTTTTCAAAAATCAACTTGAAATAAAACTGACGCTAAGCCTACAAAAAGCAGCTCAGAGTGTGCTTTAGCAAGCTGCAAGGTACCACAACTAGTGCTGGAAAGTGTGTTAGGGGCTTCCAAGTGCTTTACAAGTAGGAAAAGATATAAATAAGGGAGAATTTTCTCTTTCTATCTTTTGCGCGCAAAAGGCTAAAACAGGTGTGATGTCTGTCTGCGGGTTAGCTCTAAAAGCGCGCAAATTCCTGCAAAAGTAATTTTTGGAGTTGTTCTGCTTCAGTCTGTCACTTGGGATGAGCTAGGGATTGCAAGAGAAATTAAGGGAAGTTCAGCTCCACTCCACAACATAGACTAAGGTCTCTACAAAAAAGGCACAACCACATAAATTTGGTAATAAAAGTAGTGGAGTCGCCAATCCTATTTGAGTGTGTTTGGTGCACATATGTATGAAATCACACCAACTTAAGGGGTGTGATCTACCCACATAAGTTATTGGTAATAGGGAAAAAGAGAAGTGGAGTCAAGCAAGTTAGTGGAACAAGCTAGAATCATAAACTCACTAGATAGAGAAATAGAATGCATATATAAAATAAAACTAAACTAAAATAAAGAAATAAACAAAAGCTCTAAATAGAGTCTGTTGGAAGAGGGTATCCTGTAAGTTGTGAAACTGGTCCATTTTGTATACTTTTGATTATATGTAGTCTAATGCAGGGGCTTTGGGGTGGGTCAAAGCCCCTAATGCATTGTAAATGAGTCAAGGGTAGACCAAGAGTCCGCAAACCATGGTTTGCAGACCATTGGATGCGTAGGCTAAAATAGTATAAGTAATTGAACCTTTTTGAGTTGTAAGACAGAAGACTAAGAATGAAAAGAGATTGATGCTAAGTGTGAATTGATAGATCTGGTTAGGGTTGTTGGGTAAGGACTCCTGTTGCTGTGTGTGTAGAGGGCCTCTATCCTACTGTGTGAGGACCTTGTTGTTGTGTGCAAGGGTTGGGTTTTGGGTTATTGCAAGTATATCTAAAAGATTAATGAATGTGGACGTATTGTTGAATATCTGGCTCCATTGGAATTACTGTGATATGAATATGTGATGTTCAGTTAATTAATATATGCTGTTGTATTATTGATTTAAGCTGTGAAAATACTCATGTTATTTGTTTATGTTGTGATCTAGATATGTTCTGTTTCACTTCTTGCAAGAGTATCTGGAATAGTTGTGTTATAATTTTGTGAGTTTATTATTAGTTGATTGCCATGAATATCATTACTATTGTGCACGTGGATGCGAAGGGTATTAGTATATCTGGGTTCTACACCATACGATCTGGTAGCTATAGAGTTGAACACGGCTTGGCTTGACTTACCTACCCTCTCCCAGGGTGTGAAAACCTGGTTCCAGCACCCTCCCATACTGCTTTAGGTGAGACTTTGGCCTGCACAAGTAGGTCACTGCCGAAAGGGCCAGTAGTATAGGGGTTTGTTGGCAAACCTTGAACCTCTAAACCTGGGTCAGGACCGCTCGAGCCAACAAATGGTTCCATTGCTGGGACCAGGAGAATTTTGAGAGAGGGATTGGGTAATGCCAAGGCTATATTGGAAGCCTGAGAGAAAGGAAATTGATGAATGGTTTGAACAACAAGTTTAGGAATTTTCCGTAAAAGAAAACTGCAGTGAGAGGTTGACCACCAAAGAATGGAAGAATAAGTACATTTTCATAGAGATCTATGAGATATTCTTTGTAACAATTGCGATCAAGATCCAAGAGTGGCTTGCAAGGTTGGTAGAATTTCAAAAGTGTTGGAAGGACGAGCGGGTCATACAGTGGACCCCCGAACTAATCCAGCAATTAGAAAATGTTGATAACACCATCAATTGAACAGTGGACCATTGGGTAGACAGTGTGTTAGGAGGTGTGATATAATTTTCCATTGATCAGTTTATCTCCTACTCTGAAGTAGAGCGAATATTCTTCAAGGGGTTCCGAGGTAAGTTTTTGAAGACCTTACCATTGCTGATCAAGATATTATTGTGCGAAAGGAGTATTCTGTGCAGCCATACCGAGTGAATGACCTCTGATCTGGACAGGAGCACAATGTGAAGTGGAAAATACTACAAAACCAACCTAGAAGGAGATAGATTGGTCTATAGTCCGGTAAGAGAAGCAGCTTCGCAGATTCCTCCAGCCACACCGCTTTTAAACCAACCTAGGGCTAAGAATTCACCTACACCTCTGTCATCGAAAGAATACATGGTTGCGCACATGAATTTTCTAACCTTTAAGGGTGTGGGAGATGAAGACATGGATCAGTTCTGGTTTGTCGCGGGATTGGTGTGGACTGCGTAGAATGTAGCTAGTGATGCAGTGAAAAGGGCACAGTTGTCCCTTGCCTTCGAAGGAAGAGCTTTGGACTGGTACATGGGATACATCGGCCAAAATGAAAATGCAACCATTAAATATATTAAGAACACCCTGAAAACAACAGTTCAAGAAACCTAAGTCCTACTCTCAAATCGTGGTTGATCTAAAGGATTTCAAGCAAGGGCTTTCTGAATCTGTGTGGGAGGCCGATCAGTGACTGAAAAAGGTGATCAGAGAAGGGGGATTCCAATATGATGATAGACAACACATAGAATGGTTCGTTGCTATGTTGCTACCTCACCTGTGCGTACCTATGGGGCACCAAACTTTCGAATCACATGAGAAAGCCTTTGAGGGTGCCATGAATTTAGAAGCTGTGCCTCGGGATGAGACTCAGCTGGGTGTCCAATAGATCCAGGGATAGCTAGAAGCGATGCACATAGAGATTTAGAATTTGTAGAAGGAATGAGGGGTAGAGGCTAGCCCCGAGAGATGGTGCATATGATGCCGAGTGAATGGTCATACCAAGGATAACTACCCTTTGTTAGCAGACTATATGCAGGTCAGGGGACCTAGCCCATTGTGCCTTAGGGAAGTTGTGGGACCTAGTGGTCCAGCACTATGGTGCAATGACTGTCACATTGCGGGGCTGAACGATACCAACCAATGTCCCTGACTTTCTGCGTATGTTACAGAGGTAAATTAGCAATGGTGTAGGTTCTATAGATTGGTGGGACATGATGAACATAATTTATAGACATATGATTTGATGATTGATCAAGGAAACTTATATAGAGTACTATCAGGACCCTGTTTTGCCATGAACCCCCACAGGGATAGGTGGCTCCCCATCAAGGGGCAGGGGAGGGGGCCGAGGTGGAAGTGCAGGTCGGGGATGAGGTTAGCTAATCTGTTATAAATATGGAGAAGTAGGAAACTTTGCAAGGGACTATCCGAACCCTACAAGGAAATCCTGCCGATATTGCAGACAGCTGGACCATTTGATTGAAGATTGTCCAATCTTGATAGAAAAAATGCAAGAAAATAAACCGACACCTATGCAGAATGTGTAGAGAGTTAAGGCTGAGCTACGAGACAAAGATACAAGTGTGAATGTTGTGACACACAACGGGATGGCCACCAGGGGACCTGAGGAGGAGGCTACAATGGAACCTTTGATTCGACAAGAAGTTATCAAACAAGAAGGTTTGGACCTAAAAAAGGGAAAACAAACATTTGTCGCAGCTCGCAAGGACTTGGCTGAGGAAGAGGCAGCTACTGCTCAGGCACCTGTGAACCTTGAGGCAGATGAGGAGGTTGAGCCCTTTTTGCAGGAATGTATGAATTTTCTGCACAACCTAAAGGCTATGGAGAATTTGCAGGCATTAATAGATAGCTACACAACATGACCCAATCTACCCCCAGAAGTCAAGGATGTGCATAAGCTATACAGGTATAAGATTTTCATTGGGAGAGAAATGCGGTTGACTGGATAGATTGGTGACTACGAAATGAATCAGGTTATTTTGGACCTAGGATTAGATGTGAACGTGTTACCTAAACAGACTTGGCAACGAATGGGAGAGCTTAAGTTGGAATGGTCCACCATTTATCTGCGCATGGAAAATCAGCAAAAAATCATCCCACTAGGAAGGTTGTCTAAAATTACGGTGGATATCGTAGGAGTAAAGGCCCAAGCTGACTTTTAGGTAATTAAATTGTAGAAGATGCGGATCCCTACCCTGTGCTCTTAGGGTTGGACTGGGCCATATATATTGTAATATTCCTAATTAGCCCAAGCTAATAGGAATATACTATTTTTTTTTTATTTTTCTTGTTTCAAGAATAAAATTGTAAAGGAGGATAAATTAAACTCCTAAAACAACAAAATAAATCAATGCCCATGTGAACAAGGCTAAATCTAGGCTTCCTAAGCAAAACACCCTTATGTGTGAAAGGGATTAAGTCATTTGACTGGGTCAACTAGACAAAATCAACAACGTTGTCTAGATACATTGAACCATCTAGATGCACAACGCAATTTTAGTTGGAGGCTAATCATGTGAATGCAGCTAAATCATTGAGATGGCTTAAGGTTTGGCAAGGATTCCATATTATTTGAGGAGGAGGACAACATGAGAGAGTTATTGATGATATTATTTTTGAAGGATTTTTTTGGTTACACACTTCTCATTTTATAGATGTTTAGCTGAGAATAGTGTTGTTTAGCACTAGGGTGTTCCTGTTTGGGAATCCCACCTCTTCCATTGAGGAGCTCTTGGAGGAGTCTTGAATTTCTTGACCACTATCAGGCATTTGGAAAATCTCTTCTTCCAACTACAATGCATATCCTGTTGAGGGTTTGGTTGTCGTTGTAAGCTGCATCAAGTGGAGGCTAGATCTATTCAGATCTAAGCCATTCTAGTGCCTCTTTTCATTGGGAAAGTCTTCTATTCCATTGGAAAGAGATTATTGGATGAGGAGAGCTCATTTTAAGATCTTGGCTTGAGGCCACATCATGCTCTAGAGCCTACAATGTAGTCCATCTTCCAAAACTATGTTATTTGCAAAGATACAGTTTCAAGGTCTTTTGGCACTTCAAGGAGGAGAGATCTCTAGTGTTAGGAATCTGCCCTTCACTTGGTGATCCGTGGATTACTGATATAATCCATGTTCCATTCAGATCTGATCTGAATACTGATTTATTTACTTTAGAAATTTTAAATCATCCTTCAAATCAACTACATTAGATCTCAGATCTACTCCATGTACATCATTTTCTGTTGAAAACCCTAAGGGGCTTTTGAAGAGGAGACTCTATAGTGTAAAGATCTGATATAGATCTATCTTTTTATACAAAAATTTCTCCTAGATCTGAAGCGTAACTTACAGCTCTTTTTACCTAATAAAATAATGTTGTCAAGCTTGTACATTCATATCATATGGTTGCAGCCTCTTATTTTGAGCATTTCTTCAAGTGAAGTTTCCTACTTTCTGTTCTATGATGTACGGTCTTCAATATAATATTGATATGCTAATGTAAATGACACGATTGAGCCTACATATTTGCCTCCTGCATATATTTGGCTAAACTGCATTATTTTCTGAGTATTTTTGTCACATAGTGCTGCAGTCCTTTCTTTGGGCAATTTTCCAATTGTACTAGGTGTGGGAGATATGTTTAACCCACCTAGAAATATTTTTTTCTGATCTCCTCTTGGATTTGGGTCTTAGATTATCATATCTAAGGGATCCAAGGGCTGATTTCCAGTGCTGAAGCCCACATTCTTGAAAAATGTGTTTTTCAGGCATGCCTTGCTAGAAGTCCTAATTTGGGGATATTACAGTGGTATTAGAGTAACTATCTTGGCACAACCTATGATTTTCTTATTGAAGATCCAGTATGTATTTTCATGGAAAGAAAATACTGATGAAGAAGTAGGGTTACACTGAAGACACAGAAGACAAGGGTCCAAACCCTTCATCTGGAAGATTGAAAGGGAAAGAGTTTCCAAAAACTCTGTTCCAAACTATGCATGAGCTGAAGAATGAAATCAGGTGAATGAGGAATGAAATACTAGAAGATCTGTTGGAGAGGTTTTCACATGAAGGAATCCCCACTACTTCATATGATGTGTGTGATAATTCAGCCACACAATCTGATCTACAAAGTTGTAGCATGCCTACATTCCTTGCAAGAGGAGAAGAAGGAGAGACACCAAAAGAGGAGACTCTTGGTGACTATCTCCAAGAATATGAATCTCAGTCTAAAAGATTCAAAGAGAATCTGAGCATCCCATAGTTTTGTCAACTCAAAGAAGAAAGAAGATCTAGCAGAAATATGAGAAGAAGAGGGTGCATGCAACACACCTTGGGGAGAACTTTTCTACTTTCTTTTGATGGGTCACCTAAGAGCTCAGCCAAGTCTTGGGTAAGGAATTTGGACACATATTTTCAGCTGCATCAAGTTTCTGAAGAAGAAGCCATAAGAGTAGCAGCACTGCACCTCCAAGGTAAAGCATATGCCTGGTGGTTGTTTAAGTCTTCCTCATTGAAAAATATAAACATCTCTACTTATGCAAAGTTCAATAGGAGGTTAGTGAAAATATTTGATTCTATGCCATCTAAAATTTATGTGGGTAAACAAACTAAGCCCAAGAAATCAGAACCTTTGCATGAGATGGAAAGATCCATGAAGATAACTCCATTTCATAACATTGTTGAAGCAGTTAAAGATCTGCTACATGATTTGCCAAGGGAAAAGGCCCTACTTCAGCAAGAACCTTCTTATCAATAAGAAGACCTGAGTGTTCCTTTTTCAAGGAGAGATCAAGTGAAACGATCTCTTATTGATGAGGCATACACCATTAATGAGGAGAAGAAATAAGAAGAACTGAAAGGTTCCTCCAGTGCTATGACAGCAAGAGGAGATCTAATTTCATTGAGAGATGGAGATGAAGCCATTACTTCCACTAAGAGGAATCTTGTATCTTTGCAAGAAGGCCCCAAGGATCCTACACATGAAGAGGATGAGCAACATGTGTCTATGTTGATAGATAAAGAGACAAAAAAATGGAGGAAATGTGTTCCAAAACTGCATCCAATTTTTGGAACACACACTATGATGGATCAATCCTTTGTGATCAAGACTTTTGACACAAAGGAGATGATGGGTGTTCATGAGTTAACTTCATATAAAGGGAGCACCTTAGACTGTGAGATCTTGCAAAAGGTGGGTGATGAAGAAGAAGAAGGGGGAGTTGCTCCAATTTCTCCTTATTATGATACTTCCATACAGCAATCAGAGATGGATTTGCACAGTGGAAGCAGTCATGATATGTTCCCATCTGTTGTTCACATGGGAATGAGCCATGAGACATCATTATCTTGTGGTATGCCACCTGGGAGACCACATGATTTAGATTTGATGGAAGATGTTTCATGCATTGATGCTCCTTTCATAGATCCAATAAGGAAGGGAGCATTAGAATACCATGCTTCAGTGCTGAGAGTATGGGGAAAGTACAAGGAGAGGGAAATCATTTTTACCTTGACATCACTATCCATTCTCTCATCTCATACTGTGATGAGAAAATATGCTACAAGAATGAAGGTTGACACCATCATGAAGCAAGGAAGGCAATCCTTGAATCAGAAGACAAACTTGTTTGGAGGATCCTCTTCCATACATGATGAGAGATGGTGGTCACACATGCATAATTTGGCAAAACCAAGGAGGTTTTTGATAGATGATAGCCTTCCATGGGAGACTAACTTCCAAGAACTTCCATATTATTTTGAGCATGTGCATGAGCAAGGAGGGTAGCAAGGAAGGACTAGCAACCTTCCACCTTGTACCTTGGGCATGGGAGATGTCAAGGAGGAAGAAAATGAGAAGATTGGCTTTCCCACATACACCTTTGACATGGGAGATGTCAAGGAGAAGAATAAAACATGGAAGACACTTCAGATGACACACTATCAGTGCTGTCATTGTTGGGCACATTAGATCCCTATTGGAAATCCCAACTGCTGGTGGAATATTCCAAGGATCTTCATACTTGCATGATTCTTGATGACTGGCTGCATGAAGAGAGATATTCAGTCCTTGATGGAGTCATCTATAATCATGGTCAAATCTTCTTGTCTAGAGCTTCCAAGCTCAAGGAGAAGTTACTACAGAGGGCCTGTGAAGAGTTCAATTTCAGCCACACCTATTCTATGAAGCTCAAAAATATCATTTTGAGGAGCTATTATTGGGAGGGCTTTGAAAGAGAACTATATCAACATTGTCATAGATGCGTGAACCTTGTGGAGTTGAAGCAGCAACATGACTCTAAGGAAGAGTTAAATCAGCCCTCTCTTTCTTCCCTTGAAGAAGAGAGTATATCTATGCACCACTCCATTGATAGGAGAAGGATTGTTGGTGAAGAGCATGCTCTTAGTACATCTATTTTATATTATGATTTCATGCATTCTTACACCATGTTTTTGTAGGCCATGACTCTAAGGAGGAGTAATATATTTTGTAATCCTCATGGCCAATATTGGGTCCCAAATATTTCTGAATTGGGCCACTCCCTTAGAAGAACAAGGGAGATTTTTCATCATGATGGGTGCTTCCCAAAGGCACCAAACATATCTCACACTTTCATCTATGATGAGATGGTATGGGCAGCAAGTAAGTGGTGGGAAAGCCACTTACCACATCTTGTTTTGATGTAGGTAGGGGATGCTCTGTGCTGGTTCCACATGTGGGACCATGATCCACCTCCATGTGCACAAATTTCTGATTATTTTCACATTGTTTTGATCCCCTTTATTGATGATGTACTTGTTATTCTTATGGGGATGTATGGAGGGAGGAGGGAAGGCATGCATGTGCCCTATGGGATGACTACACTCCCTGTAATTTCTGTCTTATATTTAAGGGAGGGCATTGGGCAAACCATGGTTTTTTTCATGTGATTTATTGTTTCCTTATGGGATGAGCTATTTGCATCTCATGAGAACATTGTTGGAACAAGTCATGGATGGATGGTTTGGTGATCACTTAGCTTATGAGAGAAGCTTATCCTTTGTTTGTAATACCAATGGAGGAGGAGATGAGTTGCAACACTCACCTTATCAGTTTCTTGAGGACAAGAAAATTTTGGAGGGGAGGATTGTAATATTCCTAATTAGCCAAAGCTAATAGGAATATACTATTTTGTTTTCATTTTCTTGTTGCAAGAATAAAATTGTAAAGGAGGATAAATTAAACTCCTAAAACAACAAAATAAATCAATGCCCATGTGAACAAGGTTAAATTTGGGCTACCTGAGCAAAAAACCCTTATGTGTGAAAGGGATTAAGTCATTTGATTCGGTCAACTAGACCAAATCAATATCGTTGTCTACATACATTGAACCATCTAGATGCACAATGCAGTTTTAGTTGGAGGCTAATCATGTGAATGCAGCTAAATCATTGAGATGGCTAGGGGTTTTGAAAGGATTCCATCTTATTTAAGGAGGAGGAGGACAACATAAGAGAGTTTTTGATGATATTATTTCTGAAGGATTTGTCTTCTTAGACACTTCTCACTCTCTATTTGTTTAGCTCAAAATAGTGTTGTTTAGCACTAGGGTGTTCTTGTTCGAGAATCCCATCTCTTCCATTGAGGAGCTCTTGGAGGATTCTTGCATTTATTGACCACTATCAGGCATTTGGCCAAGCTCTTCTTCCAACTACAACATATATCCTGTTGAGGGTTTGGTTTTCCTTGTAAGATGCAACAAGATAAGGCTAGATCTATTCATATCTAAGCCATTATAGTGCCTATTTTCACTGGGAAAGTATTCTATCCCATTGGCAAGAGAGTATTGGATGAGGAGAGCTCATTTTCAAATCTTGGCTTGAGGCCACATCATGATCTAGGGCCTAAAACACATTCCATATTCTATAACTACGTTATCTGCAAAGAGAAAGTTGCAGGGTCTTTTGGCACTTCAAGGAGGATAGATCTCTAGTGTTGGGAATATGCCCTTCACTGTGGTGATCTGTGGATTATCGATATAATACATGTTCCATTCATATTTGAACTAAATATTGATGTGTTTACTTTAGAAATTTTGAACCATCCTGTATATCAGCTGCATTAGATCATAGATCTACTCCATGTACATCATTTTCTGCTGAAAACCCCAAGGGGCTTTTGAAGAGGAGACTTTATAGTGTACAGATCTGATATAGATCTATCTTTTTGTACACAGATCTACTCTAGATATGAAGTGTAACTTACAACTCTTTTTAGCTAATAAAATAATGTTTTCAATCTTGTACAATCATATCATATGGTTGCAGCCTCTTATTTTGATAATTTCTTCATGTAAAGTTTCCTCCTTTTTGTTCTATGATGTATGGGGATCAATATAATCATGATATGTTGATTTAAATGAAATTATTAAGCCTACATATTGGCCTCCTGCATATATTTGGCTGAACTGCGTTATTTTCTTAGCAGTTTTGTCATATAGTGTTGCAATCCCTTCTTTGGGAAATTTTCCAGTTGTACTAGGTGTGGGAGATCTGTTTAACCCACCTATAAAGATTTGTTTCTGATATCCTCTTGGATTTGGGTCTTATATTATTAGATCTAAGGGATCCAAGGGCTGATTTCCAGTGCTAAAGCATACATTCCTGAAAAATTCATTTTTCAGGCATGCCTTGCTAGTAGTCCTAATTTGGGGATATTACAGATATGGGTGGTATCATCAACCTCAAAAAGTGAAGCATGGTGTTTGCGAATAACAGTAAAAGGGTGAAAGTACCATTAGATACTGTAGAAGGTGAATGATACACAGAGCTAGTGCATGATGAAGAGGAGGTGGATCACATTTACAAGTTGACTGCATGGGATGAAGATTGAATCAACCCCATGAAGGGTGGAGTACTCTGTTAGGAAAAGGACAGTGAATGCTTCTCTGACTTTGATGGGGAGATGGAGAATTGAAAAAAATGGTTGCACAATGTCTCGGTGTTGCAATTTATTTGAGTCACAAGGAACTTCCACTACATTTCTTTAGAGGGAAGAGACCTACCCTACTTTGATGGTTCTGGTAGCATTAAGGAATTTTTGAGAGCATTCGAAGCCGAGGTTCCCAAAGGAAGAAGGCTATAGGCCCTTAAGCTAGCCACGCATGGAACACCTGCGTGCTGGTGGGAGACACATGAGGAGGAATTCCAAGATTAGGAGGAATGTCGGGATATAATGATCCTGCGATTTGAAGCCCCAACTAGTGGGCAGGTCAAGACATTCCTTGGATCGGAAGATCCACGCGAATATCTATTCGCATGGGAAGAACAGTGGTATGACAGGACGACTAAAGAGTGGGTTCACTTATTAATTCGTGCTCTAGGGCCACTTCCTTCTGCATGGTACTTAGATGCGGAGCTACATTGGTGCACCCATGACTGGGGGATGTTGAAGGAAAAGTTCCTGGGAACATCTGGGTTAGTAGGCGGGACGAAGGCACTTGACGCAGTCCTATGGGACATTGACACTGGGGTATGGGGTGAATCACACCTATTTATGGCACCGGAAATACCCATGTGGGAAATGCGGATACCAAGCATGGTCAACTACCGTAGCCTAGCCCCAAAAAAGGGTAAGGATGATTCACAAGCTGCTTCTGACTCGGAATTGGAAGGGGTGCTCACGGCTACCAAGCTGCTTAGGCTGAAAATGGGCAGCAATGGGATGCACCCTACGTTTTCTAAGAATGGGGATGCAGATACAAAGGGCATTGTTATCATATATTCGGTGACTCTCACAACAAGGAAAAAACTGCATTCACTCCTCGCCCATGTAGGGTATTACAAAAAGTTTTTTTGGGAATATGCGCTACTTACAATGGCTCTGAGAGACTTGTTTATGCAGGGGGTCCAGTTCGGTTGGGATGACACCTGTCGGGAAAACATGTCTTTGGTTGTGAAGTACCTTAGGAATAATCCTGTGTTGGGGGAGGATGTACAGGAGGCACAGGTGTTTGACCCAAGCATAGCAGGAATGTTGAGTGCACAGGAGATGCGAAAACTAGCCGTTGGCACACTAACATCTGGTAAGAAGCAAAATTTACCGTTGGAAGGCATGGCGCCTTGGAATTTAATGCGACACATTTTGGGACTTTTTACCATTTATCTGATGGTAATTTCCAAGTGAAGTTTACCCTACCATTGGATGACCACATGCACTATACAAAGGGCAGGGTAGCTCAGATAAGGGATCCACCTCACTTGCATAGCTTGTACTTCTCACCTTTTTCTCGAGAGAACTTGAGCTATATGATTTTCCTCATATTCACTATCCCTTTCATGTCTGATCAACCTAGTCCTTCTGACAGTAGCCACCCAGATTTGGGATTACTTTTTCAAGCTAGGATGACGGCCACGAACCCTGCTGAACCCTCGGCACCAACAAAACTAGAAAGTGAGGACGTAATGGAGATTGGGTTTGAGGATGAAGAAGTGCTCTCTACACCAGTCATAGGGAAGGGAAAAGAGAAAGAACAGGGATCTGGAAAGCCCTCGAAAGCTGCAAAATGAGCTGCAGGGAAGCCTAGGACTTCCCTGAGGCATGCCAAGTCTCCACGAGCAACACCTCAAGATCAGGGTGCACAGGAGGAAGTCGAGCCCGCCAATCTGATCAATTGGTTACCTCCCTTCATTTGAACGCACTGGCCTTCAATGTGCATGCCCAAAAACTTGGATGGCTTGATCACCTATCTGCAAATGCCACTAGCCCCAGGAGAAGTCCCTGTCATAAGTGATCCTTGTGGGAGGCTCCACGAAGTTAAATTCGATGATCATGACTTGGCGAATTATGAAGCCTTCCCTGAGCTAGCCCCCACGTTATACTTCAACACAATTTATGTGAATGATGGGGTCATAGTCATTCCTCAGCACTGGGTATGTGGATTGGTTGGCTCTGGGATTTTGAACCTACTACGGATGCCCCATTTTTTCCATTACAACGTCACGGACCGGTTGGCCTGACAGTTGCTCACCTTGATTCATAATGGCTGCTTATGGATTCAGGATCGATTCCCCATTGATTCTACATTAATTCACAGGATTACGGGCCTTCCCATGAAGGGGCCGCACCCTCTGGAGTGGGTGGGAAATAAATATGAAGGCGATATTGCTAAATTTGTGCGCTAAAAGTATAAGGTGGAGTGGAATACTCGAGGCTTTGTCATCAAATCCATCAGCGATCGTGCTACGTAGATGGGTACCATGTTATTAGCATGCAAGTTAATGCGGAAGTCCCAGGTCACAACCATCCCTGCCTATGTCATTTTATTAGCAGGTCGGTGTGTGAATGGGGTCTGCCTCAATTGGGCACAATATTTGTGTGATGAATTCTTGACCAACGTCCGCGAATCTCAGGAACAAGGGAAGGCCTTTTTATATTCTTGGTTACTGTTCCTTATAGCACTGGTTGCATGGGAGGCCCCTGAGGAGTCGGTCCTCCCCGAGCTCACTCCAGAAATGTGCGAAGGGGCTCAATTCACCCATCTGTGGGACTCCAAGGACGCACAGCGCGTGGAAGATAACCAAGTTTTTTGGGTCCTCTTCCAGAGCAGCTTGGCCACAGCCATCAAATCTTGACCACAGCTGTCTCCGATGGTGTATAATGGGTACAAAAGTATTGCAGCATTCCAGGTTACGATGCACCACATTTAGATCTGTGGCCTCAAGGGTAAAACCTAGACGTCCCTCCTATTTATGGTAGCAGATGAGGACATTAACCGTGTGATTGAGATGTGGCCTCCTTCTTGGAAGATAAGCTTCAAAACCCCCACCAAGGAGATGCAGGACCAAGAAAGTAGGGTTTGGACATAGCCACGAAGAAGAACACGCCGCCAAAGAACACTAGGGCTGAAACCCAGGTTGATTCGCCGTCAGAAGTAAACCTCGGAGGAACAAAGCGAACAAGCGAGCCTGACAAGGGGCCTCGAAAGAAGCAGTGCGTGCAACGGGGAGAATATGATGCGAAGGTCACACTAACTGATGGGGACCTCGAAAAAATAGAGGACGTCGTCACAATGGCCATAGAAGACAAGTGGGTAGCCCTGGAGGAACACCAGAAGGCTGTAATTGACACCATCTAGGCTGAGCTCCGCACCCTACAATTAAAGACAGACACACTACAGGCTAGCGTGACTTAGGTACGACCTCCCTTGGTCACCAGCCGTATAGTGCTCGCTATGAAAATTTGTCTCTACACCATACCTAGTGTTTCCCTCATGATCAGTCCATCTGATCAAGCAGTCCAACTCCATGCAGAAACAGGGGTGCAGTTGAATCTGGTCGCGCTGCCCCACGATGCATTATAGGGCCTCCACACTGCTGTATTTTAGGAGATTCGCCATAGAGACCAGTAGGTGCACCAAAAACTTGGGGTGGCTAAGCAGACCATCGCATAACAGAACGCCAAAGTACTCTGCGCTATCACACAGTAGGAAAAGCTCGAAACATTGATCCACCAGCTCAGCACAGAGGTTACAGAGGAGATCCTAGTTGTAGCCACCCCCTGGGCTAAAGTTGAAGGGTTGGTCACAGCATTGAAGGTGTCCAAGACAGATATGTAGGTCATGAAGACACAGTTGGAGCAACACTTCACCAACTTACAGGCCAAGTTGCAGCCCGAAACACCTCCGGAGGTATATTCCTAGTGTGCTATGCCAGTGACCGAGGCTACCAACACCATTATAAGACAATTTTCTCAAGGCACGCGGTTACTCAAGGATGCCATGCAACTTTGGACCAAGATCTAGCGAGATTTGGTCCTCCAGAGAATCAATCAGGACTTGTGGCAGAAGGAAGAAGCTTACAATCAAGTCGAGGCTACATTTCCCTCCTTGGTCCCTGCACAACACTTGGCACGGTGGAAGACTAGTAACATGCTTCAAGATGAGATTGAGGAACTTCAACGCAAGAAGCATGCCATTGGGGAACGATTGAAGCCTTCGGCTGATGCATCCCTCTAGCTATCCGAGGATATAGATTTTGCAGTTAAGGAACTGAATCAGACGCTAGAGAGTGTCACCGTGGTGCTCGAAGGACTGACATCCCAGAAGCTCGTGGATATTTCACAAAGCATTGTTGCTCAAAGTCAAGAAGTGCTGCCCCCGCTAATCGCTGTCGTCAATGCACTGCATGCATAGGTGGAGACCCCACCACTGCATTGACTCGGGACGAGTCACAAGATTGTGTTGGGGGACTGTTGGAACAAGGTCTCCTACAAGCTACGAAACTGGTCCATTTTGTATAATTTTGATAATATGTAGTCTAACGTAGGGGTTTTGGGGTGGGTAAAAGCCACTAATGCATTTTAAATGGGTCAAGCGTAGACCAAGAGTCTGCAAACCACGGTTTGTGGACCATTGGATGTGTAGGCTAAAATATTATAAGTAGTTGAACCTTTTTGAGTTGTAAGACAGAAGACTAAGAATGAAAAGAGATTGATGCTAAGTGTGAACTGATAGATCTGGTTAGGGTTGTTGGGTAAGGACTCCTACTACTGTGTGCACGGAGGGCCTCTGTCCTCCTGTGTGCAGACCCTGCTACTATGTGCACAGGTTGGGTTTTGGGGTATTGCAAGTAGATCTGAAGGATTAATGAATGCAGACGTATTGTTGAATATCTGACTCCATTGGAATTACTGTGATATGAATATGTGATGTTTGGTTACTTAAAATATGCTGCTGTATTATTGATTTTAGCTGCGAAAATACTCGTGTTTCTTGTTTATGCTGCGATCTAGATCTTTTCTATTTCACTTCTTGCAAGAGTATCTGGAATAGTTGTGTTATCATTCTGTGAGTTTATGATCTATTGATTAACATGAATATCATTGTCGTTGCACATGTGGATGTGAAGGGTATTAGTAGATCTAGGTTTTGCACCATACGATTTGGTACCTATAAAGTTGAACGTGGCTCAGCTTGACTTACCTACCCTCTCTCAGGGTGCGGAAACTTGGTTCCAGCAGCCTCCCATACTGCTTCGGGTGAGACTTTGGCCTACGCAAGTAGGTCACTGCCGAAAGGGCTAGTAGTATAGGGGTTTGTTGGCAAACCTTGAACCTCCGAACCTGGGTCAGGACCCCTCGAGCCAACAGAGTCAAACATCTACAATAATACGAATGGTGGCTCTTTGGCCCCTCTTATTGAGTGTTGGTAGGAAATAAGGATGAAACTTTTACCCTCTTTCCAAAGGGCCCCTAGAACATGGGTTCTAAGTCCCAATGCAAGGATGTTTTTACTCCAAGCTTGCCTCGATGCAAAGTATCCCTCTCTCTACTATGGTGGACTGAACTTGTTGGATGGCCAACAATTGAGTTCCCTTTATCTTCAGCTCCGGATCACACACTGCTAGTATTGCTTGGTAAATTCTGGCTAGCATAACAATGTGCTCACCCATTCTTCATCTCATGGTGGCCTTATATAGGAGAATTCAAATCCTCTTTCCCTATCTTGGTACATTGTGGATGGTGACCCAAGAAAGGGGGATGATTCCTTTGTGTGCTACAAATATTCCATTGTGTGCTCACTTGATGTTTAAGGAGGCTTTGGTGGCTATCCTTAGGTGGCTTCAAGTGAGGAATCACTATCTTGGAGTGTGCTTTGTGTGGTCCTAGAAAGTGAAATTTCTCCATTCCTAGGATTGCATGCATTTTGGGTCACAAGGTGCGCAAAGACGCTCTTCATGAAGGATAATGCGCGCAAAAGCATTTATGACTTGCTCAAATTTGATTTTTCCTTAGACCTTAGAGATTTTTAAATACTTTCCAGATTCTGTAATGTTTTCCATCCCTGTAAATCCTTCTTCTTGACATTAACTAATGTCATCTTCTGCTTGTACAATTTTCCAGTGTTAACAAACACCATCCTACAAAAAAGGAATATCAGATGAAAGGGTAATCAACAAATGTTTCAAAAAAGTGAAAAAAGATATTAGAAAAGTGGGTTTTTAAATTCAAATACAAATTCACTTTACTATTTATGACTAAAATACATCAATTCAAACTCATTTGCCTCTTCTAAGGATAAATTCAACACTCCAAGAGACCACAAATTTCAAAATTCTGAGAAAAATTGGCAAAGGAACAAATTGAGGGCGCAAATCCTGAAGTGAGGGCACAAATCAGTTGTTGAGGGTGCAAATCAGTTCAAGAGGGCACAAATCAGTTTAGGAGCGCAAAAATGTGTTGTCGATGGCACAAATGTGCTGAGATGGCGCAAATGTGCTGATGAGGGAGCAAATACGTTGTTGAGGGCGCAAATACGTTGCTAAGGGTGCAAATACGTTGCTGAGGGCACAAACACATAGAGGAGGGCGCAACTGATCAGAAAGCTCAGCAAAGCATCCAAGTGATCAAAATTTCCTTCGAAGCTCCTCCACTCAGTCATTTACCTCTAGCAAACCAATAAGAGACACATGCCATGAAAAACCATCTTCTTTAGTTTATGTATTGAGGTTTTGCAAGTTGAAGTTGTAATTTGGTGTCTTCTTGAAGTGAAACCCTATTTTTTCTCCCTTGCACTCATAATTATCTGAATCCCATTTCTTTACACTCAATACCATCCCTACAGTGTTAAAATTCATTCGCTAATCCCTATGATCATAATCCCTATCCCTAAGCTACTAATTTTTAAAACCCTAAGCCCTAGGTGTTATTTAGACCTAAGCTCTTAAATCCCAATTCCCATCACTCTTTCATTCCTATTCCCTTCCCCATTGCTCATATCCCTAAAAATTACTCCCTATCCCCTCCCCATATCACATATCCATATTAAACATCTCCTTCAATTTTCCTTTCCCATATCCCTTTCCCATTTCCCTTCCCTAATCACTAGGGTTTTAACAAAAACACCATGGAAAAAAGAGGAAAACACATCATTCACTAAAGGAGAGGAACAAAGATAAGGAGGTCACATAAAGGAGGAAGGGTGCTCAGACTTGAGCCTGCCAACACTAAGGAACTTTTAGCCTCCCCATTGACTGTCACATGCTTCAAACATGTTGGCTATTATGATTTTTGTGAGAAAATTTAGAGGGTTAAACACCACCCCATGCTAAATATACTTTTCATATCAGGACTCCATGACAACCAAGTTAAATTAGCTGGGCTAACTTTTACCTTATCTACTGCTGTCATTTCAGATGCTACAGGGGTCCCGAATGTTGGGGAGAAATGGTTTAAGAAAGGCAGGTTGAAGAAACCGGATTTTGACTTATTCTTAAAACCAAGACACCAAAATCAAACAAAGAGGTTCTTCTCTTTTTCACACCTCTTGGATAGATATGCACATATTATGAATATTATAATGAAATATTTTTCATGTGAAGGCATATTTTCAAGGCTCTATTCCTATCACATCCAGCTCTTGATGCATTTTACTAGGGTAAGGATGCTTAACATGCTCTATTATATTTTCCAGAGTATAGAGAAGATGGCATACATTGCCTAGAAGAAGGAATATGAACAAAAAACGAAAAGCCTATTCCATCCTTCCCTCATAAAATTCATAGTCATCCACCATCTCAATCAATTGAACATTTCATGGAGCACGTTCATAGCCAACGATGTTTTCATTGAACCATCCATTCAACATGCACAAAATGTCCTTTCATCATCTCAACCCATGACTCACTCATCATCATCATATCAGTCCCCTTCACCTCCTTCATCTCCATCTCATCATGATCCTTCATCTCCATCTCACATGATCCTTCCTCTCCATCTCATCACGATTCTTCATCTCCATCTCATCATGATTTTGGGTCACCAAGTAGGATAGATGACATTGAGCCTAAGTGGGCTAGTGTGGTTGAGGTTGAGCTATTTCCAAAAACCTACCAGAGAGGCTATAGGAATGTGTTTTCTTCACTTGGAGTGAAAGGGGCCATGCCTTCTACATCAACACAATAGGTTGATAAAGGTAAAGAGAAGGTCATTGAGGCAGTATTTCATGATGAGGAGGACAATAATGAAACTGAGCAAGAATTTCGACTGGTTGACCTAGATGAGGATGACAATGACAAAATCAAAAATTATGTTATTAAAGTTGAGGATTCCAAGATTAGTGAGCTTTAGACTAATCTTGACAGGGCTAAATATGTTATACACTTCCTTGAGAAAGAAAATGAGCATTTGAAGACCAAACAGGTCATTGATGAGGTGAAGTACTTCACTGCTCAAATGGAGGCTCAAAAGGCGAAATCCATGCTAGATGAAACAGTGGAGTATGGCTTAATTTATGAAGAAGAAGAACAGGTACCAAGGAAGAGACCTAGAACTAGAGGGTTGAAAAGAGCTCTAGTTCTATAGAGACAAAGGGAAGTTGAGCTTGCTGACCAGTTAACCCTAAATGAGCAGCTTTCCATAGAGATCAATGAGAATAGGGAACCATGGCTTGATAGAGCCAATCAAAAATTGGATAATCTGCTAGGAAAGGCAAATAAATATAATTACTTGTTGAGGATGAAGGTCAAACTCCATGCCTGGAAAGAGAAAATTGCATTGGCCAAGCTCGAAAGAGCCAATGCCAAAATTGAAGAGTTAACCAAGGAGGGGAATAAAAAGTTGGACATCCTTGTTGAGGCTTCCCTATAAGCTTAAACACACCATAATCATCCATCTCAAAAAATTTGAGGCACTTTCTAACTTTTTTCAAAATATGGAAACCTCTGTGTTTTTTGAGACAATTAATTAGCAGAAAATTGAGCATTTGCGCAATGCCTTAAGCACTACGCAAATAATTGGCACACTTTTTGAGGAGAAGGAAGGCACCAATAGATTCCTAATGACCCATGAATCTCATAAAACCATTTTTACAGCCTTGGTTTGCATTTTTTGTGGGTGAAAAGCTCAAAAAATCATAAAAAACCACCTTTATGCCCTTGTTTGACCTAGGCGTGGCGCAAATACCAGTCTTGGGAGAATGAATTTTTGAGGGGGAAAATGACCTCCATTTTTATAACTTGAGGCGTATTCAAAGAGAGGACAAGAAACACTTTCCAACAAGCCATCTTGGGCCTGATTGGGACACTGGGAAGGCCTCCAAAAGTGGCCCTAAACAAAGAGGGAACAAATGACACTAGGATGGTGCAAATGCACACTAGAGTGCACAAATGTCAAATTTGCTGATTTTTTCACATTTTCTCTAAAAATTTCACTTTGCCTCAAGAAATTATTTTTCTACTCATGTAATTAATGATGGTAAAATTTAAGTATGTCTGAGATTACTTACCTAGGGTAGATTCATCGTGTAAAATTCATTAGTGAGTCATGATGAATCAATTGAATGTAATGAGGAGTGAGTCACTTGGACCATCCTCCACTTCAGTTTTCAGTTCAACAATTATTGGATCTTTTCCTAAACTCCTGAGGATGAGTGAAGCTTTTTTTTATGTCTATTTATCCCCTTTCTTCACAGTAGTGAAGGGTTGGAATCAGTTTGTATGTTTTCTTATTGATCAAGGAACTATTGTACTCAGTTTGGCCAGTTAATAAAGAGGAGTTGCAACTATTTTATGGGATACTTGTGGTATTGATGTTTATCATTGTCTTTTCTTCATTTTCTTATGTTAGAATGTATTGTATTCATGTTCACCTCATCTCTATGGTATGATATCTTTCAAGTTTGATAATCAGAACACATGCTTGCTCATGCTCTGTTTTGGGGAATTGATCATAGTTTGTCCATTTTCCTTTGTCTAGAAATAATACATCTCCCATTCTCTTCCTAGGTTATCCTCAGTATCAAAACCATCTCATCACAATAATATTTAAGTGATAAGCCTTATGCCTACCTTGCTCCATTGATCCCTACAAACCTATCTCATTTTCCCTAACCTAGCTCCCTTGACCTAATTTCTTCATTCAGTGATAACCCAATCAAATCAAATCAAAACAACCCCCGCACTCAATATCTAGCCTAAAAACCCTAATTCCTCTAGCCCTTATGTCTGTGACCTTTTGGAGAGAGCCCTCTTCAACTTGGTAGGGCTAGCTACCAAGCCAAAAGTTTGGTTTGTGGTTACCTCTATTGGGATTCCTTCTTTAGCCTTGGGAATCTTTCGGAGTGATAACACCCCTATAGGAGAGGTGTGTAATTCCAATAGGACCTTCTATTTGAGTTGAGAATTATTACGTAGGTATAAGTTATTTTGATACTACAACAAATCATTTTCCCATTTAAATTTTTCTACTACATCATGGTCCTCCTATATTTGTTGAATGATATTATATATATTCTTATCTTTCTCTCATTCTATCATTGATTCTTACACCTATTTATATTATGGAAAGGAAATAGCACATGGAAAACCATTTTTGTATTCCTATTTCCTTGGGAGTGCATTTTCCACAATATTTTGTTTTACCTTTTATAGATAATTTCAAAGTGACATAATTCAACATAATTGTGACCAATTTTTGTTGTTATTTTGAACATAGTCTTTTCTCCAAGAAGTACTTCAAACTATCATGATCAATTTTTACTTTAAAGTGTATTCCTATTAGGTATTAATGTCATTTCCTAACTACATGAATTATGTCCAACATTTATTTTTCATAGATGGGTATAAGTAAGTTCTTTCCTTTAATTTTATTACTTTAAAAGACAAGGGGTCTTCTTTCTTGCATCAAAATTGCACCAATGCCATGGCCTAAGGAATTACATTCCACAATACATATTTTTTTAAAGTTTGGTTTCATCAAGGGAGGAGCTGTACACTAGGCATCTTTAAACTCTTCAAACACTTTGGTTTCTTCTTAAGTCCAAGAAAAATCTTCCTTATTCAATAAGTTTGTTAGAGTTGTTGCTATTTGACCATAATTCTTGAAAAAATTGGAGTAATATCCTATCAATCCTAAGAATCCCTTTCACATTTTCAAGGTATTTGGGAATGGCATTTTAGTCATAGCTTTGATTTTGTTTGTATCCACCTTGACATTATTGTGTGATACAATATGACCTAAATATTCCACTTCTTGAATTCCAAAGGAACATTTGGAAGGATTTGCATATAGTTTTTGCTCTTCCAATAATTTCAAGACCTTGTCAATATGTTGTACATGCTCTTCCAAACATTTGTTATAAATTATTATTCCATCAAAAAATATTAGCATAAATAATTGAAGGTAGGGTTTGAAAATGTAACTCATCAAGCTTTGAAATTTTGAAGGTGGCATATCCAATAAATCATAATGACCTTCATGTAATATCGTAATGTACCCCCTATTATCCTTATCCCCTATTGAGGGTAGAAGGAGGAAGTTAATTTGATACCTAACCTCTAGAATCTAGTTATGGAAATGGTGTCTAATTTTTTTCACCTTATTCAACTTCCTCAATACTTAAAACGGGTGACATCATTGCGTCTTTATCATTGAGACTTTTCCAATGATATAAAATTTTCCTCAATCCAACTCCCATATCAAAAGATATGGTCATTCAAAGTCTGGTCTATCAGGCCTCACCATAAGATATAACCTGCCATATGGTGCCCACGTCTTCCTCACATGGAACCCAAGTGGTTTTCCAAGTCATGCACCATGTCACCTCCATGTGGAATTTGTCGACCCGTTCATCACCTGTGTTGTGTTATACCATTTATGTGGCCTAAAAACATGTGTATATGATATAATATAAGGGTTAAACCCCTACCCACCATACATATATATCATGTAGTCCTCCTCATGCCACCTCACCCCAAGGATAAAAACTTGATATAATTGCACCACACACCTCATTAAATCACTGGGGAAGAGGTGTCGGGGTTATGTGGACCTGCCACATCAACTTTCAATAATTTCACTTCAAGCAATAACATGGGTTCATGCCTCCACCATGGAAATATGCTCCTGCATGATATGTCTCCCTTTACTCACCATCACATGGATGTGGGATCCACCATGGAGACATCACCTTGCGGAATAAATTATGGTGGGATTGCACCTTCCTCCACAAGAAATCATCAGGGATAAGGCATCAGGGTGACATCAACGACCCTTTTTACTTGGGTGGCATCACCCTCTAGATGTGCCATGTTTCACCCATTTACTGTCCACTTGGCCCCACAAAAACCTTGAATCTCACTGACACATGTCATACCTTCCATTTTATATGTGTCCCTAATGACAGATCACCTAACACGTTGGCCTTGGGTCCCACCAATCCCCCATTGCGGGGTAAAATTCATTTTCACATCATAAAATATTATACAGGATCCTCCATTGGTTTCTTGAATTATGAGAAACTAGCTTCACTACGGCATGTCATCTCGACGCTTAAATCTCGAGAGTTCCATCTCGACCTCCCTTTGAAACCTCTGGAAATTTTTCACTGAGGTACCTCAAATTGTGGCAAGTACATCCAAAATTTATGAAAAATATCAGATTGGGAGGCCTCACAATTTCTTGTTGTCCTAGAAATTTAATCTTGGTGGGTTCGTCCTCATCTCCTTTCGAATTATCTGAGGTATTTCCCCTGGGATAGTAAAAATCTCGCTTGATGGCTTGATCCCTGTCTAATGTCAAGACCTTCCAATCACTTTGTTGTGGAGCCTAATCGCATGGTGCATAACAATTAGGCCTGCTTGCTCCTCCGGTCCTTTAACTCCCAATCCATGACATAAATGATTATGTGAATGCTTGAGGATTTTCCTCACCCTCAAATCTTGATCATGGTGGTTCTATTATATATGGAAGATTATGAATCAATATTTGGGCCCTTAACACTTTAAGGTTCATCCCCGTGTGTCCATGCATATATATGTGTGTGTGTGTGTGTGTGTATACACACACACACACACACACACACACACATAGACACACACACATATATATCAAGTTATCCTTCTTGAGCTTAGTAATGTTAAAATAGGGATTAATAGCCAATTATTTTTAATTTCATAACTCATACAACAAATATATTCCCATTCATTTTCACTGAGGCCCATTAGAGAAATTTCAAGTTCATAATAGTTCAAAAATAGAGAGGACTCTTAGGCTAATTATAAGAATAAAACAAGCTTATCATTACAAATAAGAATCCATTCATTTACTTAGGAAATAAACAGAAAATAAACATCCCTTAATCAGGAACACAATAAAATTTCATAACATATCACAAGAATTGAACTAACACATTGAATCAAGATCAATTTAGGCCTAAATCCCACACTTTAAACATATTTTTAACATTCAAGGTGAAAATATTGAGTATTACTGATCTTAGAATTTTAATGGTCTGATAACTTAGATTGAGACTTCCACTTTGCACCCAACCTTAGAGACATTGCAACCAAGCCTTTCTTGTAGTATTCACCCTGAGCCAAATTCCACAGCTTGAAGATTGGTGCTTAATAAATTTAATCAATGCTACCAACTAAAATAGGTACTCCAGAGAACCTAGTCCACCTCCACTAACTAGATACTTAGTGAAATCAGTTTCTCACAGGAAATCCATAGGTCCACCACCTCCACCCTTCAACTACTTCAATGAGAATTGTAGCTCTACCATTACATGTCGAAATAAGGGAATATAGAGGATCATAGATCAACCCTAAAATAAACAAGGGAATACAGAGAATTATACCTCCACTCTCAATCAAACAAGGGAATCTAGATGCTCACACCTCCACCCTCAAGCAAGTAAGGATTACAGAGTCTCACCACCAACACCCTAAATTTAATGAGGGAATCTAAAGGCTTAACACCTCTAGCCTCAAAAATTATTTCACATAATGATTCCACCCAATCCTAGGAAGCCATAACCCAATGTATAAACAAAAAAAACAAGAAAAGGGGGCTAAAGCTCTCTCCTTACCAGGAATCCAAGGAATAATCCTCCACCAAAGTTGTTAAGGGAATTGAGAGGAATCCATCTCCACCCTCCAACCTTACAAGGAATCCAGAGACCATTTTCCTTACCTCAAAGATATTATTACCACCTCCCAAAGCTCAACGAATTATTTATTTTCTCCTTGCACTCCAATAAACATACAACTATGTGTTTTTTTTTCCCTCTTGCGTTATGCTTCCTTTTACTTCTTTGTAGTGCAATTATGTCTGCTACGACCCTCTTTTTGAGAGTTTCTTTATATTATTACTCAACTTTTATCTATTTCATTTTTCATTCTTTGTTGTTATTTGTATCAAAATTATTATTCCCTCAATACGTGAGAATGAACTCTTCATGAATTCTTTATTTTTCCCTCATTCCATTCTGTTGAAGCCTAGAAAATCTCTGCTTCAAACATTGGGGAAAACCACCCGGTCAGGACCTTAGGACAGCTCCTTTTCTGTTTGGTATGGTGGCTCCGATTGGATTTAAAGGACCAGTTTCCTTATAGCTAAATGGGTTGGTTTGGATGGGTGAAAATGGGACTAAATTAACTGAAATAAAACTATCTAATTTAAACTAAATACTAATAAAGAAATTCTAACACTAACCCGGGTAATTATATGTGAATACAACTTAAGATTGTTCCAATTTAACAATAACCATGAAAATGTATTATTATTTAAATTGAAATATGCAGAAACAAATAAAGATAACTTTGTTTAAGAAATTAAACAGAGTTGTATTAGCATATTGCATTCATCATTGTATACCATCTATATATACTTATGAAAGATAACGTTTCAATTATACTCAGAAATGATATATAAAAAGAAGCGTTGTGAAGACAAATATATATAAATGATAGCAAATTTTAAAGTGAATATCATAAGACAAAAGAAATCAGCAGTGAATAGATAGAAATACCTTATTCATCTTGAAGATTTTCAAATGAAATGTGATACTCTAATCCAGTAACTCTGATGCAAAATCAAATTCCAAGGTACAGAAATGCAACACTTCAAAGATAATTCCGCATAAAAATCACCAGATGTGATCCTTTTAAAAATATATAAGACAGTGGAGTACAGAAATGTAATCTCCAAGTCAAAAAATATCAAGATCCAGGACCCTTCTCTAAATGCATGAGAAGGGTTTAAATACTACTTAGCTAAATCTAAAAATAGTCTATTACAAAAATTAAGGATTCGGTTCAATGACCGTCCTTTTCCTAGGCTAAAATACAGTAAAATTAAAACTAAATCTAACTATCTATGAACTTGATCTTTAAACTTGCAGGCATCTAACATAGTTTTGAGAAGATGTGGTTGACCGACTTCAGAATTCAACTGTCCTGAAAAGACAGAGTCGGCAAGTGTAGGCGCAATCTTCTCTGTAGCATTGATGATACAATTAAGCGCACTGTGCTGACTGTGTGGCTTCACCAAGTACGCCCAGTATGAGTCCCAATTTAATCTTGTCAGCCCTTGGATAGATTTTTCTCTTTCTTCTGCCTTTTGCCTCCATTATGTTTGCAGTTGATGTGCCTGTGGGAGATATACTGGAACAGTTTCTGAAATTAAATTTTCTTTGTGTAAATTATCATTTACACAATTCGTAAGAGTGTTTGCCGCTGTAGCTGCCTCCTCTGCTGCCTTTTCTGCCCTTCTGATTTGTGCATCCCATTTATTGAACAATATTTCTTTATGGTTTTCATTAACAATGGGTGCACCAGCTTTTCTGCCTTCTTTTGTCTTTTGCCATGCCAGATAATCATTGATCTTTTCATTAATCAAATCATAATCATTTCATAAATCTACGATATGATTTGTGATTTTATCGCTCTCTTGGCACAAAGAATTCCATTGCAAGATTTTTTGGTAGAACACTTCCTCTTGTTGCAGCAGTTGATTGTTTAAAGAGATAGTTTCTGAAATGAATTCTGGAAGCTTAGGATCATCTTTATGCTGATCTTGGATAATCTGTATTTTTTTGTCTTTATCAGCCAAGCTTTTTTGATGTCATATTTTCATTTCTTGAAGTTGTTGTTGTATCTCTTCAAGTTTCAACTGTGCTTCATTATTGGCCTGTACCTGTTGCAATTGCTGTTGTAGAACTTTTATCTATTCTTCTTTTTCATTCAACAAAAGTTGTATCTCAAATGCTTTGTCAATTGTTGTAGAAGCATAATCCCCTGTCATTTGAGATAACTTAGTAAGATTCTCAGAAGGCTCTGTGGAAGGATCCTTCCACAATACATCTAGTTGTTCTGCTTCAGTAGCAATTGAACTTTCTAAATTTCTCTTTTTCCTCTGTCTCTTCACTACTGCTTTGTATTTTGGGCTGTAGAATACATCTAGAGGAGGAATTTCCTCCACATTAAGTACAATTTCAGAGGAGGGTGTGATTGGTATGTGCTCTGTTACTGTGACTGTGCTGCTTGTCCCTGTGTTCAAAACTTTGGTTGTCTGGACAGGGGTCTGTACATTTTGTCCTTCTACATTAATCAATTGGTTGAAGGTTTCCCATTCTTTGTCTAATTCAATAATGACTGGCTGTTGCTGTACATTGGTTGGAGGAGGATCTGTCTGTTGAGAAGTCAAAATTTGCTGTTGAGTAGTTTCTTTTGATTGCGCAGAATCTTTCATGGATTCTTGCATTGTATCTTCCTTTTCATTAGACTTATTGGAATGTTCAGAAGTCTCTCTGTCAGATTTTGATTTAGATTTATCTGTACTTGAACTTCCGTTAAGACTAACACTAGGAGTTTTCTCTCTTGCGGGCTCTAAGCATAGATTTTCCAAAGGAATAGGAGTTAGTCTTCTTTCTCTGTAAAGTTTGAATTCCTGGAATTA
This sequence comes from Pinus albicaulis, assembly GCA_034641835.2. Classification (NCBI taxonomy): domain Eukaryota; kingdom Viridiplantae; phylum Streptophyta; class Pinopsida; order Pinales; family Pinaceae; genus Pinus; species Pinus albicaulis. The sequence continues at coordinate 816,872,014 of CM076580.1, forward strand.
TTCCGGAGATAACTGCATTTGAGCTGAATTCAAAACTTCTTTGAATGAATTTCTTGCTTGGAACATATCATCAAAAGGATCCTGTTCCCCAGAAAATTCCCTTACTCTAATTGCATTGGTAAAATTCTTAACAATATCATTTGGGTCGAATAACCTTCTCGAAAATTTGAACAGCTGTTGGCATGTAATGTTGCCTATCTCTTGGAATGCATGACCAATATCGAATAGTGAAAATGTTCCACATTTTACGGGAAATTGTGGCCAAATTCCTTTTTTCTTCTCTTTTAAATCTTTTTTTATACCTCCTTGGCCATAGGTCTGATAAGCAATTTTTCGAGCTACAAGTATATCTGGAACATATAGGGGTAAAACATGGGGGGAAGCATAACTTCCAAAAACCCTAATATAAGTGAACAATTCTTCTTCAAACCATCTCGCGACGGGGAGAATGTCAACCTCTGTTTCTGGGGATAACCTTGGGGCATCCTTATTATGCAATGTTCTATACAATGGCAGCATTATTCCATGACAAATTTGGTAAAAATGGGGGACAAACTTAGACTCCCATAGTTCTTTATGGTACACATGAATAGGCAAAGGATCGTGGATAGTCCATTGCCAACCCATCACAGGGAATTTAGAGACATAACAGATAGCATCCATGACATAAGCAGATAAATAAAAAGGCGGATAAACCCACTGAGAAACATTTCGTTTGGACCGGTAGTGAAAAATAGCAGTGGTCAAATTATCAGATAGGATTTTGGCCCAGTCTACAATTGTAGAATTAACGGCCACATTCAACAAAGGGAGCCATTCAGGTAAGATCATATTTATGTTAGGCTTTCCAAAAAGCCTGCATAACATGGCATCAATGAAACAATAAGGAGAGGTAAGTGAACCCGTGCTGTACATACCTTGTTTGTTTTTCTTCAATGGTTCACTTCTTTTGGTCCACTCCTTTGTGCATTCTAACAAATTTGCATGTTCTCTGGCAAAATCTTCCATGAATTGTTTATTATAAGTCACCTGAGGTTCCGACAACTTATACATTAGTCTCAAATCTTCCGTGGTGAATGACCCGATTAGCTCTTGAGATGGAGTTCTAAATTTCCTGTCTGAATTATTAGTGCTGTCCAACACCCATTTCACCATGTCCGTATATGGGAGAATCCTCGGCCTTGCCACTATCCTATGCAGAAATGAACAATCCAGTTCTTTGAGGGTTGCTTCAGACGTATTACTAGAACCTGCTGTAGCCGTAACTTTTAATACCACAGGATTTTCTTCCCCCAACAAATTATACATTCCTTCCCAAGTGGATATACCGGAATCCTTATTGCAAGCGGTTTCTGCATATAGTGAAGCCATTTCTTTGTTTTCAGAATTCAAGCTCTTCTCCTTCTTACCCATAATGTTCTGTGAAAGCTTTGTATAGACGTTTGCTCCTTCGTGCCTGCGTTTTACGAGTTAAATGAGAGTAATGGCATGAGAAAGGTGATGAGACTGTTTTAAATGCAAAGGCGGATGAAATATATTATTTTAACGTGAAATGATTTTCAATCAAAACAAAATCTCATTTACCATTAATTGCCAATCCAATCATTTAATCCAATCATTAAAGCGCATAACAGATATTGATATATGGGAAGATTGCCTTTGAACAACGCGCTTACATGAATCTGCGACATTGCGATCTGCGATTTGCTGCACAATATCGCAATGTCGCAATATCGCAATATTGCAAAATGAAACCATTGCAGTTATGTAAAATAGCGCAAAAGCGCAAATTGCACAATAGCGCAAAAGCGCATATCGCAAATCTCGCAAAAGCGCAAAATTGTAAATAGCGCAAAAGGTATTCGTTTAACATTTCTGTTTTCTGCGCTATGCGATCTGCGACCAATATGTTTATTGTATAGGCTTTTTGGGATCGCATTATCGCAAAATCGCAAAATCGCATTTTCAGTTTTATAAAAGATATATACCATTTTGCGATGGATGCGCTATTTTGTTTAAAGAATAATTTTATTGTAATCTATCATAAAATTAAGTGTTTCTTAATGTTCTTTCTAAGGGATTTTTCTAAGTTTATGATAGAAAGTTTTATTTGAAAAGGAAAACAAATCCTAATTGATTTTTTGGATTTTTTAACTAAGGGTCCCCATTTATTTAGTATTATTACTAATATTAAATAAAAGGGGGGTTGTTACTGGTCACAACACATTCCTGAATACCCCCCTTTAGTGTATTCTTTATTCGTGGGTCCCTGCTATCATGTTGCAACCATTTTGGTTACGTAGGTTGAAATCCTTATAGCCTATTCCTTATGATTTTCTATGGTGGTTATTTCCTTAGTGATGGTGTGGATTATATTTTTTCATCTCCCCTTCCTCCCCACTTCCTATTGGTTGACTTCACTATCCCAAACCACAAATGCAATTCATTCTCCATTTAATTTTGTCTTTTTTTCATTGTGGATTTATACAAGGAAGGCATGGTTCCTCTGTCCTCTTTCCTAACTTAATTAACTATTATGATCATCCCAATTTAAATCATATCTACTAACCATTCATGGCTGCAATAAAACAAATCTAGCTTCCTTCAAATCCCAAATAATCTCCTTCCTCAAACTATAAAATTTGTGACCTTATTCTTAGGCCTGTTTAATTAAAATAAAAATATATGAGGTATATTTACAATGAATGAAGATTATCCAAGGCACTATCACAAATCCCTCCCCCTGGAGGAACACCATCCTCGGTGTTTTATAATTGGAAAAAAAAATCCTTAAAACCAAGCACAATTGATTTGGAGCTTTATATGCATAGCTTTATACGACATTTACAAGATTAATTTACATTTTCCTCAACCAAAAAACAAAAAATGATATGTTTTCTACACATGGTTATCCATTTCCCACGTGGATTCGTCAGACCCAAAGTTTCTCCACTGCACTTTGTATTTCTCTATTGCTCGATTCTGGAGCATGAGTTTCCTCCAATTTAAGACACATAGAGGTTTTGGATAGAATTTTCCATCTAGTTTTATCTGTAACATTGACCAATAAAATACATGATTAACATCTTGTACATATATTTTAAGAAATCAAACATGAAATACATCATGAAATTTCAATGATGGTGGCAAGGCCATCCTATAGGCTATTGGACCTATCCTTTCAATCACTTTAAATAGCCTACAAAAACGTAGTTCCAACTTGGCACATGATCCAATTTTTAAAGAGCTCTTCTTAAGTATAACTCATAGGTAAACATGTTCCCCAACTTGGAATTCCTTATGCACTCTTTTTTGGTCTGCATAAATATTTTTCCTATTTTTCTCCACCTTCAAATTCCCTTTGATGGTTTTCATTTATTGTTCCATTTACCTCAACATATAAATCCCAATTATTACCCTATTCACTAGATCACTCAAACTAATGAGTATTTCAACTGCTCCCATGTAGTGCCTTAAATGGGCTCATATTTAGAGATCCTTGGTACACATTATTGTATGAAAATTCTACAAGTGGAAGGTATTCTTCCCACTTCTTTGGCTAGTGCATCACGTACACCCTCAACATGTCCTTGAGGATCCTATGTGTCATCTTCGTTTTCCCATTAGTTTGAGGATGGTAAGTTTTACTAAAGGCGAACTCTGTTCCCAAACCTGCAAATATTTATTTCTAAAACTTTGAAGTAAATTTGGCATCTATATTCGAGATTATTATCTTTGGAATTCCATGCAATCTCACAATTTCCTTTATGAAAATTTGAGCCACATCACTAGTTGAATTTGTAGACTTAACAACTACAAAATGAGCCAGTTTTCTCACTTGTACACCACTACCATGATTGCATCATGTTGCATAGAAGTATTTGGGAGCCTTGTAATAAAGTCCATAGAAATCACTTCCCAATTCCATTCTAGAATGGAAATAATTTTCAATAAGTCCATTGGGTGCTTTCACTTAGCCTTTACTTGTTAGAACTCTATGCACTTGGAGATGAAATTAATCACCTCCCTTTTCGAGTCGAGCCAATAGTAAATTTTTTTGATGGTTGTTAGAGTTTTTTGATAACCCAGGTGTTCGGAGTATGGTTTATCATGAAAACCCTTAAATATTAGCTTCTTTATATTTCCCTCATTTGGCACATAGATTCTTTTCTTGAATCTAATCAACCCATTTTCTGAGAGGAAATGTTCCTTGCCTTATTCACCCTCAAACTCTTGCTACAATTTCTCCTTTAACTATTGACATTTTTCATCTTGCTACCTAGCATCTTTGGCCCTTTCTTCAAGATCAGTTCCATAGGAACTTATGGATACTATATGGTTTATTTACACTCTCTTGTTGAATGCATCAACCACTATGTTCTCTTTTCCTTGAATGTATATAATCTCGAAATCAAACTCATTGGGTGTTGCCAACCATCTAGCTTTCCTTGAATTTAAATTAGGTTGATCAAAAAAATATTCCAAACCTCCATAATCATTCATTAGAGTAAACATTCTACCAAGAAGGTAGTGTATCCATGTTTTCAATGCAGGGACGATGGCAACTAATTCCAAGTCATGAGTTACATAGTTTTTCTCAAGTTCATCTAATTATTGAGACTCATAATAAACCACTTGGCCTTCCTGCATCAAAATTCTACCAAGTCCCTCCTTACAGGAATCTATGCAAACAAGAGATCCTTTTTGGGGTCTTAAATTCTTATTAATGGTGCATTAATTACCATTATTTTAGTTGATCAAAACTTGCAGCACAATCAACTATCCATTCAAAATTCTTTCCCTTCTTTTGCAATGTAGTGATTGGATAACCAATCTTGGATAAATTCTTGATGAACCTCCTATAATATCCTTCTAGTACTATAAAGGATACAATTTCAGCCACATTATTAGGTTTTGGCCATTGAAGGCATTAACCTTCTTTGAATCAACTACTGCTCCCTCTTTTGAAACAATGTGCCCCAAATAATGGATTTGGGATTGAAATTATTCACATTTAAAAATATTTTCATAAATATTATGTTATCTTATAAAATTTAGCATTGTGGTTAAATGATATTGATGTTCCTCCTTTTTCTTTGAATATAACAAAATGTCATCAACAAAAACTACTACAAATTAATACAAGTAACGACGTAGAATATTTTTCATAAGGCACATAAAAGTCGCAATGGAATTAGTGATCATAGAGGGTACTACCATAAACTCATAATGCGCATTCCTTGTTTTGAAGTTTATTTTATGGATATCCTCTTCCTTAATGTACATCTGATGATAGCATGATATCATATCATTCATGGAGAATATTGTTACTCCCCTTAACTGATCAAATAGATAATTGATATGTGGAAAGGGATACCTATTCTTGATGGTCACCTTATTCAGTTGTTTATAGTTAATTCAAAACCTAAGTATGCCTTATTTTTTCTTCACAAATAGAAATTTTTCTCCCCATGGAGACACACTTGGCCTTATATAGCCCTTGGCCAGCATCTCCTTGATTTGTAGCTTTAACTCAACTAATTCTGGAGTGCTCACTCTATATGGAGCCTTGGATGTTGGAGTTGCCCCTGGCATTAATTCAATAGAGAAATACACCTATCTATGAGGAGGCAGCCTAGGTATCTCTTCAGGAAATACATCTTAGAACTATTTCAAAATGGGATATTTTGATAGAATTCCATTGTCTCTCTCCATAACATTATTTTTAGCTTCAACATTGCTAGACATTTGCACAAAAAATATGATGCTTCTCTTCTTGTAGCTTCTCTTAGCTTGCATGGACGTAACTAATATTACTAATATGGGCTTTCACTTTCCCTACAACATCATTATTTACCTACACTCATCTAAGCACTTGATTTAATTTTTAAAGCAATGTACCTTGGTGTGATGCATGTACAACTAGTCCATACCAAACAGTACATTACATTCTCCTAGTGGAAGCACATTGAGATTTGCAGTGTTTTTAATTCCATTCAATTCAATTGGGAAATATCTCACCCAATATTAAATTTTTCTCCTCATCTCTATTACAAATTGAACCAACTACATGTTCCTCATTAGCCAATTGATAATTCTCTATGAGTACTGGTATAAAATAATTGAAATTTGATCCAGGGTCAATTAAAAAGGAAATGAATTGATTGCAGATCTTGCCTTCCATTTTTATTATGGAATCCTGGTGGTTGTCCTACTTGTTATCCACTAATGCATATATTTAAGGAAAAATACAAGCCATATATCCCATTGTCTAGGCTTCTTGAGTGTTGTACAAACATTGCCCAACATCCCTTTATTGTGTACAATCTACCTTGTAATCAATTTATGCACAAGTTTGACACTTCAATGGCTCACTTGTATCGCCTTTATTCTTTACTTCCACAGGTTGATTAGCATGACCTCTGTCTATTGTGATTCCTCTATGTTGAGGTCAATCTTAACCAGTTGAAGTTATATGTTCTGTCTTGCCTGCAGTTTGGGATTGCCAGCCTTGCTTATGCCTCTTTTCTTTATATTTTAGGGTTCGTTTAACCTTTCAATCCCTATTTAATTATTTCATATTATTTGACTGATAATAATGGTGATTAAATTTCCTAATTTCATCCTCTAATGTCTTAGACTCATCGAACTCAATTCTATCCTTGAAATATTGTGGCAGTCCACTAACATACCTATGAATCTTTGATTTTTCTTCCCTAAGGTAGGGAACATACCTTACTAACTCTAAGAATTTGGTGATATACTCCCCATCTAAATATTTTCTCATTATGAGGTCATAAAAATCCTTATCCATGTTTTCAAAGTATAGCTCAGATAGATGCTTTCTCCTAAGATATTCCTTGAATTTCTACTAGGAAATCTCTTCCTCTTTTATGCCTTTTTCATTCCTTATGTTATCCAATATAACACTTAGGTTTGTATTTGAGTAAATTTGGTTAATTTAGTTAGGGTTTTAAGTTTTTTATTCAAAATAATTACATATATAAAGGTCTTATTTTTCATAAATCCAGTTTGCAAGGTCATTATGAATTTTAGTGGGTCTCAACATTAAGGTGAAAATAAAAAACTCCATGTGTCTTAGGCTCATTTGGTCATAATTATCAATTTGACATTTCAACAAAATTTCATAGAAATTCTAGTTACAAAAATTGAGTATTTTCTACGAAATTTCCTGAGACTTCCAGAGCAAATCTACCTTCCTGAACACTAATTTCGCTACAGAATTCCATTATTGTGGTAACGGTAAGGAAAAGGTGAATTTTTTTAGAAATGGTCAAGGTTAGAGTCATGTGGATCATCATTTGTCTTATCTCTCACTCTAAAAAACACTTACACCTTATATATTCATTCCCTTTTTCATCCCCTTTCCATTTTTGAAATAGTTCGTTGTCATTAGCTCGGTTTCCCTCTCATTCGAGCCATTCTTGTTGTCCCTTGCTTGGTGTTGTTATCTTGTGAGCTGTTCTAGTTGTCTTTAGGGTAGGTATGTAGGTGTCATAGTTGCTCTTGCTCAATTTTGGGATATTTTAAATTTTCAAAGAAGCATCTCATTGTGTCTTTAAGGCATGGAAGCTCAAAGGAAGCAATATAAAGGAGGACATATCAAAGCAACTATAATTTTACAATAAGGTTGCAGACAAATCTAGAAAAAATGTTAAAAAGGAAATTGCCTTTACATAGAATTACGAAACACCTATGAAAGAGGAAAAAATGGTTGCAAGTTGATAGGAGGTTATAGGGACAAGTCATAACTTTAGAAGCAAAAATATAAATAATACAAGTTGAGCTTTTGAAGAAAGGCCTCAAAATGATTGTTCAAACTGATGACACTCCATGTGTATGGTAAGACCATAAATTTTTTCTTATACTATGGCTAATAAATAGGTTGGTTAATATAAATGCTTATATAGGATTTTAGAAGTGTTTTCGAGGTGAAAAAATAATGAAAATGAAAAATATAGGAAACTAGGAACTTTTGTAGAAACTCCTAGGCTTTAAGGCATAAATTTGTTATGAAATTGTTGTAGTTTTCAATGGAGGAAAACACCAGTTAAAATTTAAGAAATATGAGATCTCAAGGCATATATTTAACTCATAAAACTCAGAGAACACCTTGGAATAATAAAAAAAGTCAAATTATATGCAGAAGGGTGATTTTGGCATTTGATACTGAAGTTTGTTACCAAACTGCCTCTACTCAGTTTTTTCTAGCGTTATGGAGTTTTGATGATTTTTGGGAAGTAAAATAGTGAAGAAATGGATAAACCAAAAGTAAAATGTGTCCACATCATCAACATATGAACTCATATTTTTTAAGGGGACACTTCAACAGGTCAACTAGGTTAACCTCCATGTTATTTGCTACCGAATTTCTGGAAATGATTGGTTTAGTAGTCAACTTCAAGCTCACTTTATGACCAAATGGAAATGAATTTTGGAAATATGAAGGAGGTTTTTCTTCAGAATGAGATCATATACAAAAGCCTCTCTCAGTGTTTACTTACACAACTATCATAGTTTGGAAAATATGCACTTATCTTTGAGGCCTATTTTACAGAATTTTTCCTAGCTATATTTGTTGCAGAATTTTTTAAATTCTACTTGGTGGAGGTCCAGCTCAACAAGGTCAATATCCACGTGGCATGATGGAACATCAATAGTCCGACACATTCATAAAATTAGTTGGTTTCATTCAATAAGGGTTATTAAAAGAATTTATTGAGCTATTTAATGATAGAAGAGTCATTTTTGTATTCAAACTCTTTTAAAATAGAAATATTTTTGAAATGACTCCATGAGTTGTAATTCAATTAGAATTAGGAATATCTAATAGGCATCAAGTCTGGACCAGGTGGTAGACTATTGTATTGGAGGTATCTCTATAAATATGTAAAATTTTCACTTTGAAGGGATTGATCGATTGTATTATCTTTTCTTTTCTACCTAAGACACATGTTTTGACTTGGTTATTGTTTATCATGTTGTTTATGTTCCTATCAGTATTCATAGCATTTTTATTACTTGGAATTCATTAAATTGCTCCAACTTATTTATTTTTCTATTTATAATTGTAAGTGTTTATTTAACATCAATTTAAAGTCATAAAATGCCTCAACTTCCTTAAAATTGTGTTCTCTGCAATTGAATTTATTTTATTTGACGCCATACCCAATGGTGGCAACCATCACATTCTCTTTCACCTGAAAAATAACATAAAAGAAAACTAGAGTCAGTCATCTGAAGTTTATAAGTTTTTTTTGAGAGATACATATAATATTGGAAGGGATAACTTCTAGTCAAAAGTGGTTTGAAATAGTTATGATGGTTTCGAGGTTGACACAACCAAACTTGTTCCAGCCTGGTGATAAAATTTTGGTGTCTTTTCCGGGGAGCGAAAACTTTATCTTCCTTGGAGAAGAATGACAAAGATGAACTCTGATTTATGATGGTGAACAAAATTTGGACATCAATAGGTTGTATATCTTTCACTTGGCGACTCTGGTGTCAAAGAATCCAAAGTTCATATTTTTCATGGCAACTCCACTCTTCATAGAATAGTAACTTAAAGAATATGAGTTCAATTTCAAGAAATAATGCTAGGTATGCCCATATGAATCGGTCTCACATCCCTAGTTTTCCAAATCCAATGCCTAGATTTGATTGGTTAACTTATCTTTCTATATTTAAAGATGAAAAGAAAGATAATGCTACTCTTCACTTGGTTAGATTCCATATGCATATACATAAGTTTTGATTTGAGTTTCCTGAAGATTGTCTCATGAAAATTTTATGTCCACCTTAGAGGATGAAGCTAGAACATGGTATGAAGGGCGCAGTTGGGAAGCTTGTTCTCTCTTTAATATTTCCATATAAATTTCTCCGAACATTATGAGAAATATCATTCTTCTTTATCATTGTTAAAATGTTGTTGTGAGGTTTTTATTCCACATATTAAAACTCTTAATGATAATGGAGAGTCCTTAGATGAGGATATGTTAGAGGAAATTTATGAGTTCTCTTTGCAGGTCAGTTTTCATGATAATCAAGATGGTTCCCAACAAGAAGATGTGTCTTATTTTCTTGAAGGTGAAATATATCAACACTTTAACAGCCAAGTTATATCTCATGAAATTTGTGAAAATTTGCAGCAGCTTTTCCAATATTTAGATGACAAAGAGGAACATGATGGTCGGTCATAAGGCTCTTCACTTTTTTCATTTTATGAACCTTTGTTTCAAGAATATTATACCCAATAAATTAATTATAATCCCCAAGCATATGGAAAAATTTATGAGCATATTGAGAACAAAGAGTTTCATGCTGAGCAACATTAAAATGGGCAGGAGCAAGAAGAAGCTTATGTGAAACATGTTTCTTTTCATCATGAGGAGGAGGTTGATTCCTTGAGTATGCTTGAAGGATTTCATAAGGAAGCACTTATAGAGAATAATAAAAAAACTTTTTGATCCACAATTTGTTGTCCCAAAATGCCTTGCTACAGATTTAAATGATCAAAAATTTCGGTTTGTGCATGATGATATACATTAAGTTCTCATTGGAATGCATGAAAAGTCATTTTTAAACATCCATGTAGCGCATGATATGGTTGCTCCAATTGAATATTTTCATGAACAGTCAGAGTCTTGTCTTAATAATGATATTGAAAATGAAGGCATAAAACAGAGACAACCTACATTTATGAATGAATATTATCCTTTGGATCATCATGACAGGATACTTTTCAGTGTTTTCAAGCTTCATTTTTCTAATTTTCTACTTTCATCAAAAGAGGATTATTTTCATGGTTTCTAAGATCTAAGGGTAAGTCTGTTGTGGTCATCAGTTAAGACAATTTTTGTGTTTTGTATGGAGTATGGATTCAATTTTCATTCTGAGTTTCAAATAGATGATCCACTTTTGATTTTGTTCAAGCACAATCAAGAAGCCCAAGTGTTGGATCAACTATTTGAATGGTTATACTAGAGGTTTCATATTGCTTGAGTTAAGCAGGTGGATTTTTAGTTGTTAGAGTAGGATTGGTATGTACATTAATAAGCTTGTGATGCAGGAGCATCAAGCTTAATTTTCATTATTTAATTATGTAATAAGGAGGTTGAGACATTTTAATTATTTTATTAATTAAATTGCTTATTTTTAATAAATTAGGAGAGAAATTATAAATGTGAGGATTTATGTAAATATTCTTTAATAATTAAAGGATATGAGTGCAATGGGATTAGGTAGATAATCTAGGGAGTAGGAATTCTATATACCAGATTTTGTTGAGTCCAAAACTAGAATAAATCTAATTTAAATTTAGTTGAGATTTGTGTGGAGGATTTTATGCAATGGAATAAATTCCTATTTTTGTATAAATAAGAGGGTTGTATGAGGGTGTAAAAAAGGATTGAGAAGTGAGGAATTTAGAGAGAGTGAGGAATTATTTGAGAGCTTTTGTAAAGGGCCAAGAGCCGCAAGAGGCTCTCCATTGTGATAATTGGCCAAGGATTTTTGATGTTATTTATATTAGTAGATTTATGTTTTGATAAGCTCTTTTTTTATTTTTGTATACTTTGAGAAATTGCAAACGTGTGGTTAATGAAGAGTTGTTTTTATGAAAATTTTAATGCTAAAGGCAGTACATTGGTTTTTATATGTTGGGATCTGATTTAATCCAGAATCCCCGCATCATTTGGTATCAAAGCCTAAAAGATGCATGTTCTACATTTTTTTGAATATGAAATTTATATATATTTGTTATGTGTATATTTTTTGGAGTGTGTGAAGTGCAGAAGACTGCCATTGAAGTGCAGAAGACTGCCATTGAAGCACAGAAGATTGTCATCCCAAAGCCAAGGCTGAAGTTAAATCTACAGTGGAAAAGAGCACATTGATATTTGTGGATGCCACGGAAGTTGAATGAAATTATGTTGTTTGACAAACTGAACTCAAGGCCACAGTGTCTGGTTGAAATTGCATTGTTTAAAAATTCTGAATTCAAACCCACGATAGCAAACAACTCGCAGCCACGGGTGAAGTGTTGTGAAGTTCTGTGGCATTTGGAGCCACGTCCATTGGTGAACTATGAAGGAATTGCAAAACCAGACTATCGCTCATGTCATACATCGAGCTTGCATGTGAATGTAACAATTTGGAAAGGTGATGGCTTCAACAGAAAAGGAATTCGCATGAATTCGATACATCCTGAGACTGAGTTACAGCTAGCATTAAAACCCGATGGACAAACTGCAAATGGAAAAATTGCCATTTTGTGAATTAGGAAATGTCATGTTTGGTTGTGACCAGACCTCCAGCGTAGGAAGCACTGCCGTGCTCGCACTATCCTATGTCCACTACTACGTTGGTCATACCATGTCAAACATACCAGCGTGGAGGCAGTACTATTGTGTGGAGTATAGCAACAACGTTGAAGTCTTGGCAACATTGAAGTCTTGACAACGATTATAATGCAGCTTATGCAACGGGTGTGTACATATGAAGGGTTTAATTGGTTTGTCATAGTGAAATCAACACGAAATTTGTGTGCGGAAATGTCCATTTGCAATGAAAGTGAGGTATGGATTTAAAATGAAATTATATGATGGTGCATAGTTATAACAATCCCTTGTGTATATGATAACCATAGTATTGAGAAAATGTTTCTATTGAACTTGCAATGTTAAATTGGAAATTCAATCGATTTTATGTTGAAACAAGACTAAGCCTCGACCTTGGTAGAAGCAAACAATTGAAATTGTTTATCCAAAGAATATTTGGAAGCAGAAGTTGTTGTAGATCTACATCATTGAGTTGTGTTAGAGCATTGAGTAGATTTGACTTGACAGCTTCAAAAACAATGCAACATTTTCTTCCAGATTAATGACTTGTATGAAGGTGGAGTTGGACATGAATTTAAGCCTATAAAAAATATGAATTGAAGTGGCGCAGCAGAATTATGAGTCAAGGGAAAAGGTATGACTAAACATGTTATGTGTTGACATTTTGGGTTTTCCTTAACCGAAATCAAAATTATAAATAAGTATTTTTGCAGAGATGATTTATATATATGTCAACATGCTGTTCAAAATTAAAGTGAAAATGTTGCAAATGTGGAGGTATAAGGTTTTATCACCACGGTATTTTTAAAGAAATTTAAGCTTCGCGTAAATGAATGGAAAATGAGAATGCGCAAATCCTGGGTGATCATTAGGGGAATTTTGAGGTCTAAAAAGGGCCTCTTAAGAAAAATGTACCAAAAAAAAAAAATTATAAGAACCAATAGGATTCAAGATGATGATGTCAACCATGGGGGATGATTCACCATTTTTTAAGTAAAAGAGTAAAAATATTAAAAAATAATAAAATAATAAAACTACTTTTTCAACTCATATTTTCAACTTATCTCCCAATGTTTTTACTCAAATTTCAAGAGAGAGTACTCATTGGATGAAAAATTCAATTCCTCATCTAAGGAGTACCCATGTTGGATACTTTCGATGGACCCTGCAATGCGAAAAATAAGAAATACATGAAAAACATGATTTCAATCACGTTTTTCATGTATTTCTCACTTTTCGTGTAGAAGGGTCCATCGAAAGTATGCAACATGGGTACTCCTTGGATGAGGAATTAAATTTTGCATCCAATAAGCACTCGCTCGAAATTTGAGTAAAAAATTTTGGGAGATAAGTTGAAAATACGAGTTGAAAAAGTAGTTTTTTCTTTTTTGCCTCTAAAATTAGATGATGTCATCAAATCTTACTTTATTATTTCCACAATTATTTTATAATTTCCTTAGGAGGCCCATTTCTGTGTGATTGCATGTACATCATAGGATTTTGAACAAACTTCGAAGTCTGTTAAGGAGAAGAAGTTGAATCTGAAATATGTTCATAATGATGCTGAGATAGAAAGATCTCAGAACGAAATGAAGACAGAGGGGTCTCATGGAAATATTTAGCAGAATATTGAAGTAGAGGAAGAAAGGTCGTCTGATGATTGGACAATAGCAAGTGAAGGTAGGCAAAATTGTGTAAAGTTTCTAAGTTCTACCCCAATTGAGATTGTGGAGTTATATAGAAAGTTAGATCTTCAGAGAAGAGAGTTGGAAAAGCAGAGGAAAGGTGAGTTGCTGAAAGAGAAAGGAAAAGAAATTGTCCTGAATAACAATCAGGAAATAGAGGATAAGGATGTAGGGATGATTCAGCAAATCAAAGAAGTTCATTTTTGTGAACCAGAATAGGGAGACATTCTTGAAACAGATGATATGGAGGAGGGACTAGCTGACAGTCTCTTGGAGGATTTAAATCAGCATACTGATGTGCTAATGGAAGAAGAAATTTCAGAGAAACATACTGAAATGTTGCTAGAGGAGAAAGAGGCACTGAGGCCTTATGTTTTTTATTTTAATAATTGTTTTGTGAGTACAGGTTTTATTGCATATGCTGGAGAAAATCTATTGAACAGAGAAATTGAACTAATAAGGAGGATAATGATGAAAGTATCCCAGAAGAAGACAACAACAGTAAAACAAAGAAGAAGTAACAAGAGGAAGACAGTAGCAGACTGTGAAAGCATAGCCAGTGGGGCAATGCAGCATAAATTGTGGAGGCCTGGAGAAACACAACAAACAAAAGCAGCAACAAATGGAGAATTGCAACACAAGATATGGGATCTAGGAAGACAAAGATCCGAAACACATGATCAAGCAATAATGGTTAATTTAAACCTTGGGACTCTAATGCAGGAGCATCAAGCTCAATTTTCATTATTTAATTATGTAATAAGGGGGTTGAGACATTTTAATTATTTTATTAATTAAATTTCTTATTTTTAATATATTAGGAGAGAAATTATAAATGTGAGGATTTTTGTAAATATTCTTTAATAATTAAAAGATATGAGTGGAATGGGATTAGGTAGATAATCTAGGGAGTAAGAATTCTATATACCAGATTTTGTTGATTCCAAAACTAGAATAAATCTAATTTAAATTTAGTTGAGATTTGTGTGGAGGATTTTATGGAATGGAATAAATTCCTATTTTTATATAAATAAGAGGGTTGTATGAGGGTGTAAACAAGGAATTAGAAGTGAGTAATTCAGAGAGAGTGAGGAATGATTTGAGAGCCTTTTTAAAGGGCCAAGAGCTGGGAGAGGCTCTCCATTTTAATAATTAGTTGAGGATTTCTAATGTTATTTATATCAGTAGATTTATTTTTGATAAGCTCTCTTTTATTTTTTTATACTTTGAGCAATTGCAAACGTGTGGTTAATGAAGAGTTTTTTTTATGAGAATTTTAATGCTAAAGGAAATACAATGGTTTTTATATGCTGGGATTTGATTTAACCCATAATCCCTGCATCATCTTGCTGGGCAAGTATCTCTTTCAACATTGAGATTGAAGATTGTAGTTGCAAGTTCCGGTTTGTACAATGATTTTGCTTCAAGAACATGTCAAGGGTTGAATGCAGGCTAAAGAATATGACAAAAGGTTGGGATCATCCCAATGGATAAGGCACTTGTTCTGTTGGTTCTTTGTTGCACCACAAGGGCACAACATCCCCAATGGAGCCACTGTTATCCAAGATAACATTTAGGTTTTTCTTTGAGTCAATTTGTTAAAGTTAGTTAGGGTTCAAATTTTTATTCAAAATGATTACATGTATAAAGGCCATCTTTGTCATAAAGCCATTTTGCAATCTCATTATGAATTTTACTGGGTGTGAACATTAAGGTGAAAATAAAACTCCATGTGTCTTAGGCTCATTTGGTCATAATTGGAAATTTGACAGTTCAACAAACTTTTGTAGCAAATCCAGTTATAAAAACAGAGTATTTTCTATGAAATTTCCTGAAATTTCTGTAACAAATCTACCTTCCCGAACATTGATTTTGCTATGGAAGTCTGTTGCTGTGGTAACGGTAAGGAAAAGGTGATTTTTTTAGAAACGGTCAGGGTCAGAGTCATGTGGATCATGATTTTTCTTATCCCTCACTCCAAAACACATGTACACCTTATAGATTCATTCCATTTTTCATCCTCTTTCCATTTTTGAAATAGTTTGTTGTCAATAGCTCATTTTCCCTCTCATTCCAGTAATTCTTTCTAACCATTGCTTGGTCTTGTTGTCTTGTGATATGGCCTAGTTGTCTTTAGGGTAGTTTTGTAGGTGTCATAGATGATCTTGTTGCCTTTTGGGATATTTTCAACAGTGAAAAAAGCAACTCACTGCGTGTTGAAGGCATAACAACTTAGAGGAAGCAATATAAAGGAGGATATATCAAAGGATCTGGACTTTTACAATAAGGTTGCAGTAAAATATGGAAAAATGTTAAAAATGACATTTCATTTATATAGAATGATGAAACACCTATGCAAGAGTAAAAAATGGTTTCAAGTTGATAGGATGAGGTTATAGGGACAAGTTAGAAATTTAGAAGCACAAATGGAAATGATACAAGTTGAGCTTTTGAAGAAAGGCCTCAAAATGATTGTTCAAACTGATGACACTCCATGAGTATGGTAAGACCATAAATTTTTGCTTATACTATGGCTAATCAACAGGTTGGGTAATACACATGCTTTTACATGCTTTTAGAACTATTTTGGAAGCGAAATAATAATGAAAATGAAAAATATCGGAAACTAGGCACTTTCGTAGCAACTCCCAGGCTTGAAGGCAGAAATTTGCTATGAAATTGTTGTAGCTTTCAATGGACGTAAGAAATAGTTAAAATTTCATAAATATGAGGGCTAAATGAATGTATTTAACTAATTAACCTCAGAGAAGACCCTGGAACAATATGAAAAGTCAAATTGTATGTAGAAGGGTGATTTTGGCATTTGCTACTGATGTTTGCTACCAAACTGCCTGTACTCTATTTTTTGCAGCGTTATGGAGTTTTGATGATGTTTGGGTAGTAAGACAGTGAAGAAAAAAACACATTTCAAAGGTATCCACATCATCAACATATGAACTCCTATTTTTTAGGGGGACACTTTAGCAGGTCTACTAGGTCAACCTCCATGTTATTTGCTACCGAATTTATGGAAATGACTGGTATAGTAGTCAAATTCAAGCTCACTTTCTGACCAAATGGAAAGGAATTTTGGAAATATGAAGGAGGTTTTTTTTCATCACACACTCATCTACAAAAGCCTCTCCCATTTTTTTATATAGATATCAGTGTTTGTAAAATACACACTTATCTTTGAGACATATTTTACATATTTTTTCATAGCCAGATTTGTTGCATAAATTTTTAAATTCGACTTGGTGGAGGTCCAACTCAACAAGGTAAGCATCCACGTGGCATGATGACACATCAAAAATCTTGAAAATTCAAAAAATAGGTTGGTTTCATTCACTAAGGGTTATTAAATTAATTTTTTGAGCTATATAATGATAGAAGAGTCATTTTTGTATTCAAACTCTTTTAAAACAGAAATATCCCTAAAAGGGCTCCATGAGATGTTGTAATATACCTTTTTGGGGATTCTCAAGATTATATTTTAGAGATGGACTACAGAGGAATTTATTGGTTATGTCACCTCTAAAAAGAGGGTGAGAACCGGAGGCTACCTGGCCAACTGTAGACTTTTCCTATAGAACTTGGATTAATCCCTTTCAGGAATGTCAACAAGGACTTCAATGAAAAAATTGTATAAGAAAATATGAGAAATAATAACGTAGATCAGGGTTGAGATCCCCTCATTTATGATGTATTTGACTTATATGTATAATTTCAGCTGAAAAAATCAGTTTAAGCACATTAAACAGATCTCCCACAGTCAAGACTAGCTAGAAATCAGCCAAAGAGAAGAGCTGTTACAACATGAAAACCCCAGCTACTAGAATTGCGCAGTTTTGACTGAAACTCAGAGGAGGAAAGCCAAAGGTCTGATAATTCAGAGATATAATAGTAAATCAGATTTATATTTGAGCTTATTTCCTATACAACATATTACAAAGAGAACTAGGGAAAAATCCCTTCAGAAATTAGAGCTGCAACTAGGAATAAACTGTAGAAATACATAGACAACATTATTTTTCATATGGTTCAATTGTTGTACATTAAATTTTAGATATATAACATATGTATGGATGAAAAATCAGATCTAATACATATCTGGAAACTATATGCCTTAAAGAACAAGATCCAACTGGAATTACATCAAATTATTGCATAATAAGTTGTAGATCTGAATTACAATTTGCAGTGCTGCAGAAAACCCAGAAATTTTTGAAGATAACTTTTATTGCTGGAAGAGATCAGATCTATAGAGACATGGATCATCAACCAAATCCATGGATCACCAAGGTAAGGCAAGCCTAACACCAAGAGATCTTCCTCCAAACTGATAACAAACTGAAACAAGAAATCCCTCTCACAAAATAACGCAGTATTGAGCATAAACTGTGCAGAGGGTGAAGGAGACTGAATAAACTTGAATGAAATTACAGATTTGATACAAAATATGGATATAATATCTCTTTGGAGGCTGAAGAACACACTCCAGTAGAGAAAGCCTCTCAAAACAAGCTAGATCTAAGCAGATTTAGAATACCACTTGCTACAAAAGATAGCAGCTGCAAAACCCTCAATGGGCTAGCGCTGCTCATGAAAATAGAGCTTGGCCTCAAACCAAATAGTGGCTCACTTCAGCAAATAACTCCTCCAATGATCCTCAAGGGAAGAGATTAAACCCCTAAATAGGAATCCCAATCACAATCCTCCACAAAATAGCAGAGAATGGTATTTGTCTAAGTAGACAAATACTTCAGAAATATGATCTATCAACAACCTCTTCATGGGTCTTCTCCTCCTTTCTATAACATGAGAAAGCTCTTGCAAACCCTAAACCACTTTGATGAGTTATCCCTCTTCACATTAGAGGTTCCCTTCTAGAACTGCGCAGTCCCTTTTTGGAGATGCAATGAACCTAGATAGCGCAGTTGATTTGGTCAAGGTGGACCTAGTCTTTGGCTCAAACCTCTTTCACACCTACAAATAATTATTTACATAGCCCTGATTTGTCTTTGTTCACATGGGAATTGATTTATTTAGAATTTTTAGGATTTTTACATGTCCTCCTTTATTCATTTATTCATAAAACATAGATTAAATAAAAATTGAATGTCTCCTCTTAGCTAAGGCTAAGTAGGAACATTACAGTCCTCCCCTCCAAAATGTTGCTTGTCCTCAAGCAACTGACAGGGTAAGAGCTGTAGTTCTTCTTCTTCTCCATTTATGGAACCATAAATAATCAAGCTCTCATCATGGATTAAGTGCTCACCAAGCCAATACATCAGAAACTGCTCCTCTAATGCTAACATGATAGGTGCATAGTCTACCCCTTTAGGAGTGTAAAACTCAACAGAAATGAACATGGGTGAAGCAATGTCATATCTAAAACATGTATCATGAAGTACAGGATAAATTTCCATCCCATGTGGCACATGTACACTACTTACCTTTTGCCCATACATATCCATAAACAAAACCAATATTTCATATATGTATGGAAGCAAAATCACATATATGCAAACTGAAATTTGCACTTGAGGAGGTGGGTCACAATCCCACATAAGGTACCAGCGCAGTGCACTCCTTGTTTTGAGTATATCTGAGTGTGATAGGTGGTACTCCCACCACATCTTTGCTACATGGGTCACTTTGACATGTCTGAAAGTGAAGCCCTCATTAGGTGCTTTTGGGAAGCATCCATCATGATAAATAATCTCCCTTTGCACCTCAAGGGAGTGGCCAGCTTTGGAAATTTTATTGGCCTCATCATTTCCATGAGATCTGCATGTAATATTACTCCTTGTAGGAGCCATGGCCTACATACATATGGTAAGAGAATGTTCCAAATCAGAAAAATAAAATTTCTCCACAAGATTGGATTTCTTACCAGACAAGTCTCCCACACACATAGAGTAAGGCATGGGCTTTTCTCCTCTTTTGAGAGAAGAAAGAGATGGCTGAAATGTCTCATGCATAAGATCCCTTGGCTGCCCCATCTCCACATAACTATTTCACTCTTGTAAGTGTTGATGTAGTTCCTCCCAATCATAATTCTAATGTAGTTCTTCCTCCATACCCTCCCAATCAAAACTCTTCAAGATTAGGGAGTAGATTTTTGCTGACTGCATGTAGCTGGAAAGGAACTCCTTGTGTGCTCTTTGTAGTATCTCTTGCTTAAGCTTGGAGGCTTGAGACAAGAATACTTTACCAAGATGATAGATGACCCCTTCATGGACCAAATAGCCTCCTCCTTGATTTATGCCATCTAAGATCATCCCGGTGTGCAGATCTTTGGAGTACTCCACAAGGAGTTGAGACCTCCAATATGGATCTACACTTCTCAACAAAGACATCGCTGTTGATGCATCTATGGTGGTGCTTGCCTTGTTGCTGCTTATTTCTTTGGCACTATGCATGCCAAAACAATTTGTGGGAAGGTCGATCCTCCCCCTTGCTTCCTCCCATAGCCCTATGACTCTTTCTTCCATTGTTTCAGCACTTGGTGAAGCTTTCCCCACAGAATCTAATGGCACCCCAAGTGCCTTGCCATGATGTAGGAATGTCCCTTGCAACATTCTCATAAACATGAGAGAAGGAACTATGAGGTCCTAGCCCCCACTGCGCAATTCCATCTTTGTTGTGTGGGTAGAGACATCAAGTGAAGGGTAGGTGTGCATGCCTTGAATGAATTGTTGTTTCCAGCTCTTCAAATCCACCCATTCCATCTGTAAGGCCTTCTAATCAGTGGTGAATTTTCCCAAAGTAATCAACCACTGGACACCCAAGATGATGTTGGTGTCTAGTATGTTCACTACAAAGAAGTGATCCTCCAAATTTTAGGTCCCCATAGTCACAGTATGTGATGGAACATACTGCATGCACTGCATAGTTCTATCTCCCGGAACCAAAACAGAGAACCCATCAAAAGTATCAGTAGGGATCCCTCTCCTTTGCACAAAATGAGCATCAATAAATTTGTGGGTTGCACCACTATCAATCATAATAGATACTCTTTGGTTCATAACTGAACCTTGCACTCTAAGATTCAAATACTTGGGCACTCCTCTCAAGAAGGAAAGAGTCTCACTGGTTGGAGCAAATGCTCCTTCTTCTTCTCTGGATGATGATGGATCTTCATCTTCATCATCACCAGCGCTGTGACCCCTCCTAGGTCCATCATTTCCCTCCTCCTCCTCACAATCAGAGAAGACTTCAATATAGTGTGCTCTTCCAGCATCACATCTATGTCCCGATACCCATGGCTCTTGACAAGTGAAACATAATTTCTTTTCCCTCAACTCCCTCTGGAGATCATTGTCAAGAAGCTTCTTCAGTGAGCTCTCCTTGGGTGGAGCAGATTTCCCTTCCTTTCCCTTAGAAGAATGAGTGGCTTTTCTTGGAAAGGTTGCCTTTGCCCTTGGCAAGGCATCTTGGAGATCTCTAGTTCTTTCAATGGAATCATGCAGAGTGATGGGCTTGGTAGACTTGACCAACCCATGAAAAGGTTCTTCTAGGCCATCAATGAACATATAGACTCTCCTTGCTACTGAAAGATCTGGAACCATTACAGACAACC
Organism: Pinus albicaulis; assembly: GCA_034641835.2. Taxonomy (NCBI): domain Eukaryota; kingdom Viridiplantae; phylum Streptophyta; class Pinopsida; order Pinales; family Pinaceae; genus Pinus; species Pinus albicaulis. The sequence continues at coordinate 816,893,643 of CM076580.1, forward strand.
TCAGGAATTCAGAGATATAGGCCTCAGCATCTCCTGTCTGTTTAAGATTTGCCAAGCTTATGAAAGGGGCCTTCAGATCCTTCTGATCAAATCTCTCCACTAGTCTCCTAGTGAACTCAGCATAAGTGGACACATTGTTGTGCCCCAATGTAGAAATTCCATGAAACCACCAGTTGTGGGCTTCTCCCTCAAAATGCAGTGCAACAATCTTGATGGCTTCTACTTCAGGAACTTTATTTAGCTGGAAATAGATGTCCAAATTCTCTAGCCATGATTTAGCAGAACAAGAGGGTGATCCATAGAACTTAGGCAAGAAGAACCTGCCCATGGTGTGGTGCCTCCCATGAAGGAAACCTCCATCTCTATATTGCTTCCATGGCCTCCTTTGATCCTTGAGATGGCAGAAGTCTTGAAAGCTCAAGTTATATTTGAACCTTTGACTTTGTGAATCATATTCTACAAAGTATCTTTCCAAAGAGGTTGGCTCTTGCAGCCCTTCATTCTCTACAACCAATAAGGTAGGCATTGTAGAGCATTATGAGATCTGTGGGACTTGAGGTAAGCTCATAGGTTGACTAGTCCCAAACTGAAACATTTCAGAACTTTCTCCTTGATGAAATATCCCAAGGAAATCCCTCATTTGATCTATCCTCATCTCTTTTATCTCCTTGGATAGATCTTGCATAGCTTCCAAGAGAGTTTTTGCAAACTCTTCTGCCTCCTTATCTTTGTCATTCACCAATTCAGGGGCTTTCCCCTTGTCTTCACCCTTGTCAAGGTCAATAGTAGTATAGTCATACTTTCTATGAATTCTATTCTGGTATCTCCTATCCCTCTCAGAAAGAGGATCTTCATCTTCAGAATGCAGCATGACTGAGGCTCCAATTCTAGCACAGGTTGTGCCAAGAGTGGAGCTCTGATACCATTGTAATATTCCTTTTTGGGGATTCTTAAGATTCTATTTCAGAGATGGAATAGAGAGGAATTTACTGTTTATGTCACCTCTAAAAAGAGGGTGAGAACCAGAGGCTACCTGGCCAACTATAGACTTTGCCTATAGAACTTGGATTAATCCCTTTCAGGAATCTCAACAAGGACTGCAATGAAAATGTTGTATAAGAAAATATGAGCAAGAATAACGTAGATAAGGGTTGGGATCCCCTCATTTCTGATGTATGTGACTTATATGTAGAATTTAAGCAGAAAAAAATCAGTTTAAGCACATTAAACAGATCTCCCACAGTCAATACTAGCTAGAAATCAGTCAAAGAGAAGAGTTGTTACAACATGAAAACCCCAGCTACTAGAATTGCGCGGTTTTGACTGAAACTTAGAGGAGGACAGCCAAAGGTCTGATAATTCATAGATATAATAGTAAATCAGATTTATATTTTAGCTTATTGCTTGTACAAAATATTAAAAAGAGAACTAGGGAAAAATCCCTTCAGAAATTAGAGCTGCAACTAGGAATAAATTGCAGAAATACATAGACAACATTATTTTTCAGATGGTTTAGTTGTTTTAAATTAAATTTCAGATTATAAAATATGTATGGATGAAACATAAGATATAATACATATTTGGAAACTATATGCCTTAAAGAACAAGATCCAATTGGAATTACATCAAAATATTGCATAATAAGCTGAAGATCTGAATTACAATTTGCAGTGCTGCAGAAAACCCATAAATTTCTGAAGATAAATTTTATTACTGGAAGAGATCAGATCTATAGAGACATGGATCAGCAACCCAATCTACAGATCACAAAGGGAAGGGAAGCCTAACACCAAGAGATCTTCCTCCAAACTGATAGCAAACTGAAACAAGAAAGCCCTCTCACAAAATAACACAGTATTGAGAAGAAACTGCGGAGAGGGTGAAGGAGACTGAATAAACTTGAATTAAATTATAGATATGATATAAAATATGGATAGACTATCTCTTTGGAGGCTAAAGAACACACTCCAACAGAGAAAGCCTCTCAAAACAAGCTAGATCTAAGCAGATCTAGAATACCACTTGCTACAAAAGATAACAGCTGCAAAACCCTCAATGGGCCAGTGCTACTCATGAAAATAGAGCTTGGCCTCAAACCAGATAGTGGCTCACTTCAGAAAAAAAACTCCTCCAATGATCCTCAAGGGAAGAGATGAAACCCCTAAACAGGAATTCCAATCACAATCCTCCACTAAACAGCAGAGAATGGTATTTGTCTAAGCAGACAAATACTTCAGAAATATGATCTATCAACAACCTCTTCATGGGTCTTCTCCTCCTTTTTATAACATGAGAAAGCTCTTGCAAACCCTAAACCACTTTGATGAGTTAGCCCTCTTCACATTATAGGTTCCCTTCTAGAACTGTGCAGTCCCTTTTTGGAGATGCAATGAACATAGACATCGCAGTTGATTTGGTCAAGCTTGACCCAGTCTTTGGCTCAAACCTCTTTCACACCTGCAAGTGATTATTTACATAGCCCTGATTTGTCTTTTTTCACATGGGCATTGATTTATTCAGAATTTTTGGGAGTTTTACATGTCCTCCTTTATTCATTTATTCATAAAACATAAATTAAATCAAAATTGAATGTCTCCTCTTAGCTAAGGCTAAGTAGGAACATTACAGATGTAATTTAATTAGAATTGGGCCTCCTTAATAGGAATCAAGTTTGGCCCAGGTGGCATACTATTGTAATGGAGGTCTCTCTATAAATATGTAACTTTTTCACTTTGAAGGGGTTGATCAATGATGTGAGGAGGCCACTCTATGTAAAATTTTGATCGAGCTAATAGATTATTGTAGTAACTTTGTTTTTCTACCTGAGACTCATGTTTTGACTTGGTGATTGATTATCATCTTTTTTATGTTGCTTTCATTATTCATAGCATTTTTATTACTTGGAATTCATTAACTTTCTCCAACTTCCTTTTTTTTCTATGTATAACATTAAATGTTTATTTAACATCAATTTCAAGTCATAAAATGCCTCAACTTCCTTAAAATTGTGTTCTCTGGAATTTAATTTCTTTTATTTGACTCCATACCCAATGGTGGTAGCCATCACATTCTACTTCACCTGCAAAATCACATAAAATAAAACTAGAGTTAGTCATCTGAAGTTTATAATTTCTTTGTGAGAGAACCCTCTCAGATTAGAAGGGCTAAATTCCCGTCAAAAGTGGTTTAAAATAGGTATGCTCGGTTGGAGTTTGACATAGCCCAACTTGTTCCAGCCTGGTGATAACACCTTAAATATTCCCACCGGATGTTTTCCTTACCTTTCAAGTTGAAGGTGGCTATGCTTGCTTTCATTTTCTTTGAATAGCTATGAATCCTGAAGAACTTCTTCATCCCAAGGAGCCATGCATCAACATCTTCTGATTTCTTCACTTCACCATCAAATGTATGAGGCGTTTCCTTATTAAATTATTTCGGGATATGGTATTTTTCCCTCCTTCCTTCATGGTGTTGTTGCTGATGATGATTTTGTGTCTTCTATGAGTATTTTCATGTTGTTTCTCAGGGGTGGTTTCCATCCTTTCAAGAGTATCCAGCAGAGTGCCTCCTTTCATTATGTTTTCACTTGAAAACTTGCGCATTTCCCAGGATCCACTTCCATCTACCCCATTAGTTATTTATTCTTGTCCTAAATGGATTTGCATGTTTCTATGACTAGCTCCTAGTTCATGATGCTCTTTCCTTTGCAAGTTCGAGAGGCTCTGCAATATGACAACATTCACTTTTGGTTTCCTTTTCTTGTGCTTTGAAAAGACTTTCTTGCACCTCAACAAGCCTCTCATTATCAAATTTACAACTCCTTATTTAAGCTCTTATGCTCCTCAGAGTATCCATCTAATTAGGATATTCTATATCCCCTTGTTGTTGAGCTAATATTTCCTCTTCAACTGTCCTTTCTTCTTCATATCCATGATGTGAATGATCATAGATTTATTACACCATTTGTGTCTTCATATCCTTTGAACCTTAGTATTTTTTATTTGCTTTCATACACATGCATAAATGTTATATTAAACAAAATTCAAATGCATAATAAACATTGTCACCTTATCTTGTTGTTAGAAATATGCTGGTGTAAAGTGAGCTATAACCTTACACCTTAGTTAGCACACTAGTATCAATAAAATCATATCTAATCATTAATATCGTGCTACATGCATATTTAAATCATAAAGAAGACACACTAAAAAACACACACAATCAATCCATACGGAAATAAATTTTGACACATATCACATGTGTTATAGCCTTATTTTATCTCTTAATTCCCTCTGAGGCAATGTTGATTTTATAATATTGTAGACAAATATATCTATCATTATATCTGTAATTATGGTTTTTATTACTTGCTACAAGAAGGTGGGGCTCTAGGCACTTCGTTAGGTCCTTATCTTCCTTTCATTTACAATAGATCCCATATAATATGAATGTTGAACCTGGAAGCTCTGATACCACTCTGTACCATACCCCCTACTATCCATAACCCCTACTAAGGGTAGAAGGAAGTAGTTACTCTGATGACCGACCTCCAAAGCCCAATTATGGAAATGTGGTCTAAAAATTTTGACCTTTTCAACTTCCTCAAAACTTAAAATGGATGAAATCATTATATATTTCTCATAAAAACCTTTCCAAAAATATAAAATTTGCCTCAATCTGACCCCTGGATAAGAAGATATGATTTTTCAAATTCTAGCCTACCAGGTTTCACCACATCATCTAACCTACCCTCAAAGCTCGATCTTGTCGATTATATTATATATGACCTATTGTGAAGCTATTTGGAGATATATCTCTTGATATTTAATATATGTGTATCTCTCCTGAGATTTCAATAGGGATTGGCCCAACAAATTCAACATCTATATATATATATACTTATTGAGTTTAGTAATGTTAAAGTAGGGATTAATAGATAATATTTTTTAATTTCATAACTCAAACAAAAAATATCTTCCCATTTATTTTCACTGAGCCCCATTAGACAAATTTAAAGCTCATAATAGTTCATAAATATAAAATCCTCTTAGGTTAATGATAAGTAGAAAACAAGCTCATGGATACATGATAGAATCCATTCATTTACTTGGAAAATACACAAGAAATCAACATTCCTCAAGCAAGCAAAAAATCACATTTCATAACATATCACAAGCACTGATTCAACACACTATATCAAGATCAATATGAGACTTAATCCCACACATTAATCGCATTTTAAACATTCAATTTTAAAAGCTTAAGTATCACTTATATTAAATTTTGAAAGGTTTTTCAACTGATATTTGGACTTCCATTCTCCACACAACCTTAAACACACTACGACCAAGCCTTTCTAGCAATAGTCGCCCCTAAAACAGTTTCCAAAGCTTGAGGATAAGTGCTTAAGGGATTAAAACAATAATACTAACTTAAACGATGAATCTAGAGGACCATCCACCTACACCCACCAACTACTTAATGCAATAAATTTCTCATAGGGAACCAGAGGTCCACCACTTCGACCCTCTAGCTACTTCATTGAGAATTGTAGCTCTACCATTATAGGTTAAGACAAGGGAATCCAGAGGTCATACCCCCACCCTCAAATCAAGAAGGGAATCTAGAGGCTTATACCTCCACCCTAAATCAAGCAAGGGAATTGATATGCTCACACTTCCACCCTCAAGCAAGAAGGGAATCCAAAGGATCACCACTTCCATCCTAAATTAAATGAGGGAATCCAGAGGCATAACACTTCCGCCCTCAATAATTATTTCACACAGTGTTCCACCCAACATTGGGAATTCAAAACCCATTGTATAAACCCTAGAACAAGTAGAGGGGGCTAAATAACTCTCCTTACCAAGAATCCAAGGAAGAGGCCTCCCCTCATTTCGCTGAGAATGGAATTGAAGGAGGTAACCTCAAACCAATATTTACGTCTGGTAGCTAGCCATACCAAAACTAGAGAGGGCTCTCTCAATGTCACTTTTGTAGCCAATGATATGAATAGATATATATTTATCTTAGGTTTAGTTATGAGGCTTAGTAGATTAGGGTTTTTTTTTGTTTGAAGTTTTTTCTAGAGAAGAATGACAATCAAGGAACTAGGTCTAGGGTTTAGGTTTGATTTCAAAGGTTAAGTTACAAAGAAAAGGATGATACCAGGTAGGTAAACTCATTTACAAACTTAATCTGTCATTTTTTATAGGGTTTGAAAGATAAAGAGTCAGAATGATCATTTAAATGAATTCATTCATCAATAGAGTAGACACATCCATGAAAATATTATAAAATAGAGCATAGAAAGCAATGATTTATGTTCATAAAATCATAAGATTAACATATAGAAGAATACATGTGATGGAAAGGTAACATAAAATTCATCTTAATGAGTTAAAAGAGAATAAACAATGCTCAAAAGTATACCACTGGAGCCCCAAGATTAAAATTGCAACATTCCTTTGATTTCACTGAAAAAAGATTTTGTACAATAGCTCCACTGCAAATAAAAACTATACAACCTCTAAAAAGGCTTAAGTTTGGAGTAAATATAGAAAATAGAAGTCATGGCACCTAATTGGGTCTAAATTTGATCCCAAACACTTCATAAATGCACCCTATGAGTCATTTCCTAGCTTCTAGGGAAGTTAGAAACAATCTCCCAAAATTTAGCTAATAACAAGGAGTGAATGTCTCGTTCTTTAATTACATCATTCCTCCACAAAGAGAGGAAAAAAAAATATCCTACCAAAAATATAGCTCATGGGACAGTTAAACCTCGAATTTTGGAGTTTTTTTGGCTTGAAAACTATCCAAAGGAATCCAATGACAAAAGCGTCGCGCCTCCCAGCTGAAGCATCACGCCTCCCAGTAGAAGCGTCGCGCCACTTTTAAGCTGATTTTAATTGACTTTTATGTGACCATTTGAAAATATAAGAGTTAGGCAAGATATCCTTGTGTGTCCTCTTTCATTTTCACCCTCAAAACTAAGAAATTACCCCCCTGAAGGCCTTCAAAAACTCATTCTCCCAACCTCACTGCAGAAGCGCCACGCAGAGGCAAAATAGGTGGCAGAAACATGAAAAAAGTGATTTTTTTTTCTTCAAAATGGGAGGGTGACATGTAAACCTGAGGTCATATCTATGATTTAGAAGTGAAAATAAATCCAACCATGTAAAATTTTCTCCATTTATATGCTCTGAGAAAAAGCGTCGCGCCACTGCACAACACTTTTGCAATAACCATTTTTCCAGAATTTCCAGAAAATTTTCTGTAAAAATAGGGATTAAATATGGATAAATATATCTCCAACCATAACGTTTTGTTAAAAAATAAGAGAGGTTTTTATTCCTAGGAATGGTATTAACAAAATCTTACTCCAAGTTTCCAAAATAATTTCCCATTTTCTCAAAATCCAAGTTTGAATTTGATCACTAAAAATTTGCAGAAGCGTACCGCACTCTCAGTACAAGCATCGTGCCTAATTTGAGAGAGAGTTTGGAGGCCTTAACATATTATTTTTGGGCTGAAAGTGGTATGGTTGGACGCCATAGTATTTATACTAGAAAATGGAGTCATCAAGCACTGCAAACCCCTGCTCCAAACCCATGAAACATTGAATTGAAGACAACCTGTTCAAAAGTGTAGAAAATGACTTGGAGCAACTATAGTTTTGGAATTTATCTAAAATAATAACACCTGTGCATAAAAGGAAGGAGGTTTTTGTTCTTTTTCCTATGATTTAAAATAACCTCTTTCACGCTTGTAAAATTCATCTCCATTACTTCATAATCTGATTTTGAAGAAAAATTGTCCCTGTGTGCAATGTAAACCCTAGCTTGTTCAAAAAACTCTAAAAATGATACCATGGGTCTAAGTTGGCTCAAAATTGGAATGGTGACCTCTCTTATGAATCTTATTTTCTCCCTCCATGGTGTTTTTCAATGAGATAAAACCATATTTAGATGAAATGGGTAGGGGAGATGGAGATTAAGCAAACAGGGGATGGTGGTAGGGTGTATTTAAGAGTAGAAATGAGGTATAAATATGCTTAGGAAAATTCCCAAAACAATTGAGGAGGTAGAGTGATTAGTTGGAAATAGGATGGAAGTGAAATTATTGTAAATGAGTATGAGTAAGGTGGCCAAAAGATCAAAACACAGGAAATTCCGAGTTTTTGCCAAAATGTAATGAAAATTAGGGTGTTGATGAAATTGATAGAGAAGAAGGGTTTTGAGTGATAGGAAGTGCTAGGGTATGGCGTATGAAGGTTATATGAGGGTTTTATATGGTTATATTAGGGTTTTTCCAACTAAAACCATCCAAGCATGGAGGAAACCAAAAACGTACTGAAGAAAACCCTAAGGAGGGAATCCACCCTTTTCTTAAGAATTTGACTTGAATGAGGTATGAATAGTATTCACTTACTTTTTTGGAGGTCTCTGAAACTTTGTGAAAGTTTATTTAACCTTTGGATGACTTTTTTTAAGCTTGGAAACAAAAGTGTAGCAAATTTCCAATTTTTGGATGGTTGTGGAGAGTTGTGAGCATGAGAGAGGAGCTCTTTTGACCATGTAGCATACTTCTTTGAAAAATAACAAGTTTAATTTTCTTATTTTCCTATATTTTCTAACTCCCTATGTAAATGAATTTTATGGTGAAAATGAGGTTTTTTTCGCCTTCTTTCATGACCTAATTGACTCTTATGGTGGCGAAACAAATGAGACCTAGACTCTGACTTGGATGAAGGTGTGGTGAATGACCTATGACCCTAGATGATTGATGGATGACATGACCTCTGAAATGATGATGACCATAAATGGAGTGAATGGAGTAGCTTTTCAGACCTAGACCTATTCAGTGAACATAATTTTAATTGAAACTTGACTTGAAACATGAAATTTTGGCCTAGGACCACTACTAAGTAAATCTGAAAGAGTACATTTGATCATTGAACATTTGGACACTAACAACTACATGACCAATCAATAGAGTAAATGATCTACCAAGAAGGTAGTGTCTCTACATTTTCAATCCATGGATGATGGCATAAAATTCCAAGCCATGAGTTACATAGTTTTGTTCATGTTAATTTAAATTTCGAGACTCATAAAACAAACTCATTGAGTGTGGTAATCCATCTAGCTTTCCTTGTATTTAATTTAGGTTGATCAAACAAATATTTCATCCCTGCATGATTAGTCATTAGAGTAAATATTTTTCCAAGAAGGTAGTGTCTCCACATTTTTAATGCATGGATGATGGAAACCAACTCCAAGTCATGAGTTACATAGTTTTTCTCATGTTCATTTAATTTTCGAGACACATAATAAACCACTTAGTGTTCCTACATAAATACTCCACCAAGTCCCTCCTACTAGACACTTGTGCAAACCAAAAAACTCATTTTCTAGATATGCAATTCTTAGCATTGGTGCATTAGTTAACATTTTTTTAAGCTAATCAAACTTGCAAAATAATCATCTTTCCATTCAAAATTATTTTCCTTCTTTTGAAATGCAATGATTGGATAGCCAATATTGGATAAATTCTTGATGAACCTCTTACAATATGCTACTAGTCCCATAAAAGACCTACTTTTAGCCACATACTGGCATTCCATGATGGCCTTAACCTTCTCTAGATCAACTGCTACTCTCTTTTGAGACAATGTGACCCAAATAATGGATTTTTTATTGAAATAATTCACATTTAATAGGTTTTTCATAAATCTTATGTTCTCTTAGAAACTGTAGTATTGCGGAAAAATTCTCTTCATGTTCCTCCTTGGTCTTTAAATAGATAAAAATTTCATCAACAAAAACTACTACAAACTTATCCAAATAAGGGCACAACACATTGTTCATAAGTCACAATAAAGTTGTAGGGGCATTAGTAAGTCCAAAGGGAACTACAACTCATATTTTCCATACCTTGTTCTAAAGTTTATCCTCGTCCTTAATGTGCACTTGATGATATCCTAATCTTAGTTCAATCTTGGAGAATATTGTTGTTCCCCTTAACTGATCGAATAAATCATCAATTAATGGTAAGTGACACCTATTCTTGATGGTCACCTTATTTAGTGGGCTATAATCAATGCACAACCTAAGTGTTCCATAAATTTTCTTCACAAATAGAACTTTATCTCCCCATGGAGACACACATGTCCTTATTTAGCCCTTTTCCAACATCTCCTTCAGTCGTAGCTTCAACTCAACTAATTCTGGAGTTCTCATTCTATATGGAGCCTTAGATGCTAGAGTTTCCCCTGGAATTAATTCAATAGATAAATCCACCTGTGTATGAGGAAGAAACCTAGGTATCTCTTCATGAAAGACATCTTGGAATTATTTCAAAATGGGATATTTTTACAGAACGTCACTATCTCTCTCCCCAATTTTGTTGTTAGCTTAAATTACTAGAGATTTACACAAAAAATAGGATGTATCACTTCCTATACCTTCTTTTAGCTTGCATGGTTGTAACTAATATTACAGGTATGAGATTTCGATTTCCCTTCAATATCCTTATTTCCCCATACTTATATAAGCACTTGAATTCCTTTTCAAAGAAATCTACCTTGGTGTGATGCATATACAACTAGTCTATATCCAACAATATGTTATATGCTCCTAGTGGCAACACATTAAGACTTGCAACAGTTGGAATGCCATTCAATTCAATTGGGGAATTTCTCACCTAATATTCAACTCTTCTTGTCCATGTTTCCAAATGAACTAGCCATGGTTCTATTTGTGTCTTCTTAGCCAATTTCCACTACTATATGAGTAAATGGATAGTATAAATGAAATTTGATCTAGGGTCAATTAAAACAAAAATGACTTGATTGTAGAGCTTACCTTCCATTTCAATTATGGAATCCTGATGGTTTTCTTGCCTATTTTCCATTACTGCATATATTCAGGGAAACTTGTGAGCTATATCTCCCACTTTCTAGTCTTCTTGAGCATTGTACATTTGTGGCCTAACATACCTCGGCTGTGGAAAATATACTTTGGAATGATTTTCTCCACAATTCCGACACTTGAGTGGCTCCCTTAAATCACCCTTATTTTTTTTCCTCCCACATGTTGCATTTCCTCTCCACCAAGGTCAACCTTGACCAGTTGAAGTTATATTTTCTCTCTTGCATATGTTTTGGGATTTCCATCCTTTCTTATGCCCCTTTTATTTATATTTTGGGTTTCCTTTAACCTTCCAATCCCTCTTAAATTATGGCTTGCGCTTTGATTGTTCATAATGGTGCTTTAGAATCTAAATTTCATCCTCTAATGTATTGGGCTCATTGAACTCAATTCTATCTGTGAACTATTGTGGCAATCCACTAACATACCTTTGAATTTTCACTTTTTATTGCTTGAGGTAGGGAAAATACCTTAGCATATATAAGAATTTGGTGGTATACTCCTCATCTGACATTTATCCCATTCTGAGCTCATAGAACTCATTAGCCTTTCTGTCAAAGTATCTTTGTAATAGATGCTTTCTCCTAAAATACTCCTCAAATTGATTCTAGGAAAAATCTTCTTCTTTTATTCCTTTTACATTCCTTAAATACTCCCACAAGATGTTTGCCTTACCTTTAAAAATGAAGGTGGTTATCCTTTCTTTCATGTTCTTCAAATAGTTATGAATCTGGAAAAACCTTTTCATCCCAAGGAGTCATGCCTTATAATCTTCTAATTTCTTCACTTCAACATCAAATGTAGGAGGCTTGTTCATATTAAATTCTTCTATCATTTTGTATTTTCCCCTCCTTTTTTCATGGTGCTACTAATGATGATGATGCAATGGTCTTCTGTGAGTATTTTCATACCGTTGCTCAGGGGTTCTTACCCTCCTTTTAGAAATATCTAATAGAGTTCCTACTTTCATAGTGACTTCACTTGAAAACTTGTGCCTTTTCCAGGATCCACTACCATCTACCCCATTAGTTCTTTAATATCTTCCCAAAGGGATTTTCCTATTTCTATGACTAGCTCCCAATTCATGACGCTCTTTCCTTCGAAAGTCTGAGAGCTCTACAATATGACAACATTAAATTATGCTTTCCTTTCTTGTGCTTTGAAACTCCTTTCTTACACGTCAACAAGCCTCTCATTATCAGCTTTATAAATCCTTATTTTGGGTTTTAATCTCCTCAAAGTATCCATCCAATCAGGAGAGTTTTCCTCCCCTTGTTGTCCAACTAATATTTTTGTATTAAACTATCCTTTCTTCTTCATATCAATGCTATGACTAATTAGAGCTATTGCACCATTCATGTCCTCATCTCCTTTGAAAAACAATGTATTTTTTTTTTATGTCATACGCATGCATAAATGTTATATTAAAAAAAATAAAAATTTATAATAAAAATTATCACATTGGCCTGCAATTGAAAATATGTTGGTGTAAATATAGTTGCAACATTACACCTCAGTTAGCACACTAGTATAAATAAAATAATATTCAATCATTAGTATCATGCTACATGCATATTTACATCATAATTAATACACACCAATCATAACCGACAATCAATCCATATGACAATCAAGTTTGACACATATCACATGCAATATAGCCTTATGTGATTTCTTAAGGTCCATAGTTGAACATTATCTACCTTTCATCTACAATAGAGCCCATCCAGTTCGATTGTTGAACCTGGAAGCTCTGATACCACTCTATAAAATATCCCCTACTATCCCTAGCCCCTAATAAGGATAGGAGGAAGTTACTCTAATGACCCTACCTACAAAGAATAGTTATGGAAATGGGGTATAAATTTTTGACAATTTGCAACTTCCTCAAAGCTTAAAATGGATGACATCGTTGTGTCCTTCTCATTGAAAATTTTCCAATGATATAAAATTTTCCTTAATATGAATCCGAGATCAACAAATATGGTTGTTCAAAGTATGGCTTATCATGCATCACCACGTCTTATAACCTTCCACGTGGTTCCCATGTAATTATCCAAGTCATGTGCCATGTCAGCCCTATGTGGAAACTATCAATCGATTCATGACTAATGTTGTTTTATTCCTTTGTTTTGTCTCTCAAAGATACATATATGATATAATACAAGGTTTAAACCCCTTCCCCTCATACATATATATCGTGTGGGCCCCCTCCTTTCACCTCTCACTGGGGATAAAATCCTAGCTAAATTGCCCTGCACACCTCAACAAATCACAAGGGACACGACATCAGGTTAAGTGGACCTTCCAGGTCATACTACCACCTTAAATTTCAGTCATTATAATTCAATCAATTGTGTGGTCTCATGCCTCCACTATGGACCTATACTCCAGCTGCTATTTGTTAGCACAAGGAATCACTCATTGAATACAAAAGGAGTAAGTCTTACACATCATAGTTCATTTCAAATTTAAAGGCTTTGAGTGGTGGGATGGCTTCCTAAATAGTTTGAAATTATTTTTTCTCTTTATACTTTCATGCATTTGGAAAGTTGTGGCAAGTATAAATTGTATGGGTAAATTAGTAGTATAGGGAGTAGATTGTAACAAATGAAAGGAGATAGATAGCTGGTACTTACTCTAAGAAATAGGCATATCCTAAATCAGTCACACAACTACAATAGTGGCTCTTTACATAAAATATGTTTTATAAACAACATTTAGAAAGTAGCATACATGTATAAATAATTTCATAAATCCTTTATGAAACCTTCACTAACATTCTCTACAACATACATATGTTTTGCAGAATACTAGACAATTGATAATTAACTATTAGATCCTCTAATAATTATCTTACTCATACTTTACTAGTTGCTCCAACTCATAAATCAGAAGAAATAAACAATGAGAGAAGCACACCATACATTATATAGTCCTTGAATCAAAAAATCCTCCAACATGAAGTGAAAAAATGAGTTTTCTTTATTATATTAAGTATTCAGGTAGACCAACATCTAACCCTGAAATGGTATTTAGAAAAGATATATATATATATATATATATATATATATATATATATATATATATATATATATATAGATAGATAGATAGATAGATAGATAGATATATATATATATATATATATATATATATATATATATATATAGAGAGAGAGAGAGAGAGAGAGAGAGAGAGAGAGAGAGAGAGAGAGAGAGAGGTACCAACTCCATCTCTCATAAAAAGAAGGAACCACTCTTCCTCACATTACTTAGGTGTTATAGGACATTAAAGATATATCCCATCGAAATATAACTAACAGGACATATGTAGATGAGAGAAGAGAAGACAATTTGGACTGTACTATTGAGTATGCTAGCATGTTGCCTGTTTTTTTGTTGATTTTTTTCCTTGTGACTTTAGTTATTTAATAACCATGTTTCTTCATTAATTATGACCTTCAAAAACCTCATAACCACATACCAACCATCACTTGTTATATCCATATCATTATGAGTCCTCATATTTCCTAAAATTTCTCAGAAAATTTGTGGACAGTTGTCAAAAATCATTTAAAATAGGTGCTACTAGAAATTCGAGTAAAAACTTGTAACTACGCAAAAACTGTAATGCTACCAAAATTTCCGGTAGCACTTTGTTTATTTTTCAAAAATGAAAAAAAAACACTTGAAAAACCTATGCATACTTATACACTTTGAAACTTGAGTTGTTATTCAAAAATGTACTTAGTAAGAAAAAAGGTGTTTTATTAGGAAACCCTTTTACCTTTCTTCCATATGGGCTGCTGCTTCTGCAAGCTTGTCCAAGTCTGATTTGTTGCCAACAATTGATCTTGATCCTGTGGTCCTAGTGGCTGTTTCATTGACAGTGGTCTTTTTCTCCTATGAACACTTTTGAAATTTTCTTATTTTTGAGGATTTTGTTTGTTGATCTGAAGGGGCTTTGATTTTGTCTTTCTTCTTGGACTCATTATTCTATAACCCTTCAGATTTTCCTTCTACATCTATAGCCTATGTCAAAAAAATTGGATTCTGCAGGGCCTTAAATTTGAGCCTAAAATTTTTGTTGTCTCTGGTGTGTCTTTTTTTGCTATCAGCAATAGGTTTGGCCTCCTCTTTCTTTCTCTTGTTTCTAATATCATACCCTGCATATTTTAGGAGCTCTTCATCAGAATTAGTGAGTTGATATTCCTTCTGAATTTTCTATTGAATGTCTGCTTCTGAAACTTCTGGTAGCACCTGTGTTTTGGATTTTTCTGCAGTTGAAGACCTTCCTCTCCAAGCTATAGTATAAAATTTGGGAGGAGGAATGGGAGGCACCATTTTCATGGATTTAGGCTTATTGATTAATGAGCCTCCTCCTTTCTCCAAATTCTTCTCAACCTTGACTGAAGGAGTCTTTTTTTTTTGCTCTTAGCCTTTTTATGGATATTCTCCTTTTTAGCCTTTCTCTTTGTTCTCTTGATAGGTTGAGGGTGTTGCTGTGAAGCTGGAGATGGTTGAACTGGAACATCTAGTGTAGGTGAAGGTTGACCTACCCTGTAAAATAGAAAATGGTCCCATGATTGATTTCTTTTCTTGAGTTATTCCTCAACTAACACTTTGATAACATCTTGATGATATAGGCTATATTCTGTTGCAATTGTGTGTGTTTGAATCCTAGCTGACATTTTTTTCAAGCTCTTCAGTAGAGAGAATGGAAAGTTGAGGGTATTAATACCTGCCACATAAAATAAAAATATCATATGATAAATAAAAACTACAGTATACCTCCTCTCACAAGTAAGGTAAATTTTTATGAGATTAACAGTCTCAGTCCATTCATTCTTGAGGTAACTACTGGGAATTCCTTTAGCCCAGTTGGGATCTCTATGTCCATCTTTAAGGAAACTGTTGAGGTCTCCTCCAGTGATGACTTTGCCTTTAAACCATTTTTCTCCTTCCTGTGGAAGGTTGAAATCCTCAGCAATTGAATTTGCTGATACCTGTAATCTGAAACCATAGATGGTTTCTTCCTATCCATTGAAAGAGTGTGCAAACTCTTGATCTACTCCTAAATGAGAGCTTCCTAGTCTTGAACACAGTGGATACCACCCTGATTTAACAAAAAACCTTCTCAAATTTGGATTAGAATCAACTAGGTCAGCTCCTCGGGGTTCAATTCATTTTAGCTTCCTCCTTTCTTAGTCATCTTCAATAATAAAGATGGTTGTCTATTGAAATATGATAGGTGGAAAAGCTAGAGGAGATCACCTAAGAGGTTTTACTGTGTCTTCTATGAGATCTTGTCTGAAATCTAAGACTCCTTTCTCAAGCTGATCACTAGAATATCTCATTCACCAATAGTTAAACTCAAAACAAATAGTCTTCCTTTATTTTCAGCGGTTTAAAACAGATACGTTGGTTCGCCTTCCCATGTAAGAGATTTTTCATTATGGTAAGTATATTAGACCATAACATACACCTTGTGATAGTCATTATGATCTTCAATTGGTTGTGGGGTTTTAGATGGTGTGCTACAGGCAGCTGGAGATGAGCGGGGCTATAACTGGAAGTCACATCCACTGTATATTTATTACAAGCCTAAATTTCTAGCAACATCCATGTGTGATCAACCAAACGGTCATCGCATTAAAACTGCGGATCCACGATCTATTTTAACACATAACACGTAGTTTGAAATGTGGATGAAGTGACTCAACTAGAAAACAAGACGGACAATGGTAGGTTGTGCTTAGCTGTGGATTGACACATATATGCTACACGTATAACCATAACTCAATACAACATTACTGACCATAAAAATTTCCTATCATGTGACCTAACTCATGATAAAAGATTTAAAACATATTTTATAATAGGAACACGTGGCTTAACACAAAGAGGATGCGTTTTTTTTTTTTTAAACAGGGGAAGTTACCGGAATTACTAGTAGCATTGGGTTAGAGAAAAATAGACACAAAAAAAATTAAACAGACTGTCCAAAAAGGGATAAAACAAACGATACCATAATTTTTGGTAGCGTTCGATTTTTTTTTGAAATTTACAAATTCTATCCTAGAAATCAAAAAATTTAAAATAGACTCATGAATTACCAAAGAACTGTGCTAACACTATGTTTCCCTTTAATCGCCATCACATGCATCTAGGCTCCACCATGATCACATCACCCCAGGGAATAACTCTCGATGATATAGCACCTAACTCCATAATAAATCGTTGGGGACAAAGTTCCAAAGTGATGTTAGTGGCCCTTTTCTTCGGGGTGATTACACCTGTTAGGACCTCACTATGTATCATTTTTACTATATATTTTGACACCACCTTACCTTTATAACCATGTTTAAAAAGAATTCCATTATCATTTTCATTCACTTTATCCAAAGGTATATAAAATCCTCTTCATTACTATATGTTTAATCTGTTTACATATAATTCCATATTACTCTTATATTTTATCATTAATCGAAGTATATTGTTGCTAACATAAGTCTAAAATATCGTAGATAAGTTATATGCTGTCCTGGAACAATCGGCCGTTGCTGAAACAGTCAAACTTCGTTGCTGAAACAGTCGACTCCGTTGCTGAAACAGTCGACTCCGTTGCTGAAACAGCCAGTAGACACGCAAATTCCGCCACTATTCGTAATTTGCGATTCTGGAAGAGAATTTTGTGGAACAATGGCAACAACATGAAGACGTGGTTACACGGATTATTCTGAAGATAGTACTCTTTTTGTATCTGTTGTAACAATATATTTTTATGAAAGAACAGAATAGCCTTGTTTTAAGAAAGAAGAACAAAATTGGGATAAACGTAGATTTGCTCTACTGTAATTGTAAGAGATGTCTCCTCTTTAAAAAGAGGAGACATCATCATTAGAAGGATTATTAGAGCTCGAAACTACAGGAGAACATTGTGTTTGAAGAGAACTGGAGCTAGAATCCATTTGTAATGTATCATTTCTTTTGACAGATGAATAAAATTTCCTTTTGAGCGCTTCAATTTAATCCTTTCCCGGGGAATCTTGTGAGAAGGAAAGGGCCCGCCTTCCTCACAAGATTCACCCGACTGTCCCTGTAGTTTTTTTAATTTCTTTATGACATTCGCGCTTTACTTTAATTCTGTTTGTTGAAACACTAGTTACACAGCTCTGTAATTCATTGAGAATTCTATTTCTTTTAACGCTGCATGTGTTTAGTACATTCATTCTTAAGAAGTTAAGAGATTTATTTCTGTTAATTGTTTGAATGTATGATTGATGCTGGGAAGCAGGTGCTGAAGGTTCCTGTACAAAGGAATAGGGTCCTGTTTCCATTGATTGCCTTTCTCTTCCTGTAGTGTGATTAGAAACAGGAGACAAGTGCTGAAGGTTCCTGTTCATGGGAATAGGGTCATGTTCTCTTGAGTTATCTTTTCTACAGAGTGATTAGTGTTAGGCAGCAGGTGTTGAAGTTCCTATTTAAAGGAATAGGGTCTTGTTCCTATTATGGTTGATTGGTTTCCTTTCCTGCAGATTGATTTCCCTTTATTTGGATTCTAAACTGCAATATAGGAATTACTTCTGCTATGACATAAGTAACTTCAGCTTTAATTAAACAGAGTGTGAATAATTAGATTTGTATGATTGATAATTGTGTGGCTTTTTACTACAACATTGTTTTTTCTTTTGAAATTGAGCATATCCAGTGCGTGATTATCTTTGGAATAAACAGACTTCCTCGGGTTGACAATTTATGTGGAGCTTGAATTGTGAAAACAATTAAAGCGACCAACATTTTGGCGCCGTTGCCGGGGAAGGCAATTATAGATTTCGAAAGCATTAATATTTTATTTTCAGATGTGCAGATTGTATGAGAGGACGCGGAAACCAGAAGAAAACTAACCCCACAGGTGGCAAAGGCAAAGGAAGGGGAGGAAGAAAGACTTTCATTGACGAGATTGTATCAAAGGCTGAATCATCACAGAGATTAAGTTCTCGAAGACCAAAAATTCAGCACTCCCCTCAATCAGATTACAAAATAGAGGAAGTTGTGGGTCCTAAAAATATAGAGGAGCCAGTGATTAAAGAACCAGCAGTCAGTGCTGGAGAGTCAGAAGAAAGTGCTAGAAAAGTAGCAGAGCACATTGAGGAAATAATAGAGAGTGTTGGACAACCAGTGGAAAATATTGAAGAGCCAGTAGAAGATCTTGACGATCGAGAAATTGCAGTAGGAGAACAGAAAATGGAAGGAAACAATGAAGACTTCTTTGGTGGAGGACGTGTAGATCCTGAAGGAGAAGGAAAGGATAAAAATTCTCTCTCTACCTTGGGATTTCCTATCAGTGATCTCCCTATAGAAACAACTTCTATGAAAAACATTCCATTGTCAGCTTTACCTAACTTCCATGGTTTATCTTCTGAAGATCCGGATGAATTTCTTTTTGAATTTGATATATTATGCAGAAGTTATGATTATGTTACTAATGCTCAAAAGTTGAAACTATTTCCAGCAACATTAAAAGGAAATGCTTTAAGATGGTTCATGAGCCTTGGGAGTTAGGTAATCACAACATGGGAACAGATGAAACATAAATTTCTGCTTAAATATCAAGATTACTGTCGGACGAGAGAAAATAAGGACGAACTATTCAATATGGCACAAAAGCCGGACGAGAATCTGGAGGACTATGTAGAAAGGCTGCAGTACAATATACAGAGATCTGATCATCCGAATATAAGTAAGGAAATTCGCAAAACAATATTACTTAGAGGTTTAAGGGATGATTGTTTAGACATGTTAAATATGCTTGGCAAGGGAGATATATCTAAAGAATCATATGATGAGATTTTTGAACTTTCTAAGAGGTGTTCAAGGGGAGCTGCAAGGAACAGAGTAAGTAATAGAGATCCCACCTATTCAAGAGTGCAGAAATCAGCCAGTGGGGGAGCAACAAGAGATGAAATAGGTAATTTACTTGAAGAATTTAAAACTGAGATGTTAACTTCTTTTGCTTCACAAATTGACACTTTGCAGGTTAAGAAGAAGCAGGCTGAAGCAGAAGCAACTCTGGCTGTCTTTTGCCCGAAGTGCAGAGACAAACATCCACTAAGGGAGTGCCCAATGGACAAAATACCAATCTGTACCCTTTTTGAGAAAGATCATGAAACAAAACAATGTCCATCTCTACCAGGAATAAAGGCAGCATTGCAACCAATGGAAGAAGAAGCTGAAGCAGTTTACCTGCTAACTCAAAGAAGACAATGGCAACCAAAAGGACAAGGTATGAACTCTAGTATGCCATTTAATCGTTGGAATAATTATTATGCTTTCGGTCAAACAAATTACCCTCCCTTTAATCAAATGCAATACCCACCCTTTAATCAAATGAATTTCCCACCCATGCAACAATCAAACCCTCCCTTTGTTGATCCTACAATGTGGACTCCTTGGCCCCCACAGCAACCATCTTCTTTTAACCCTTGGAATTCAAATTGGAGAAGCCAACAACTCCCGTACCCAAATCAATTGCCCCAATTCCAACAACCACTTCCTCTGCCATCAAATGCTCCGCCAAATAACCAAATGAGACCCCAGCTACCTGTGCAACCAAATCCTAACCCCAATAATAAAGTTGTGCAAGTCATTGATATTCAAAATCAGTCCATATTTCCTACTATGCAATGTAATGATATTCATTTAAGATCTGGGAAAATAGTAGAGCCTATTATTGATGATATAACTTCTTCTGATTCTGATAAAGAGGAAACTGAGAAACATAAGAAAGCACAACCACCTTCTAACAAAAGTGTTGAAATAATAGAACCACCATTCCCCGAGTGTTTGGTTTTAACTAGAACGCCTGAAACACCTGCTTTTAATATTTTAGGGGAATTGCAAAATTTGTATGTTAAAATTCCACTTTTACAAGCATTAAGAGATGTACCAATTTATGCCAGAACAATAAGGGATATTTGTGTTAAGAAACCTAGTAGGAAAACTAAAGATCCCCTTACAGTACATGTGATGGGTGATTTATCTGCATTAATGTCCGGAAAAACCCCTCCTGTGAAATATGGTGATCCCGGCCATCCTACCGTGACAGTTCAAATTGGTAAAACAATGATTCCTCAAGTTCTGGTAGATTTAGGTGCTGCAATAAAAATAATGACTCTTGAAACTTCACAATTATTACAGTTGAATAACACAATTAGAGATACACCTACCATTCTAGAGTTGGCTGACCGTTCTACAATTAAACCTGAAGGAGTTGTTGAAGATCTACTTATCTCAGTTGAATCCTGGAATTACCCAGCTGATTTTGTTGTATTGCAGACTAAAACAAAGCTAGGGGGACATCCTTTAATTCTGGGGAGGCCATGGCTAGCCACAGCTGATGCCTTTATCAGTTGCAGATCTGGTTCAATGACAATTTCTAATGGTTATGAAACCAAACAGCTTACTCTTTATCCTCATGCTACACCCATAATTAATAATGAAGATTCTATGTGGATGGATTATGATGATAATGCTGTTCAACCTATTCTAACTATTGGGCAAGCTTTAACTCTTAAAGACAATACAGAGGATGAAATAATTAATAATTTTATTTGTGAACCTTCTTCTGTAATTGTTGAAACACACAATCAATTGACTGCAATTTTTGAAATAGATACCCAAGAAAAGATTGAATCTGAAGACTTATCTCAGACATTAGCCACCATCTCATCTAAAAGCATAACAGTTGAAATTGAACCTGGCAAGACATTAAACATAAATCCTGATCTAACAGTTGTTGAAACACAACATTTAATGAAGTTATTGCATGAATATAAGGAAGCATTTGCATGGGATTACACAGATATGAAAGGGATCTCTTCTGAACTATGTACTCACCGAATTTACATTAAAGAGGGATGCCGACCAGTCTGTCAACCCCAAAGACGAATGAACCCTAATTTACGAGAAATTGTTAAAGAAGAACTTTAGAAATTGCTTAATGCAGGATTTATATACCCCATATCTGACAGTGAATGGGTTTCCCCATTGGTAATTGTCCCTAAGAAAAAGGGGAAATGGAGAGTATGTGTTGACTACAGAGCCTTGAACAAAGCTACTCAAAAGGATCACTTTCCTTTACCTTTCATTGATCAGGTGTTGGATAGTCTGGCAGGGAAGAAATTATTTTCTTTTCTAGATGGATTCAGTGGGTATAATCAGATAAGAATTGCACCCCAAGACCAGGACAAGACCACTTTCACTAGCCCTTGGGGAACTTTTGCTTATAGAGTTCTTCCATTTGGGCTATGTAATGCACCAGCAACTTTCCAGAGGGCTGTTATAGGAATTTTTTCTGATATGCTGAATGACTCTATGGAAATATTTATGGATGATTTTACTCCTTATGGTGTGTCTTTTGAAGATGCCTTACAAAATCTTGAGAAGGTACTTAAACGATGTATACAAGCTCACCTCTCCCTAAGTACTGAAAAATGTCATATGATGATGAGTGAAGGAGTAGTGCTTGGACATTTTATTTCATCTCAAGGTATTCGGGTAGATCCATCTAAAATATTGGTCATTCAGAATCTTTCTGTTCCTAAAACACAAACTGATGTGAGAAGTTTTCTAGGACATGCTGGATACTACAGAAAATTTATTAAAGATTTTTCTAAGATAGCTTCTCCATTATTTGTGTTGCTTATGAAAAATGCTGAATTTAATTGGACTAATTCTTGTCAGAAAGCTTTTGAAGAACTCAAGCATCAGTTATCTACTGCTCCTATTTTGAGGGGGCCTGATTGGGCCCTCCCTTTTCATATATCTTCTGATGCTTCAGACACTGTAATTGGAGCTGTCTTGGGACAAGAGGAAAATCATCTTCCTTATGCTATCTACTTTATCAGTAAGAATATGACCCCTGTTGAGCTTAATTATACAGTTACCGAAAAGGAGTTTCTTGCAGTAATTTATGCCATTAATAAATTTCAACACTATATCACTGGTTATTCTACTTTTGTGCACACTGACCACTCAGCTATCAAATATTTAATGAACAAATCTGTTACAAATGCTAGAGTTACCAGATGGCTATTATTACTGCAGGAATTTGATATCACAATTGTAGATCGGTTTGGTAAAGAAAATGTGGTGGCTGATTTCCTTTCACGGTTAAAAAATGACAATGATATTCCAGTAGATGATTCTTTTCCTGATGAGTATTTGTTTGTAGTTTCTGCTCACTCTCCATGGTATGCGGATATTGCTAATTATTTGGTTGCAGGAAAATTACCATCACACCTGTCATACAGAGAAAATAGAAGAATTGTTCAACAAAGTGCCAGGTATAGCTGGATAAGTGGGTGTCTTTTCTACACAGGGCTTGATTAGGAAATCCGAAGATGCATTAGGGAAGATGAAGTGTATGACATACTGAAAGCTTGTCATGATGGCCCTTGTGGAGGGCATTTTGCTGATAAGAGAACAACACACAAAATTTTGAGGATGGGTTACTATTGGCCCTCATTATTTAAGGATGCAAAGAAATATGTAAGGGCTTGCGATAGCTGCCAGAGAATGGGTCAACCCAATCATAGAGATCAAATTCCATTAAACCCCCAGGTAGTTTCTGAACCATTTGAAAGATGGGCCTTGGATTTCATAGGACCCATTAATCCTCCATCCAATCAAAGAACTTATATATTAGTCTCTACGGACTATATGACTAAATGGGTGGAGGCCAAAGCACTTATTAGAGCCAATGAAGAGGTTGTCCTAGCTTTCTTATTTGAAGAAATCTTCACTAGATTTGGAATTCCTAGAGAGCTAGTTACAGATGGAGGACCTCCATTCAATTCTCATGGTTTTAAGTCTACCCTTCAGAAATATCATATTAATCATAGAATGACTACACCATACCACCCCCAGGCCAATGGGAAGGTGGAAAGCACAAATAAAGTATTAGAAGCCATTCTAACTAAAACAGTGAAGGACAACCGGAAGGATTGGTCTCAAAGGCTCCCTAAAGCACTATGGGCTTACAGAACTACTTGGAGAAACACTACAGGTTTTTCTCCCTATGAATTGGTTTATGGTAAAAATGTTGTTTTTCCTGTGGAATTTGAAATTAAAACTCTAAGAACTGCTTTAGTTGTTAATCTTGATTTGACTGATGTGCAGACAGCTAGGTTGCAGCAACTTTTTGAATTGGATGAAAAGAGATTAGATGCGATTCACCAAACAACCATGATTCAACAACAGAGAATGAAGTGGCATGATAAAATTATCAAACACAAGCAGTTCCAAAAAGGTAATTGGGCCTTGTTGTATGACTCTCGGTTTGAAAATTTTCAGGGTAAGCTACGTACACATTGGCTTGGACCATATGAAGTAGATGCTGTTTTTTCTAATGGAACAGTAAGACTTATCACAATTGATGATTCTAAAACACCTCTACTAGTCAATGGTCATAGGCTTTGTTTATACCAGCGCCCTGTTTCTAAAGAGGATTTCAAGACTGCTTGCATGACTGATATACATTATCTTTTTCTAGGGGAGTCTTCTGCTCCTCACAACATTTAATTTTCTGCACTGTTTTTTTTTTTTTTTTTTAGTATTAGATTAGATTAGATTTAAAACTAATAATCCCTTTCAAGGGTTGGCATATTACAATCGAATTTTGCAGATTCTAGAAAAGCTTATTAAGGAGGACAGATTCATCATAAGAAGATCTGAAGCTTCAATCACAGAAGCTTATTCCCTTCATTTCAACCCATTTCCTAGCAATATCCCTTCATCCCATTTCTACATTATTTCCCTTTTTCCCTTTTTCCCACTTCTACCATTCCTGAAATATCATCCTTCAGCTAGTATTTCCCATCCCTTACTGCTGAAATTATCCCTCATCAAATATTTCCCCCACTTGTCCTAAACCCAAGTCATTATATCCCATTTTCCTGATTTTTCCCATTGTTGAAACACCAGTTTCAGCAACATGTCGTTCATTTTTTCCATTGCTGAAACACCAGTTTCAGCAACCTATCATCATTAAAACATCACTTCTTTCCTCTGCTATACAAGCTTTTCAGTTCTCCACTTTTACTCCTCAGACCCTTTGGGTGAAAATTACTCAGTACTGAGCAGATCCTGATATGCTCCTGTTCTACATCTCAGATAAATCTACAGATTCTTCCATTAATATCAAGCCATTATGAAGCACTTTATACTTCGAATTTTAAAGACAAAGGTAAAAATATAAGGTATGCGGTTTTTATGTAATGCAGTTAAATTATATTTTAAAGAGAGGATCCTGCTCATAATGATTACAATCTCCACACGCCTAAACATCATTGCACCATACATAGGGGGGGAAATTTCGAAAACTGAATAATCATTTCAATCCTCCGCCATCCTTCATATCCATTTCCGCCGTCATTGAGACTCCATATCCTCTGTTGCAACAATTAGCTTGACCAAAGCCCGTGTTTCTGTCTTCTGTGCCTCTGCGTGTGACTCAAGCTAGTAGCCATGGGAGGGTCGGCTATCAAACACGAGCCTGGTTCGATAACTCTTCTTCAAATGTTCCCGGAAGCCTATCAAATCTTTCAACAAGCAGGATGGACAACATACTTTGAAAGGTTGGGAGAATTTGATCAGCAGCAAGTTTTAGAGTTCGCACAAAATCTTCAGGGGAATTATTCAGTGGTTCAAGGGGTCCGCATTTCAGTTACAGAGGAGGACATAGCTCAAGTTTCAAGTTTTTCGGTTATAGGGACTCGCTGGTTCAGTAGGAAGCAAGTGATTTTAAATGCACAGCAAGATTTTCTTCTTCCAGATGAGCCGGTTGAACTTAAAGGCCGCGGAATAAGTCTGCATTCACTTCCTCGACCATGGCCAACAGTAGCAGAATTCATCAAGCATTACTTGACATGCGAAGGGCGTTACCAGGTAGTCTACCAACACGACTTCGTTTTGATGAATCATTTAAGGAATGGTCGATTAGTTAATATTCCCTATTATCTGATTGGTTGTATCAAAAACATGTCATATTATTGTAGACAGGTTAAATTACCATTGTTATCCCTTACCCATCACCGTTTATGCCAATTATTAATTCAGAGGGGTTTTTCTTAGCAAAACCCCCCTCTGAATAATCCACTCCTCATTCCCCAGCAGGCCGAAATCCCCCAACAAGCCGAAAGTTCCCAAGAAACTCCTGAGAGTACGTATGAAGGGCAACTGAACGATATCCCAGACCCCCTAGTAATTCCGTCCTCAGAACCAGTTGACCTACCCCCAAGTTCGTCCCACTTAGTAGAGTCACCCCTTTCCACTATTCCTATCCCTAGTGATGACTCTCCAACACCCCCATCCCCACCTACTCATAAAAGGAAGAGAGGAACCCCAACAGTCTCTGTCTCAAAATGACAAACAAGGGCCACATTCCAAATTTTCACTTCTTCCGAAAGCCCTTCCCCCAGAAAAGAATCTTCCCCTACAAAGAAAAGGAAAGACAGTGACTTCTCTGCTTTCCTACCAAGAAGGAAAATGAAAATGACTGTTGAAACAGGAGTTACTCCCATTTCCCCTGACCCCGCCACTATTCTGTTAAAACTTCAATCCTCACCCCCATTTCAAATTCCCCAACCCGTCTCGTCCGGTGGCACTGCCACTCAAGAACCAGTGCCCCGGGATAATATGACATCGTTTATGGCTCAAACAGTGACTGCCACACAAGAACCAGTCACTTACCCAGAGGCTGAAACACAAGAACCAGCCACTGTGGTACAAGAATCATACACCAAGCATGATAATACAGGGAAACCAGCTGTAGCTGCTCCACAAGAACCAGCTACAACTGTGGATCAGCAGGCAACCCCAGCAGAATCAACCAGCACACAGGGTTCACACACTATGGCATCCTTATTGGAGGAAAATGAGTTTTTGAAGTCTGAACTAGAAGCCTATAATAATGAATTAACCATGGCACGAGAAGCCTTTGATAGAGAATTGAATCTCTACATGCTAGCACACACAGCATCAGCACAAAATAAGGATCCATGCAGAGAATACATGTGCCATGAGTGTGGTAATATTTACCAGCAGGCAGGGTACAAATTAGTCAAAATTCAGGTATCTGAGGCATCTACATCAGCTGCAATTAAAGAGGAATGCCCTACTGCTCCACAAGAACCAGTAGGGTTCTCAAAAAGTTTGGAAAAAGAAACTAAACCACAGATATCTCGCCCTGTGCTAGTCAGATCAGCCACTCAGACAGTACCCCAACCATAGATATCTTGCCCTGAGCTAGTTAGCTCAGCCACTTAAACAATGCCTCAACTACAGATATCTAGCCCTGAGCTAGTTAGCTCAGCCACTCAAACAATGCCTCAACTACAGATATATAGCCCTGAGTTAGTCAGTTCAGCCACTCAGACAATGCCCCAACCCAGTACTTCTAATGTCAGGACACAGACCTTGCCATGGAATCAATTAGAACTTATGAACAAATGGAAGAAACAATATGCTGTAGAGCAAGATAAAATATTACAGCAGCATAAGTTAGCATGGCAGAATCACATGTATGCCAACTGGGATATTTGGGAACAGACATTGCAACAGCTTAGGGATTCCAAGAAGGAAGTCAAGGAATCAAAGGAAAAGATGGTTTTGATGTTTTCATTAGTGCAAAAGTTAATGGCTACCCGAAAACCCTCTGTGAATTACTCTCTCTTCCTTTCTGAACGTTTGGTTTATTTTCAATTGAAGGCAATAAAGGATGGCAGACCTCATGAATTGCTTACTGCGGAACAATTTGTTAAGAATTTTGCTGAGGCCCCTGAAAGTGACCAACATTTGTTGTGTGAACTTTATCTCCATAACGAGGCCATACTTGAAAATAGAAGAGTCAATCTCATTCCAATTGTAGGTGATGTACAAATAAGGGCATTTGTTTCATTTCTGGCCAATCAGCTCACCTGGAAAACTGCGTTTATTGCAAGTAGTCATAATGAGGATAATAGGCTCTTTTGGATTAGACAGGAACCTTTAAGTCCGGCCATGTTTATAGCAAAATATCACCAATTCTTGCGGAAGCCAGGAATGCATAGATACATACAACAACTACAGGCTTCAACACTTTTAAAGTGTCAACAGCAAATCAGAGTAAAGGAGGCTGCTGCATTGAAGGCCAACACTATGTTTTGGCAGCAGTCATGTAAGGAAAGACAATACTATCACCCTTTTAGCCCTGATAATCTTCAAGCTGCACTTTCCAGGGTACCTAATTACATTAGATGTATTCGGCATTGTGGAGAAAACTGGATTGGTTACCATTTTCATTTTCCAATTCTATGGATGCCTTCAGAGAAATATCAGTGTCACTATCAATTGGTTGACAGAGATGAAGCTGTAGCATGGCAGCAATTGCAGAACAATCGAGGATTCCGAGCTCCGACTAAAGCCACCTTCTCCAGCTACTTCTTGAGCAACTTGCATGCACAGAGTCAGTACTCAGACTCTGACTCAGACTAGGAGTTGCCTGAGGACATGCAACACTTTCAGCTGGGGGGGATGTTAGGACCTCACTATGTATCATTTTTACTATATATTTTGACACCACCTTACCTTTATAACCATGTTTAAAAATGATTCCATTATCATTTTCATTCACTTTATCCAAAGGTATATAAAATCCTCTTCTTTACTATATGTTTAATCTGTTTACATATAATTCCATATTACTCTTATATTTTATCATTAATCGAAGTAGATTGTTGCTAACATAAGTCTAAAAGATCGCAGATAAGTTATAAGGGCCGTGCCGAACAATCGGCCGTTAGTCGGGAACAGCCACCTCGTTGTTTGAAACAAATGATCTGCTGTCAGTCAGTTTAATTCGTTGCTGAAATGTTTATGACACGCAAATTCCGCCACTATTCGTAATTTGCGATTCTGGAAGAGCATTTTGTGGAACAATGGCAACAACATGAAGACGTGGTTACACGGATTATTCTGAAGATAGTACTCTTTTTGTATCTGTTGTAACAATATCTTTTTATGAAAGAACAGAATAGCCCTGTTTTAAGAAAGAAGAACAGAATTGGGATAAACGTAGATTTTCTCTACTGTAATTGTAAGAGATGTCTCCTCTTTAAAAAGAGGATACATCATCATTAGAAGGATTATTAGAGCTCAAAACTACAGGAGAACATTGTGTTTGAAGAGAACTGGAGCTAGACTCCATTTGTAATGTATCATTTCTTTTGACAGATGAATAAAATTTCCTTTTGAGCGCTTCAATTTAATCCTTTCCTAGGGAATCTTGTGAGAAGGAAAGGGCCCACCTTCCTCACAAGATTCACCCGAATGTCCCTGTAGTTTTTTTAATTTCTTTATGACATTCGCGCTTTACTTTAATTATGTTTGCTGAAACACTAGTTACATAGCTCTGTAATTCATTGAGCATTCTATTTCTTTTAACGCTGCATGTGTTTAGTACATTCATTCTTAAGAAGTTAAGAGATTTATTTCTGTTAATTGTTTGAATGTATGATTGATGCTGGGAAGCAGGTGCTGAAGGTTCTTGTACAAAGGAATAGGGTCCTGTTTCCATTGATTTCCTTTCTCTTCCTGCAGTGTGATTAGAAACAGGAGACAGGTGCTGAAGGTTCCTGTTCATGGGAATAAGGTCCTGTTCTCTTGAGTTATCTTTTCTACAGAGTGATTAGTGTCAGGCAGAAGGTGCTGAAGTTCCTATTTAAAGGAATAGGGTCCTGTTCCTGTTATGGTTGATTGGTTTCCTTTCCTATAGATTGATTTCCCTTTATTTGGATTCTAAACTGCAATATAGGAATTACTTCTGCTATGGCATAAGTAACTTCAACTTTGATTAAACAGAGTGTGAATAATTAGATTTGTATGATTGATAATTGTGTGGATTTTTACTACAACATTGTTTTTTCTTTTGAAATTGAGCATATCCAGTGCGTGATTGTCTTTGGAATAAACAGACTTCCTCGGGTTGACAATTTATGTGGAGCTTGAATTGTGAAAACAATTAAAGCGACCAACAACACCCTCGACGTGGCTCCCCTATAGTTGTGCCACATTTCACCCATATACCAGCCACTTGGCCCCATAAAATCCTTTAATATTATTGACACATGTCCTTCCTTTTAATCGCCACATACCCCTGAGGCCACATCACTTTCCATGCTGGCCATGAGTCCCCACATATCCCTCGCTATGAGGTAAACTTCATTTTCATGTTATAAAATATTATACAAGGTCCTCTACAAGTTCACCAAATGTTGAGTTGTTGGAAATACTTAGAGGGAGGTGAATCAATATTTCTTATCAATTAGTAACTTATTAATCTTTCAGAGCATTAAT
Source organism: Pinus albicaulis (assembly GCA_034641835.2). Lineage (NCBI taxonomy): Eukaryota > Viridiplantae > Streptophyta > Pinopsida > Pinales > Pinaceae > Pinus > Pinus albicaulis. The sequence goes on from CM076580.1 coordinate 816,923,971, forward strand.
TAATCTTCAACATAGAATTTAAATCATAAACAAATAATATACAATAGAAACTAGAATTTTTATGTGGAAACCCTTCTGAGATAAAAAAACATTTAATGCTTCTCTAATAATTTATGAGTACATTAATTCTTTAGCTCCAAATGAAATGGAAACCCCAACTCCCTAGTACTCTCAAAAAGTGTTCAATTCTCCAACTCCAAATGGAAGTATGCTCCAATGCCCTAGTTTATTAGCTTCTACTAAAAGGATTATTTAACACACTTGCAACCTCCAACTTTCCCTAACACCACCCTACCACCCTGAAGTGTTTTCAAGCTGCAACTTAACATTGACTCCAACTACCTTCCTAGCACCACCCAACCACCCTGAAAATGATAATGAATTTGATAATTATTATGGGCTCCTGTACCATGTACAATGACTCACTTACAATGAATGAACTCCTAACATGAAACCCCCACTGTGAAACCCCCTTAATTCCAATACCCTTCAGATGTCAAAATGCAATCAGATAATGGGGCCCTAGTTGATGTCAAAATTGCCTTTACTTGTTCTTAGTATGTTGAAGTTGTTCTTGACTATTGAAGAACTCTAAAACCCTAACTGAATCCTTACTAAAAAAATTTAAGAATTCTTTATTTTTTCCAAATATGTTGATTTCTCTATCTGAAGATGCTAAATGTAGACTCATAAATAATGAAACTACTCAATAAAACCATGACTTCCAAATCTTACTACAACCAAACTATTTATTCCAAACTGAATGACTATAAAAAGTTACCTTATTTTGTTCAATTGAAGGATCCTTGTTTGTTTATGGTATAAATTATAGTCACAAAATAAGAGAAACGATACTTCAATAAGACAATACTCTTACTTATGATAATACTATTGTAAATGATAGAGAAACCCTTTGAAAAAAATTCCTTACTTTTATAGGATGTAGTGATAATAAAACCATTTCTCGAAATAAGTAAAATTAATTCTTCCATATGCTTCTAGAGAGGATACACCTTAACGTTATAAGAAAAATCAAATTTTCCTTAGCATGTGCATAGTCTAGGGATTTTAAAAATAATCTAACATACCTTATAAATGTATCAACAATTATTATAAAGTGATGCTTAGAGTTTTAACCTTCTGGTAATCAATTACAATCAATACCTTCAAATCTTTGTGATAGGTCACAGTCTCATGTATAATATAGAAGTCACTTCAAATTTGGACTGAGATTTAGGCATATACCTTGATGACACTCACCAATAGCTACATCATAAGGGTCATAATTCCATATTCAAGCCTTAGAACTATCTCTTTCTCACATTTATTCACATTTTTAGCTATATTATGCTTAGTGATAATGATAAAAGGTGGTTTCCATAACATGTGGCCTAATGTGGTTTAATTATAGGGAATGGAGAATTTTTGAGATATTGTCAATGTAGGGGATTGAAGGAGACAACAAGGAGAGAATATAGGGGGTTCTCCACCTCCTTAACTCCATAAATCATCATAAGATAACAAAACTCTATCTCATTAACTCGAAGCCATTGGCAGCCACGATAGTACTAGTGCAAGTGATATTTAATAAATGAAAAGATCCACCACTCTCGATTTGAAAGAGATAATCACTCTTATTTCATAGGGAGATGCTAGCAGCTACCCTATTGCATAAATATAAAAGGAGAAGATATCATTAGGATTCAAGTTTTGTTTTTAGATAGGTAGCTATTGAGCTCAATAGTTTGACACTGTCATTTTGAAATTTTATCTGATGTGTAAGACTTTTACTTTATGATCATGAGAATCTAGTTATTGAGTTACATTCGAGTTAGTTCCAGAGGGTTGAGGATCTTGGGTTTGGGCCCAACCCAATGGCTTAGGTTCCTATTGTGTATTTTTGTTTCTCTTAGATTCAAGTATTTTTTAGTTTCTTCCATTTTAGTAGAGATTCATCTATCAAAACATGTGTTTGAAACCTATACATCAACTCTCTTGTGGGAGCATGAGTGGAAGGATTCACACCCATAGTAAAAAAATATTATTTTTATGATTTCTTGGAAAAAATTTAGTTTTTTTATTTAATTTTTAAGTAGTTCATAGCCTTCTTTAATTTGAGTAGATGTTTAGTTACAGAAATTTTTGATTGGAAGTTTTTCACCACCCCTCTTGTGGGAGATTGGCTGGAATGATTCATAGTCTCGGTAAAAAATACTACATTTATGATTTTTTGGAAGTAGATGAATGATAGTTTCCTTTATTCATATATATATATATATATTTAAATAAGCTAGATCTATTATTTTGGTAATGATTCGATGTCATTTAAATTCAATTCATATTTTCCATCATTTTCCTTGATATTGTATTAATGATCAATAGATACATGTGTGTGGCTAACTATATGGTTTTTTTCATCTGCACAGAAGGGCACCTCCTTCAACCCCACTTTGGACTCCTCCATCACTTCTTATCTCCCAGATCCTGCTACAAAATTTTGTTTCCACCTTCATTTTACCTAGTAACTCTAAGACACCATGGGCACTCATTCTAGTGAAAGACAAGCCTTTGAGAGGTTCTGAGCTTGTATAGGATGCTTACCTAGCCTTCCTCCACTCTATCCAACCTTGATCCACCTCTCCATACTTTCAGGACCTCATTCCCAACCTATAAACCTTCTCGACATCCCTCTTGTAGCATTACAGGCCCTCCTGTAGCAATACTGGGCTCTTGTAGCAGCCACCTCTAGCAAATCTGTAGGACCACATTCCTTCACCATTTTTTATCTCCACTATAAATTTGACTAATCATAGATGAATAATGACCCCCAACTATTATTTTATGATCATGGGAGGCTCCTAGCCCACTCCAAACATTCATGTTCTTCACTGCAAAAACAAAGTATAGTTAGTTTATTTATCACAAATATGATGCAAGTAGGTTACCGATTTACAAGAAAGTGTGAACTAGGTTTATGGTACATGAAATTTGGATTGATAGTTCGATAAATTATTTAAGAGAAATTATCTTCTTTTTTGTACCAATAGATTTGGTATTTTGATGAATGTTGAAAGATAAAACAATTTTCTTTATGCAAGTAGTTTAGCCTTTGTCCTTTCAAAAAACTGATTAGTCGGCATTTAAAAAGTTGAATTCAATGGAATTTTCCCTTTCATAGCTAAAATTAGATTTGAATTGTACCTTCATGAACAAGCTTTCATTCTAATTCATTAGGAGAAATGGTCTCCAAGCACTTTTTATCTAATGTCATAGTTAAGGGTGGCATGGGTAGAATCCCATCTACTGTGCATATAGCATTGTCACCTCTAAGTTTGTTTGAACCCCATGTTGATAAATAGAGTTGAATAGCCCTTGGGAGTTGTAACACCATAGTTTACCACTTTTTTGTGCCATTTCTAGGGAGGTGTCTAAGTAGATGTTTGTTTTTGATTAAGCATTTTTTTCTTTCTTTCTGTTTTTCATTCAATTTTGAAAAAGGTGAAAAAAAGAACCCAAAAAAATAATTCATGCGTCATAGGAGCAGGGATAATCAAGGAAAATTTCTACCAAAATCCTCCACACCCTCAAGTAGTCAACCTTCACTCCTATCCAGTGATTGTGAGCTTCCCTCTCTGAATACAAGGGAGTTAGAAGACCCTCTAGGTGAGAAACCTGAAATTTTTTAAGAACCTATTGGGGAAGAAGAAGAACCTACTTCGCATATCCAATCTATGGGTGATAAAAGGAACAATGAGATATTTCCCATCAGAGAAACCAATGGAGAGTTTAGGATGAAGAACAACAACCCTATTTCCCTTCCACACTTCCATGGCCTATCCTCTCAGGACCCTGACACTTTCATGTTTGAATTTGTTGTTGTTTGTATAACTTATGACTATGCCTGAGATGAAGAGAAACTAAAGTTTGTCCCATCTACCCTTAAATATGTAGCCCTACGATGGTTAATGGGTCCTCCTAGGGGAAACATCACTACCTATGCCCAAATGTAAAAATCCTTCAATAATAAGTAAAATGACTACTATAGGTCCAAAGAAACCAAGGAATAAATCTTTAGGATGACCTTGGGACCTGATGAATATTTAGAAGACTATGAGGAAATTTTTCAACCTAACTATAGAAGGGCCAATTGTACCCTTGATCCTGAGTCACTCAAGCTATTTCTTCTCCGAGGGATTAGAGAGGAAGTGTTGGAAACCATCAACATGTTTTCTGGAGGAGATATCTATCAATTATCCTATGATGAAATCAAAATTGTGTTCAAAAATCACTCTAGGGTTTCCAGGAAGAAGGGTAGGGCTTTTCAAGGCTTGGTCAGTTCCTCTCCCTCCACAACATCCATAAAAAATGAGATAGGGAACATGTTGGAGGATTTCAAAAGTGAAATGATGCATATCTTTTCATTTCATATGGATACCATGCAAATCAAGAGACACAAAGAGGAAGCAAAGAGGGCTCTAGCTATTTTTTTCCCTAGATGCACTAGAAGACACCCTCGAAATGAATGCCCAATGAATTTCATAGAAGTATGCTTAGTTTGTGAGTAATTTTGGGTATGTGCTATATTATTTCCATGATTAGTTGCATGCGCGGACCTGACCATCGTTTTTTGCATGGGTTTGCACATGGTTTTGGGGCATGATGGTTTTCACCCCCAGTAGTTTGTAGATCTGGTAAAGGGAGCTACAGTTATGTTCTAATCCAGGGTTAATGGATTGGGGTTTATGAATTCTTCCGCATGTATATATATGTGTGTTGTAACACTAAAAGGGAAATAATAAAAAATCAAGTTGGTAGTTGCGATTTTGGATCCAGGGGAAAATCATTGTGTATATATGTTTTATGTTTTATTCTCTCGCTATTATTTATTTTATGTTTTTAAGATTCGTTTGTAGATAATTTCTGTATAGGGTTAAAATCTATGAGTAAAACCATGCAATATAAAAATACCCTTTTTTTCCATGCCTAAAAGTTGTATACCAAGTGGTAGAAGGTGGGTCAGAGTAACTTTGCTTCATCAATCAAAGGGGGCCTCAAGGACCTTGACCATACCAACAAGGCTTGCAAGGTGCACCTTATTCTTATTACAATTAAAATAATAATGCACCTTTAATACCTTATTACTCTTCCACTAATCCATCATATCACACAACTTCTTCTTGGCGTTATGCTCCTCCATATCCTACTTAACCTGTTAACCATCCTTTTCAACCAATTCCTCCCCAGCCTCCTCAATGGATCAACCCATCACAAGGGTGGAGGCCTAAACTCAAATAGCCTTCGTCTTTATTGCCTCTACCCCAACCTCAACCATAGATCACCCACCCTACTCCACCTAAGCAACCTAAAATTCCTACTCAACCTAATCTAAACCCAAAAAACAAGAAAGCACAACAGGTATACAGTGCAGAGACATATTATCCTTCTTATGCTGTGGAAATCCAAGATATCAACCTCTGTTCTTGGAGAGTGCTCCCAGATAACCATACATATTATCCACCTAAAGAGATTGAAGAAGAAAATGAAGAGATTTCCCCTCAAGTAAATCCACCTCCTTTTCCTGAAAGATTGATCCACCCTAGCCAACACACAACATAAGAGATTGAAATTTTGGGAGATTGAAGAAATTGTGTGTCAAGATACCCCTTCTCCAGGCTATTAAGGATGTTCCCATCTACAATAATATTATCAAGGATAAATTTTTCAAAAATCCTGGGAAAAAGAAGAGATACACCCCCACCATCAATTTTGTTGGACAATTGTCTGATTTGATGTTGGGGAGAGAGATTTTTCAAAAATACCTAGACCTAGAAGCCTAGTAGTGGATGTGCACATTGATGGAATCATAGTCCCTAATACCCTGATTGATATTGGGGCTGTAATAAATGTGATGAAAAAGGAAGCCATGCTAAAGCTAAACCTCCAAGGTGCTTTGAGAAGGACCACCACAGTGCTGCAAATTGAAAACATATCCACAATAGCTCCTAAGGGAGTTATTGAGGATGTCATGGTCTCTATTGACTCCTGGGAGTATCCTACTAATTTCCTGGTTCTACAGCCCAAAACCAGGTTTAATGGTATCCACTCATCTTAGTATTAGCTTTATGGGGCCTAGACCCATATTCAAATGTGGTTGCACAAACCAACAAAACAAACTATTACCGACCCTTTCAACAACTATTTTATTGCGCAGACCAAAGTCTAATTGAGGCAATATAAGGGGATGCTAGAACCAAGTTTCTTCATCAAGAGGGACAATGGACTATGGCTTTAGGGATTTATTCCTTGATAGAGCTTCACAGAACAAATATATCAATTATACAAGCGATGTTCAACACATCCGTCGAACTTACTACGAGACTATGCGATCTTGCTTAATCATGCACAAAAACAACATAAATAATCATAAACCAGACTTCACTATGAAATTTCAGATCAAAACGCTTACTTAGCATAGATAAGAATAAACAATAGTAAAGAAAAAAACATCAATAAAAACTTGGATATATCTTCAGAGGTCTTTCATTAATTTCTCAGATCTTGCTCATACATTCAATTCCACCCTGCACACTCAACTGCAGGGGTCTGCGCACACAACTATAGAATTCCTAAGGTCTCTGTGTACTCAGCTGTAGGAGCCTTTACTCTAAACAAAAACATATACTCTGACTCAAAATAGTCTTACATCCAAATTAATTTCATCAACTTCTTCTTTACTTCGATTTCCTATGACTTCTATCTAGACTCCTTATATAGACTTTTCATTTACAATACCATGGTCCAAAACCATGGGAGAAGTTCAACATTCACAAAATATTCCCATTACATTACATAATAAGGGGCTTTGAACCACCCCAAATCCCCTAATACTCAAAATGGACATCGCACCGTGTGCTCTTCTCCTCGATCTGAAAAGTCCTTCTCTACTTCTTTGTTCAAGGGGATCCCATGTCCAACATGATCCCAACACAAAACTGTGACTCATCCCGAGTCACAAAGGTGGTGCGACATTTATATTTTCTTTGATTCCAATCAAAGCATCCTACAATGGTGGAACTTCTTTGACGCACTGCTTTCATTTCAAATTTTAGGACCTCGCTCACTTGAGACATGCTCTCTTGAAGCCTGCTTTCTTGCATCATGCTTGCCTATCTCAGTGACTCATTTATAGTCTTATGCCCTTCAGCAACTATGAGGCACATTAAGACTCTACGCTGGAAATATATTCGTTGTGAAACTATAGGGGCATAATCATCTTTGTAAAACTTTAGTCAGGTTCTATTAATACGACCAGGGAACAATTATTCATTTAGCTTCACGAGATGAACTCTGCCTCCTTCCATCACATCCCTGACTATATACAAACCCAACCAGTGCATTTTCATCTTTCCCGAGAATTTCACAAACTTGTTGTGATACAAAAGCACTATGTCATCATCTTTGAATGTATTTTGCTTAATATGTTGATCATGCCAAGCCTTCTCCTTCTTGTTCTAAACCTGCTAATGAAACCGAGTAATGAACTGATCTTCTTCCAACTCAAGTAGTTATGCCAATCTCTGCTCCATAATTTCGTTATTCACCATATTCGTCACTTCTTCGATGAAAATACTGGGTATAATATACTTCATCTACATCACTACTTCCTAGCCATATACTAATTAGAATGGGGTCTGACCTATTAGCTTCTTACAACTAGTTCGATAGGACCATAAAACCACAGGATTACACATCTTTGTTAGCACATTCTCCAATATTTTGTTGAAGGCTTCCACCATGAAATTCACCTAGGGGTGATATGGTGTACTCTTTTGGTGACCCACTTGGAACTCTTTTGTCAAGGCCTCAATAATGCTATTCAGGAAAGGCATACCTCGGTCACTCATCAGGTTTTTTGGAAATCCAAATTGTGACACAGTATGCTCAAAGATGAACTTTTTCATCATTTCTGCAGTACAATTCTTCATTGGTTTCACCTCAGTCCACTGAGTGAGGTAATTAGTTGCATTAATAATGTACCGCACACCCCTTTTCTTTCATGGCAGATCGATGGGTCCTACAAAATCAATCACCCATTTACCGAAATATTTCAATGTAACTTGAGGGTGCAGTGCCATTTCATCTATTCACAACGGTCTTCAAATTTTATGAAAAACATCACAGGTGCTACAATACTCCTTCAAATATTTATGTATCGTAGGCAACCATAATCTAGCGTGCAAAATATTATGTGCATTAGTTTTTCCTGCATAGTGACCTTCAACTACTCCACCATGTGATTCAACTAGTATGTTGTGTCATTCATGCTTAGGAACATATCTTCGTAGAATCTCATCAACTCCCATTTTATACAGGTTTCCTGCAATCAAACTAAAATCTGTCACCCTTACGACCAACTCTTTCCTCTGCTGAATAGTGTATTCTAAAGGTGAAATCCCCATCGAGAGAAACTGAATGATATCTAGGAAATTCTCAATTGCAACCTTCAGAGTGAAAAAATGTGCATCAGGTAATCCTTCCTCAAGATTGGTCGGCTCCTCACCTCTCTTGATCCTGGATAGATGATTTGGTCTAGAATTTAAATGTCCTAGCTTGACAATTACTTCGAAGTCATACTCTTTGAACATCAATAACTATTGACAAATATTGCCCCTAACACAAGCTTGTTGACCAGGTACTTCAAAGAATAATTATCCGTGAACATTTTGAAGTGTGCACCCAATAGATAGTGTCTCAATTTTTGTAGCGCATATACCATTTCCAACCCTTCGCGCTTTGTGGTGGAGTAGTTCCTCTCCACTTTAGGAAACTTCCTGCTTGCAAAAGCTACAAGGTGATCAATATCTCCTTCTCCAGGTTGTGCTAACATAACTCCCATTAGGGGAATTTTGAGGTCTAAAATGGGCCTCCTAAGAAAATTATAAAATAATAGTGGAAATAATAAAAGAAGATTTGATGACATCATCAAATTTTAGAGGGAAAAAAGAAAAAACTACTTTTTCAACTCATATTTTCAACTTATCTCCCAAATTTTTTACTCAAATTTCGAGCGAGAGTACTCATTGGATGAAAAAATCAATTCCTCATCTAAGGAGTACCCATGTTGCATAATTTCGATGGACCTTGCTACACGAAAAATGAGAAATACATGAAAAACGTGATTGCAATCACGTTTTTTCATGTTTTTTCCCGTAGAAGAGTCCATCAAAAGTATGCAACATGGGTAATCCTTGGATGAGGAATTAAATTTTGTATCCAACGAGTGCTCTCGGTCGAAATTTGAGTAAAAACTTTGGGAGATAAGTTGAAAATATGAGTTGAAAAAATAGTTTTATTATTTTAATATTTTTAATGTTTTTACCCTTTTACTTAAAAAATGGTGAATCACCCCCATGGTTGACAGCATCTTCTTGAATCTTATTGGTTATTATAAAGTTTAATTTGGTTGTACATTTTTCTTAGGAGGCCCATTTTAGACCTCAAAATTCCCCTAATGCAAATCTATGCAGGACACATCAACGTGTACATGAAATTCCTTCTTCCAATATGAGAAGATGAGAATAGGCACAATCACCATCTTTTATTTTAGGACATTGAGGCTCTTTTGACAATCATCATCCGAGCAGAACTTGAAATCTTTCTTTAATAATTTCTCCATTAGTGCACTGATCCACGCATATGCCTTAATGAAATTCCTGTAGTAGCCTGTATGTCCAAGCATCATGCGTATTTTTTCTACACTCTTTGGGGGTTCCAAGTTGATGATCACATCAATCTTTGAAGGGTCTACCATCAATCTATATTTTTACACAATATGTCCAAAAAAAATACCATATGGTACGCAGAAAATGCACTTCTTCGGGTTTAATGAGATCTGATAATTTCTGCATGTATCTAGCATCAAGCACAGAATAGAGAAATGCTTATTTAACAGGAAAAATACTATACAATCGTCAAAATATACTTCCAAGAACTTGTGGATATATTCTTTGAGATATGCAACAATAACCCTCGAAAATATAGTCGGCGGGTTCTTTAAACCAAATGGTATGACAATGTACTAAAAGGACACCCACTCAGTAGCGAAGGTGGTCTTGTTGCTATCTTTCAGTGCAATCCTGATCTCATGATACCTTAAGAATCCATCAATAAATGATTAATATTCCTTCCCACCAACATTTTCCAATACTTCGTCTGTGAATGGTGTTGGAAATGGATCATGGACACATGCATCATTCATCTTGCAGAGATCAACACAAATCCTTATCTTTCCCTTAGTATTATTTTCCTGGACCATCACAGAGCTAACCCCTTCATACTCCTTGAATGGTTCAACGATGCAAGTAGTTAGTGTCAATATGTTCAGTGATCAAACATGTTTTTTTTTTTCAGTTTATTTTCTAGTAGTCCTAGGTCAATTTTTTTTCTTTTCAAACAAGTTTTCAAATAAATTTTGGTCATTGCATATGGTCTAGATCAGAAATTATTCTCCCCTCATTCCATATGTGTCCATCATCATCTCAGAGGTCATGTCACTCATTGTCATTTAGAGTCTTAGGTCAGTTACTCCATCTCCATCTAGGTCTATTGTCTAGGTGTCCTTGTTTTTCCGTTGAAAATTCCAAATATGTCACCAAAAGGGCAAACAAGACTTCATTTTCATCATATCAGTCTTTTAAATGGATTTAGCATAGTTAGGGGAATAAATTAAGACAATTCGTCTTATTTCAAAACTTATTTCATTGTCAAATTGTTCCAAAAAGGAAAAATTTTCCTCAAAGTTTTTGGTTTCACTAAAATACAAAAAGTCATTTTAAGATGTTATAAAGAGGAAAAATAAGGATTTTTAAACTCATTTTGTCTTTTCATTTTTGGTAGAGCTCCTGTCTTACCTTCAGCATTGATCCGTTATTATTAAGGTTTGGAATAAAATCAAGAAAACGATGCCAAAAAGCTTCTGCTACGCATCTAGAAGGTTGTGTTATGCATCTAGAAGGGTCTCCTACACATTTGTGAGTGTGCTACGCTTTTGGGTTTTTTCTCCTAAATCACTCATCTAAACTCCAAATTCACTGTACAAGGTTTCTACAGCTTCTACAACAGTAATTGGACACCTCACATCCTCCTCAAAGTTAATTTATCAAGAATGGAATTGGTTTTCTTGTTTACCTTTTCTCCCACTACGTTTTTATATTTTCCTATCATTGAGTGCTTTTAGTGGAATAAACCCTAACCCTGTCATTTAAAACCCTCATACACCTTTCACAGGCCCTATCCTATCATTCCCCACCATCCACACCCTCCCTAAGCATCATTTCCATCAAACCCTAATTTCTTACTACTTTTCCATTGGAAAAACAAGAAATTCCTGTGTTTTCCTAATTTAACCACCTCCATCATACCCACTTCACCAAATTTCACTTATACTCTGAAGCTAAAATACAACCATACCTCCTAATTTTTTTGACGAATTTATCTTGGCTTCATTACCCTTCACCTCACCCTCGAAACCTACTCTATCCTCGTCCTTTGTTTTTCAAAATTAATTGCACATACCCACTACATCCTAAACACCTAGGGTTTATCCTTCTGATAAAAATTATGGAGGGTGAGAAAAAAATACACAAAGGAGGGGGCCACATCTAATTTTAGCCCTCCAGCTTTCAATAATTCAATGCCTCACCTTTTATCAAAAGATGCTTTGAGAGGACAGGATGCTTTAGATTCTATGAGAAAATCATGGAAGAAGGATGTCATATCCAATTAATAAGCTTATTTGTCACTAGTTTCAATATGGGAAAGGCCATAATTGTAGGTGTAGAGTTAAAATTATCAGCAGATGTGATTTCTTCAGCAACAAGTATACCTAGTCATGGAAAAAATTGGTTTAAGGGCATGGACATAGACCTTGAAGATTACAAATGATTCCTCAAACCTCATGCTAGAGAGAAACCTTAGTAAAATTTCCCTTTCAGGCACCTCCTTAACAAATATGCTCCTTTTATGAGGTTAATTATTAGATATTTCACATGTTAAGGGAGATTCTCAAGGTTGTACAGGTACCATATCAGATTATTGATGCACTTTACCTCTACTAAACCACTTGACTTGCCAAATTAATTGTACAAAAGTTTGCTTAGAATGACTGAGAAGGTTCATAGTAGAAACAAATATCACTATCCAAGTCTATTCCACCATGTCCTAGTCAAAATCATTGTTTTTCATTATCTCTCATCCATCAACATGACTTGGAAACCTTCATGGAGAAAGAAACAGTAGTGCTCACCACTAATCCTCCTGTTCTGCATAACATACCATCACCATCAGTGTCAACACAACCAATGGAGTTTAGATCTTCCTGCATGAAAACTCATATTTCGAAGGCTCCTAGGGTTTTTGAGGCAACTCACACTTGTGATCATGGAAAGAGACGGGTATTTGCTACCAAATCCATCAAAAGTGTATCTACACTTGGTACTATAGCTAAGCAAAGAGAAATAGAGGAGAAACCACTCATGCATCAGATTGAATCACCATTGCACCAACATGATGAACAGGTGCCCATAGATGTTGAGATGGTAGAACAATTTAAGGATAAATAATCTGAATAAATAATTAAAGAGAAATATGAGGAAATAACAGAGCCGAGGGAGGTGCTCTCAATTGCAAATTCTCAAATTACTTTCTTGAACAAGAAAATATTCAATTAAAGGTAAAATTTCTCCTCCAAGACAAAATTAAAGTACATGTTGATGTATACAAAATCTAGGGCAAAGAGATTTTAGGTGATGATGAGCTGGAGGATGCAGAGGTTGAAACAAAAAGAAGAATACAAAGGACAATGGGCCTCAAAAATGTGCTTCAGAGAGAAAGAGAATCAGCAACTCCTAAACTACATTGGCAGACCATTGATGAGTTCATTCTTGATGAAATCAACTAAGATAGAGGGTATTGGCTTGATATGGTCAATGGTAACCTTGAGAAGCCATTGAATAAAGGTAAGAAGAACAATAACCTCCAGAGGCATATGGCCAATCATTATTGCACTAGGAACAAAATTTCACAAATCAGGCTCAAACAGGTGAAAAAGAAGCTTAAAGAGGCACAAATGAAGCTTAAGGAGAAAGAAAATTTAGAGCTCATTGTTGAGGAATCTATGGCTTTCTAGCCCATCCTCCATAGGTATTATAAAATAAAATGGGTCACTTTTGACCACTTTTTGCATTTTTGGTGATTTTTGCACTAAACTAAAAATTCAACCTCTAGAGATGCATAGTGCCAAGGCGATACGATTTTCCTAGGGCACCTAAATGATGAATGGCTTACATGGCTGGATGAATTTTGATAAATAAATCATAGATCAAGAACTGTTTTTTCATGACAAGCTCTAGTTTTTCATAAAAAGCCAAAAAACCACCAGTGGTCTATGCCTCTGCCATTGTTTTTGACATGGCGCTACACATCTGGAGTAAGGTTGGGATAATCAAATTTTGGAGGCCTTCCAATGGGTGGTGTTTCAAAATTAAAGATGTTCTAGAAACTAGACACATAGGGCTAGTTGACCTATCTTCCATATTTTTATTTGGAGTCCTAAAAGTCCCTTAAATTTAGCTGCAAAGTGGCGCTACGCATCTGCAAAATGGTGCTATGCATCTACAAAGGATTCCTCAAGACACTTGTCAAGCCCAGAAACAGTCATATTTTCGAGGTTTTTTTGTCCTTTAAACTGGAATTGGAGTAATTGAGTTGGTTTTTGCCTCTTATCATGAGGAAATATGTAATTTAATGTGGGGGACACTCACTCCTAGTCTTTAGCTGAATTTGAGGGAATGGTTTGTAACCTCCCTAGATTCTAGGAAGTGACTCATCTTATGTAATTATGATTCATTTTGGATGGGATTTCGACCCTATGAGGTGTCATTGTTCATATTTTCTATAAGTAGACCCACTTTAGTCTTTTCTTGGGTTGGATAGTTGTTTTTTGTAGTGGAGCTATTGTACAAGCCTTTTGGAATGAAATCAAAGATAATGTTGCAAAATTTGTGTTGAGAATCCTGTGGTATGCCTTGGAGCATTTGTTCTTTCTCTGTATGTTTATCATATCATTTTGAATGATATGTTTTCCTCTTTTATATGCATGCTTCTATGTGTTTATCTTGTTGTTCTATAAGAAGAAATCATGCATATGTCTATGTTCTTCTAAATGAATGAATTCACCTCAGTGCTCATTCATATTTTCTATCATTGCATCCTATACAAAATGGAAAAATAAACATGATTTCAAGCTACCTACTCGATCTCATCCACATTCTCTGCAAATTTATCTTGAATTCAGAACTTAAACCCTAGACCTGGTCTCCTTACTACCATTCCTATCCAGCACACAAAAATCAAACAAAAACCCTACTTGTTGAGCTTACATATCTAGCCTAAGATCATTAAATACCCAGTCATTTAATTAACTACAAAGTGAAATTGAGAGAGCCCTATCTGGTCCTGGTAGGGCTATCTACCTGACCTAAAGCCTGGTTTGTGGTTACATTCCTTCAATCCCACTCTTAGCCTTGGGAAGTTGGGGGGAGTGATAATATTTTTGGCACAATTGCCGGGGAGCAATTGCAAAACCTTCCCTCGGAAAATTTATTTAGTTCACTAAAGGTTAGACTTGTGGGTGACAAGTTATAGCATTTGAAAAAGGTTGAATTCTTAAATTTGAGCAAAAGTCCAAATTCCAATCTAAGCTAGCTCTTAAAATACATACTAGGTAAAATCCAGACCCAAATCCCTCACCAATTTTTAATGACCATGAGAGTATTTTAAGAAAGAAAAAAACCAAGTCTCAAAAAGTTGGAAAGGCTATTCCTCCACTTGTTAAATCAAATTCCTTGTCTACGAGATTTTCTTCAGAATATTTTTCCTATAATTATAAATTCAAAACATCTTTGTTCAGGTCTAAACCTAAAACATTTCTTTCAGAAACTATCTTTGATCCTATTGATTTTGACACCTTGGTACCATTTGTTTAGTCTTCTTATTCCGACATTGATAGTGAAGTCTGGTCTAATTTATACAAACGTAAAGGCTTGGTGGATAAGTTTCAAGAAACATCAAACAGAGCTTATTTCCAATGCCATTAGTAGGGTTTTGTTTCACCGCCTATCATTACACCTTCTAATACAACTAAATCATCATCTCTTCCTTTCATTCCATCATTACCTCTGCAAGTTTTCACTCCATAAACAACTTTACAACCCCCTACATTAATCATGGCTAGATCCGCTCCATTGATCTTACCCCAAAAACTCATTGCACTACCTCAGAATTATGATAAAATATTGCCCCCTTTTTTATGGAAAATCAGAGGTCACTTCTTACCAACACATTGTCAAAGTGGTCGATTTCATAGATCTTGAAGAGATTGACAATGATGACGTCAAGATGCCCATCATAGCACAAAGTTTCTTATGAGATATTAAAAAATGGTTCTGCTCTCTCACATATGGTTCAATAGCTACTTCACAGAAGTTGATTGACTTGTTCATGACAAAATGGGAGGAGAAGAAGAATCCATTGCAAATCCTAGCTGAATATGATGCCTTCAAAAGGAATCCCATGATTTATTTGAAGAATTTACAACTATATTCAAAAAAAGATATGATTCAATTCTTGGGAATATCAAGCCTCCCCCAAGCCTCGC
The DNA here is from genome assembly GCA_034641835.2 of Pinus albicaulis. Taxonomy (NCBI): domain Eukaryota; kingdom Viridiplantae; phylum Streptophyta; class Pinopsida; order Pinales; family Pinaceae; genus Pinus; species Pinus albicaulis. The sequence goes on from CM076580.1 coordinate 816,939,686, forward strand.
TTTACTTCATTACCCTGATGGTTTTGATATTTACATGGCTTACCAGTTGAGGGAAAGAAATCCATCAACTCTTGAAGTCAATTTGATCATCAAGAATTCAAAAATAAAGACAGAGAAAAGGGTCACCATAAAAGAGGAAACGTCTACTTCATCTGAGGGAAATATCGACACCTTGATCAAAACCATGGAGAAGATGATGGATAAAATGTCCATCTTTGATAGAAAAGCTAAACCCTCCATTAGAAATCCCAATTTCAAGGGTCAAAATTAGAAACCTTAGTATAGGATCAAGCAAAGGGAACAGAGGGCTCAGGATCGGCAAAGTCAGCAACAAATTCACACTCCATTTCAACAAAACTAAACTGAAGGCCCTCGTGAATAATATGAAGAAGAAATTTCTGGTGAGAATCATTTATTTGAGGAAAATCAACAACCTATTTTCCTCACTGAAGAAGATCATTTTTCTGCAGAAATTTATGCATCAGACGATCAACAATACATCTTGTCAAAATATGACATGGGGATATCATAATTCTTTTACTCAAGTACAGAGGCAGTATTGTTTGAGGAGTATGAATGTTCCTATAACCTCGGATCAGAAAAAACAAATTTCTCAAATAGATGCTCATCATAAAGAAACCGACATTCTGAAGCAAATCAAAGACAAAGGACCTATTTTTCCTAATCATGCTAAAGGAAAGGAAGCTTATACTAGTGGTCAGAATAAGGATAAATAAGTACAATATGGAGGACAGAAGAAGGATATTTCATACAAAGATCAACTCAAGAAGAAAGATGCATTATTGAAAGGGGTAGAAAAAAATTCTTCTCTTTTTACTCTTGAAAATGAAATCGCAAAGTTGAAAGTTTCCATTCTTCTAACCAAAATAGTCAATAATGAGAAATATAAGTTTAAAGTAGATAATCTTCTTAGGGTGGATCAAATTTCCGAAATGGTTAATGTGAGAGATGATCACCTGAAACTTCTATTTGGTCTTGTTTTTTATGGTGATTTATAAGATAGTGAGGTTCCTCCATTTTATCTTAGCCTCAAAATCCATGATTTTATCCTCCATAATGCCATGCTTGATTCTGGAGCTTCTCATAACCTTATGCCTAAAGCCATTATGGATAGATTAGGATTGGATATCACAAGAACTTACCATGATCTTTATTCATTTGATTCAGGGAGGGTGAAATTTCTTGGTCTCATTAAGGACCTAGTGGTGTCTTTAGAGAAAATCCCAGGCAATAATGTCCTTATGGATGTTGTCGTGGTTGATAGCCCTCCCAGGTATGGAATTTTTCTCTCCCGGTCATGGGGATAAAAGCTTAGAGGTACCTTGTAGATCGACTTTTCATATGCTACAATTCCCATCTTTTTGCAACTCAAAACACTATACCGAGAAAGTAAAATGAAGTACATGATAAGTAGCAAATAAAAGCCTAATAATCACCCCATACATGTTGTTCACACTTATTTAGATTCCTTAATCTTATTCAATGATGAATGTTCAATGTATTCAGAATTTTTGATTGAAGAGAAAACACAAAATTCAGAATTTTCAAATTCTATTTTAGAAAAATCAAGAAAAGAGGCCAAGTGGTTTGGAACCAAGTGCATCAGCTCAAAACAGAAATGAAACAGTGAAATAAAAATAACCTTTTGGTACAATAGAACTCTCCCAAGCAACAAATGAATTTCATTCATCCGATTTGTAGCTTCCTAGTGAAGAAAGTGGTTTGTGGACCATGGACTTCGATGGAGCCTTGGAAAAGGAAGGGGTTGGCATTAGAGTGTGGATTCACAACCCTATAAATCAGTCACTTAACATTCCTCCCAATGTTTGAATGTCATCTTACAAGTTGGCATTCGGTTGTTTGAACAATGAAGTAGAGGATAAGGCTTTCATAGCTGATCTAAAAATTCTCAGAAAGTTAGGTGCCAAGAATTTTTTTGTGTATGGCGACTCCGAGCTGGTAATAAAAAAAGTCAAAGGGAAATACCACGCCAAGCATCCTAGGATGCCAGCTTACTGAAATGCAGTGTTAGATATTCTCAATACATTCACTGAGTATAATTTTTCATTGATACCAAGGGACAAATTTTTTATTGCTGATTCTCTTGCTACTTCGGCCAGCATGTTTAAAATTCCATTGTATCCTAATAAGATGTATGAGATAAACGTAAAAAACCACCCTATTGTTCTAGATAATGTTCATTATTGGCAAGTCTTTCAAGATGATAAACATATCAGCAACTTCTTACAGACATAAGAGGAATTTGTGAATTCATAAATGGATAATCAGTTCTACGAAGATAACCAAGAATTCCATGGATTAGAAATGCAAGTACTTCAGCTGAAAGACAAATCCATTCCAATAGTTCTAGTGCCTTTGGAGGATATTTTTTATCAAGATGATGTTGCACACAAACCGACCATGCTACCAATAGAAGTGGGAGTGGAAGACCTCAATCTTGGCACTCCTAGAAAGACAAATATGGTCAAGATTCTAAAATCCTTGAGCTCAGAGATGAAAGGTAAATGTGAAACCCTCATGTCTCCATTTTCTGATATATTTTCTTACGAATATTCTGATATGAAAGTGTATGATAAGATTATAATAAAACATACAATTCCCTTAAAGCCAGATCAAAATCCTTTTCGCCAGAAGTTAAGGAGAATGAATCTTGAGTTGCCGCCCTCCATTAAAAAAGAGGTAAACAGATTATTTATTGTTGGTATTATAGTTCAACTTCAATTTCCAAATTGGATGTCTAGTTTAGTGTCAGTAAGGAAGAATATAGGAGAGATATGTTTGTGTATATATTTCATAAATATGAATAAAGTGTTGCTGAAATACAATTATCCATTACCAAAGATGGATCATATTCTGAAAATGATACTTGGATCTTCTAGACTTTCATTGTTGGATGGATATTATGGGTACAATCAAATTTTAGTACACCCAGATGATCAGGAAAAGACATCCTTTACAACACCATGGGGCACCTTCATGTACGCAAAAATTTCGTTTGGATTAAATAGTGCAGGGGCGAATTTTCAGCGAGTAATGGATATTTCTTTCGCCAATGAAAATGATGTATTTTTGGTCATATAACTTTATGACATCACTGTTTTTTCCAAGACAGATGAGAATCACCTACAACACTTGAAAACATTTTTTTAGAGATGTAGAAAGTTTGGCATATCGCTAAACCCAAAGAAGTGCCTTTTTACTATGGAGGAAGGTACATTTTTGGGCCATATCATATCAAAAGATGGTATACGGATAGATCCTTCAAGGATTGAAGCAATTCAGACCTTGGAATATCCTAGGAGCAAGAAGGAAATCCAGTTGTTCAATGGAAAAATTATTTTTTTAAGAAGGTTTGTTCCCAATATTTTTGAACACTTGAGGCCAATTACTGATATCTTGAAGAAATATAGTGAATTAAAATGGTCTTAAGAGGAAAAAAACTCATTCAATCAAGTTAATTTGGCTTTATCTCACGCTCCTATTCTTATTAGTCCATATTACACAATTGATTTCATAATTATTTCATTTTCTTGAGAGCATACTCTAGTTGTTGTCCTTATGCAAAAGAAAAATTAGAACACAGAGAAACCCATCACCTTCTTCATTAGAACAATAAGAGACGCAGCCTTGAAGTACAATATCATTGAGAAACATGCTTTGGATTTAGTTAAAGAATTGAAGGACTTCCGGGTCTATATTATCCACTCTCCCAGTATTGCTCGGTTGACCATCCCAAGGAGATTTCCTTTCAATTATTTCTAGTCTATCTCCTAGCCTTTCCATCCCTTTAATAATAGCATCCAGTTTCTTTTCAAAAGCTGAGGGTTCTTCGTTTAAAGGCATTCTTCTTTCAATTATGGCTTTAGCTCGTCTAGCTATCAGGTTGGCTTCAACACTAACAGCTATACTTTGCATATCTTCTAAGGTTTGAGGAGATCTTTCCCTAAGCTAATACGCCATTTCAAAATCAAATCCATCAGGGAATTTGATTAATGCTGAATATAGAGGAGGTCTAAGGTTTTGGGGAATAGAATTGTAAACATCATTGAACCTGGTGCAGTAATCTTGCACAGTCTCTTATGGTCCTTTCTTTAGATTTCCATAGTCTGATAAGATTTGAAGAGGATCTTTCTTCTTTTCCCATCTGTTTAAGAATATTCTATAAAGAGCTTGTAAGTCAGTGACACTATTTTCAGGAAGGGATCTAAACCAGGTTCTAACTTCTCCAGTAATACTTTGAACAGATATTCTCATTCTCACATCATCAACATCTATTTCATAAATTTCGATATAATCAGTCATCCTTTTAGTATGTTGTTGTGTAGTGTAGGTACCAGAACCATCAAAGGGAGTGATTTTACTTTGGTAGTCTTGGGGCATAGCCCCTAAATTAGATGGTAATGCCAAAGGAGCATATATGTCTGCCATTGCAGGAGGTAGTGATGAAATAACAGGTGAGGTTGGTCTGTGAGTGGTGGATGGACGAATAGAAGGGGTAGTTTGAGGTTGAGATGTTTGTTGAAATGTTGATGAACTTGGAGAGGGTGAAGTGATCACAGAAAGATTTGATGTTCTTTCAGAGGTAAGCTCAGATTGTATGGAATCTCGCAAATGTTTATCAAGATGTGAAGTAACAAATTCAAATTGTAAATCTTCAATAAATACTGGGTCTAGAACCAAATTGGACAACTCAAATTTAGAAAAATTTACAAATAAAAAGGTTTCAAATTGCTCGTCAAAAGGTTCATCCTCAAGGTAAATCCACTTCACAGGGCATGATATTGATCTATAGAGAGGTCGAGAACTACCATAACTTTCTTGGATTTCCTGTCTCCTAAGAATTCTAGGGATCAGATTAGGATTTTCAAACACAGGCGGTGGATTTGGATCAGGATTAGCCCTGGTGTAATGAGTCCTTTCTGAAGCCAGGTTTCTAGATGATTTTCTTTTTTTGGTTTTTTGTCTAAATGGAATGAACAATACAACTTCGAAAATTTCTTTAAAAAATTTTAGATATTGGATTTAAATTTTCTTAAAGACTTATTTGACTAGAGGAACTGATCAAATGTTTGAAACCAAATGTTTAGTTCATAAAATAGACCAGAGATAGACTGAAGCAACATTTATTTACCTATGCAATTGCAGAGCAAAAGCAGTTCAAAGGCTACCTGGCTTACTTTAGGCTCCGTCTGTAGTTTATAAATTAAACAATAGTAACAATAAAATTCTTCAGGTCCCCAGTGGAGTCGCCACTATGTTATCACTCATATTTTCCTTGAAGTTGTAGGGAAAAGGAAAGTGGTCTGAGGTAACCACAAACAAACTTTTAGATACAGAATCTAGCCAATCTATACCCAGAGAGGGTTCTCTCTTTAAGTTTTAGCTTTGTTTTGAAAGATATTAGGTTAGTTATGACATTCCAAGGATTTTGATTGAGTTTGGGTGATGATATTCTATAACAGAGGGTAAGACTCAACAATTTAGGCCATTGGGCTAATGGAGTCAAAGAAAGATGGCTTAACTGGATTAAGTTTCTTAACAAGAGATGGTTTCACAGGGCAAGGTAATCAAATAGGGAACAATTAAAAGATTTAAGATGAATGGAATGAACTCGAAATGGGTGAAGGGAAATTAAGAATCCTTCAACATATTCGAAAGAGGGAATTTGAATGATTATCAATAAAGAGAAATTAATAATTCTTTACTAAATAATCAAAATGAATAAACTAGAAAACAGGAGCAATTAAGAATTCACTATTTAAGCTAGTTCAAAAGAAAAAATTAAGAATAACAACGATTGAAAACAGATTGCACTTAAGCACTTTCTGAATTATTCATTTTCGTTTATCATTCAGATATGAAACACAGATGGTATAATAAACAAGTATAAAACTCTAAAACATAAGAGATAGATGACTTATTGATCCGTTTTCTGACTCAAGAATCCTGTGAAAAGTATTTTGCATCAATTCCTTATCCAGCTAGCCATACGAGATTTGGCCAACAGTGCTTTATTCCAAAATAATCAATGTTACAACAAAGTCTAAGAATCCACCCCCCAATACTCCAATTGAGGGAGTATTTATACAAAAAATTATAAGAAATATCTCATAACAAAGTGAGATATAATTTAGGATGACTCATGAATATCTTACAATAAAATAGAGACAGATGGTCTCGTAGATAAGAGAAAAGATAACCGATGTTGTGTTGTTCCCTTTTTTTATGAATGTGCTGGAGGTAGGCCCTATGATTTGGCTTGTTGCTATCATCTTTAGTAATTCTGTGCTGGCTGCTCTATTTTACTGATACTATTTACTTGTATTGATACACTTTTACCTCTGTTTGATCTCTTTTTATTCTTTTTATCATGACCTACTGTAGTAAATAATCAAAAATTCATGCAAGGATAATTTTTACAAAAAGTATAAAATCTCTTCCCACCATTGTGTTTCTGGTATTCTGGTTCTTTGAAGCTTCCTCAGAGTTTCATCAGTCTCTGTATATCTGAAGAAAGTAGGTTGAATTGGGAATAAATTTTTTACCTCATGTTCGAGATAAAACAAATTTTCCAAACTATCATGAAGAATTTTTCCTGTAGGCAATGTTTTTGCTACTGATGAACTGGTCGATGAACTGGTCTGGTTGTCAGCATACTTATTCAATTTTTCAACATAGTTTTCCAGGCTCATTAGTTTATCATCTAAAACTAAAGGACTTGGTAATCCTTTACTCTGCAAAATATCCAATCTCCTTGTAAAGGCATTGATTTATTCCTGCATATCAGAGCATCTTCTTTCTAGATTCTGCATCAGAGTTCTTTTAGTAAAAACTTTTTTTATCTCCAAAATTGTTCATGTTCTGTCTTGGATGCCTAGTTATTCAAGTTGATATATGTTCTTGGTATTCAAAAATTGTATAAGCTCATTGGCTTCCTCAAGCATGTTTCCTAATTCTTCTCTTGCCTTTATAATTTCTTCCAAAGCCAATTTAATTAAATCATTCTGCTCATACATTATTTGGATTGATGGCCAGACATCTTTTATTGACTAAATGATGTTGGTCCAAATAATTTCTTTGATTTCTCCCAAAGGTTTCTCCAATGTGAGATCCCTTTCTAATGTTCTCACCAGTTTTTCTAATATGTTGATCTCTCTTGTCTTTTCTACAACACTCATCTTTGAGAGATCATATTTTTGTTCTAAGGTGATAAACTGTACCTTTGTTTTCTGGAGCTTTGTCACCTGGAGTTTCAATTCCTCCATTGATTTGATTAATTCTTCAGTGCTTAAATTGGAAGTGTTTCCCTATGATAATTCTGCTGACTAACCTGTTGTTGTTGTACCTGTAATCACTTCTGTTGTAGATGCTGGGATGTTTTCCTGCTTGTACTTTAATGCCTTTTCAAGTTATTTTTCAGTCTCATTCAGTTTCAAGAGAAAATCCATCAATTCTTCATCAGAGTTTTGCTTTATGATTTCTGCAGTTTGTGGATGCCTTGAAGATGGAAACTTCAGCTGTTTCCTTAAGGCCGCAATATCATCATCTTTCTTTTTAATCAAGGTTTCTATACCCTTGACATCTTTGGGATTATGACCCAATCCAATAATTATTTCTTCCAAAGTATTTATCTTGTTGTCCTTAGCCTGGGAAGAGGCTTTTTCAAGATGCAATTGAGCATTAGTATTCTCCAAGTAATTCTGTAATCTTTGGGCCACCATTGATTTATCAGTCAAAGTTGAGTAAATCATCTCTCTAGTTTTTTTGTGCAGCTCAATTTGATCCAGAGGATGAATATCCTTTACCATGACTTCAAAATTTGTTCTGACATAGTCTGCAGCTATTTGAGTTTGCTGCACTTTGGGTTTGAAATGACTCATCACCATTTTACCCTGCTGGATGTCATAGGCTGACATCAATCTATGTTGATTTTTAGGAGCCATCTTCAAATATTGATTATAGACTTGAAGTCTTAATGGATCATTTCTAGCCTTTATATTCATAAATGTCTTCTTAATATCCCAAGAATTTTTTACTGGTGGTTTGAAGGAAGATACTTCTGCACTTTTTTGTCCTTGTAGCTCTTTTCTCTGTGAATTAGTGGATGTCCCACTGATTGTGCATGTTTGATGACTATCTACCTCTTCTCTCCTTTGACTGTCAGGGGTTTCTTGAACAAATTCTACTTCTGAAAGAGGATTTAATCTTTGTTTTTTGACATCAGTTTGTTCTGAAGATCCATTGATAGGGGTAGCTGTTTCTGCATTTCTCTTCTTACCTTTTTCTTCACTGAGAGGAGTTTGAAAAATTGAAATTTATGCCACATTGATCTGAGTAGGAGAAGTCTGTATTTGAGCCTGTTCCTTGGAAGTTTCAGGCTGCTCTGTCATTGTGAATTTTTTTGTGACTTGTGTATCAGTCTCCTTTTCCTTCCCTTTGGATGCCACTGTGGCTAGTGCACTGATTCCCTGCAAATTTTGTTGAGAGGTTCCAGTAGAGGAAGAACCAATTCCTGGTCTTTGCACCTGCCCAAAAGAATCCAGGTCAAGTATTTTCTCAAGATCTTTCATAACATTTTCAACACTGACCTGTTCACTATCTTGTTCTATTAAGGTCCCTTCCATCCATTCATCCATATTTGCAAATTGTTCAATCTCTGGAATTCTATGGCGAAGGTATGGTGACAATTTGTTTTTAATTCTCTTATCACAAATAAAGCTATTTGGGTCATAAGGTACCCAGTAGAAACTTTTTTTCAATTTGAGATAATCTTCTAGCATTATTTCAGCTTCTTTTCCTGCATCTATAGAATTACAAACAAAAGGACCTAATTGACTCTTAATTCTGAGCTGAGCTTTCTTCTTTGCATTGCAAAAATGGACTATGTCTGAATTTATCATCTGTCTGAAATATTCTAAGGCAAAGAGCCTCATTGGGACATAGTTTGGTAACTTGAAAGGACATAGCTCACACCCATATATTCTAATTTCCGTATGATTTTGGTATAGGTACCAATCACCTATCCTGTATTGCTTGGAAAGTTGGAGAATTTTCTTGATATCATTATTGACCCTAGGAGGGGAGACTCCTGTTAATAAGGTGGTTTCAGGGTGCAAAAATAGGTCAATGAACTCATTGTAAGAATAAGGAGAATCAGAGGAATTATGGGAGATTTCAGACAAAAAAATTACAGACCTAGGATTTCCTTTGGTAACAAGTTTCATGACATGGAAAGGGAAACTATCTGATCGATAGTAAAGCATGAGATGGTATATAACAGTGGAATATTTGAAAACTTTTTCATCTTCCAATCTCATGAACTAGTCATGAATTTTATCAGCAATATAGGAAGCAAAATCATATTTGACAGCAGGGGGTTGTCCAGGGGTGAAAATTGACAACAATACTAGGGTTAACTTATCAACATATTCACTAGTGTTGAAACCCATTGCAGAAGATATCATATTCAAAATGAGTCTGCCCATATCTGTGAAAAATGTTTATCCATAAGGAGGTGGACCTTTGGGTTGATGTTCTGGCAACATGAACGTTTGGCAGAGGCGATTTAGCTCTTCTTGGGATAAATTGGTCGATTTTTCAAGTAAATCTCCCATGGAAAGGGGAGTTAGGGCTTGACTAGGCTGAAACTGTAACATTTCGTTGATAGACTGAGTAGTTATTGGGAAAAGGACGGTTTGACTCGGGGACATGACTTCTCGTTGATTGGGATCATAATTGGCATGGCAGTGATAGATTATTTCAGGAAAAATGCGGACTGAGGGTAGAAGATACATCGGAAGATTAGATTCCCACAGTCCAAAAATGTCAGAGCCGTTCAGGTAACTATCTCTGCATTGGAAAAAAATTCTGAGAGGATTTTCACTAAGGATGAGGTCTTTAATTTGAAAATCCCTATCTGCTAGAGGGAGATAGTCCAAATCTCTATGAGGGGCATTCAGAGGTGCAACATTCAAAGCTACCAGAATTTCCATTTTTGGTTCTTGTGGATTTAGAAAGGAATTCAAGTTTTGATGGAAAAAAAGGAAAATTACAGGTCTGGGAATTTTTAGGAGTAGGAAAAAGACCAAATTGAACTGTGTTTTAGTCTTTTCCTATGGAATTAAAACAAAAACCCATATTTGCAGAGTTCAATGGGAATTTGGGTAAATACCTATTTTTCAGGAAATGAACAGTGACGAAAATAGGTGCAGGCAACGGTGGATGAATTCTGGATTGTTCGACTACAATTTTCTCAGCAAGGTGGTGGTTGACAGTCTTCGATAGTTGGTTTTGGAGTTTTTGCATGAGACACTAGTCGCTGCACGAAATAGTGAAAATGACGTTGGTTTATTCGTTTTATTTACAAAGTCAAAGGTTGGCGGGTTTTTTATTTTTTATGTGGATGACGTCAGCGAGTACGGTTGTTTTGTCATGGGAGGTAAGCGGTAAGCGGTATACATCGCATCGCTTTTGGGGACAGGCGGTTTTCAGCGGAGGGTAAGCGATTCCATAGAACTTACGACACGTGGTGTGGCACTATTCAGAAAACCGCTTGGACATCGCGTGTTATCATTTGGATGTGGAGGCACAACGATATGGATGACAGTCGTAGATCATGGATTGGTTGATCGAATGGTCGTCAGGGAGATAAAATAACAGGGAATTAACAGGGCGGGCTCAATGTAATTAAGTATGAATTAATCGCATCAGGGGCATTATCATTGGTCAAGTAGGTTATTAATTAACCATGAGGGTTAATTAATCCCTTTTTTATACGGTGGGGTTTCGGGTTTTTAATTAGTTTGAAATTCAACCAATTAATCACAATTAAAATAGTTATATGGTTATTTTTCAACCAAAGGGGCGGGATAATAATAATTGGGAATTTTATTAAAATAATACGGGAATAGGTGGATTTGTATAGGGATTTTAAATAATAAAGTTAGAAATTAATATGAAAAATGAATGGAAGCGCTAAGTATAAAAACATTAGGTCTATTTAATTAAATAATTCTTGAATGAAAAAGGGTTTTTATAAGATATTGTAAAATTTCCCTAAGTAAAATAGGATTTTACTTAGGAAAAGATTTATTTTTTTGGAAGTGAACGAATGATTTATGAATGCTTTCAAGTACTTAGGCTTTTTCAATTATTGGGCTGAGGGTCCGGTCCCTCCAAAATTCAAGGAAATGCCTTGAGCCCCTCTAATTTTCAAATGCCTTAGTACTTAGGGGAAATTAGTGAAATTTTTAGGGAAAAATGAGAAGGGGAGTTAATAATTTGACTTTGTTTTGCTTGAAATTCTTCCAGTGTAGTGTCTGCCTTTGCACTTGTGACGAAAGTGAAGATTTAACATATCTAGAATCATTATCCATCACATGTAATTCTGCAACAACATCTACCTACCCTACCTACTTTACCCTACCATTTTTTCTTCTTTATTAGGGTGCACTTAGATTGGCAAACCCTTATCACACTTTTTCTTTTACATGTAGAAATCTATCTAATTCTAACCTTATTACATCCAAGGGCTTAGATTAAACTGTTGAAATCCTTTTATTTACTCTACCTATCTAATTTTCTGTCAAGATTAAACAGTTTGTTCAGATTTTATTCTCTATCTCTAAAATATAAATTTGAAAGATGAACTAGCCAAGCTTACACTGTTTGATTGTTCATAAATTGTGGCATAAGATACAAGTTGCACAAAATTTGTTTATTTACATAAGAGAAAAAAGTAGTGGCATTTATACTTGTGCACTTTCCTTGGCCTTTCTTTTGGTGGGGTTCATTTTCTTTCACTTTTTTGGCCATTTTTATTTTTTTCACCCTTTGATTTTTCTTTTAGGGTATACCCTCTTTACATTTTTTTTAATTTTTTTATTTTTTTTAATTTTTTTTTGACAATATGGAAAACCTTTGCAGCAAGAAAAGGTATGAACATATTACATAGCCCATCAAGTCAATCATGATATATGACACCTATTGGTATAGGAGTCTAACGCTGGCTCCACTTGGGGATGGCTTTTCCTGGTGAAAAGTCAAGAACAGTAGGTCATTTTCCCTCAGAATGATTTTTACTAAACTATGGAATCTTCTTCTGCTTGTTGCTTTATTGTATGTATGACAGTGATACTTCTAAAGCTTAGGGCCTTCTCTTCAGGCTTCAACTCTAGCAAGTTACTATCCACTCAAAACTGTGACATTACAAAGGATATAGTATATACATGTTAAAAATTAGAATATCCTAATAAATAGGATCAAAGTAATGTTTCAACATTTGACCATTAACTGGCCCATCTTCAGTTTTTGTACCATCCAAGTTTTTCAGAAAATATGTATTGTTTCCTTATAAAGCATGGATAATATAAGGTCCTTTCCACAGGAAGTCAAACTTCCCATGTTTTCCCTTATCCTCTCTTCTGGAATCCCATCTTAAAACTTTGTTTCCAATTTGGAAATATTTTGTGTTGGTTCCTTTATCAAATATATTCTTTAGTTTCTCCTGCAATACTTGGGATCTCTAATATACTTCCTCTCTGGTTTGCTGCAAATTGATAGTATGATTTATTCTCCTTTGAATATCATTAGGTTGAACCTGAGCTTCTTGAAGTAATTTCATTACAGGAACTCCTAAAGATGAAGGAAATATAGCCTCAATGCCATAGACTAACTCATAAGGCCTGGTCCCAATGGATTTTTTGGTGGTGAGTCTGTCTGCCCACAATGCATTTGTAAGTTTCTTGTGCCAATTTTTCTTGTTTTCCTCCAATAATTTCTTAATAATATTGATGAGACTCTTGTTGGTAGACTCATCTAGTCCATTACCTTGAGGGTAATAGGTTGTGGAATGGCTCAATGTGATATGATATTTGTTGCAGAAACTTATCATCTTCTTAGATTTGAAGGCAGCAACATTATCAATTATGATTTTATCAGGACAACCAAATCTTGATAATATATTAGTTTCTAGGAATCCTATGATCACAGTGTCATTGGCTTGTCTAGAAGGAATTTATTCTATCCATTTGGTAAAATAATCCGTGGCAGTGAGGATCCATTTCTATTGGCCAGAAGAAGGAGGATGGATTTCTCCAATGAAATCCAGGCCCCATTGTTGGAAAGGTTTTTCAGGGGAAATTGGTTTCAGGGGTAAGGGTAATAGTTTTCTTTTGCCTTCAAAGATTTGACATTTATGGCAAGCAGTGACAAATTTATTTACATCAGAAAACAAGGTTGGCCAATAAAATCCAGCCCTTAGGATCTTATCTGCAGTTGATTTCCAATAAAGGTGTCCACCACAGTCTCCTGCATGAAATTCATGGAGAGCCTTGTCAGCTTCATCTTTTAACAAACAATTCAATAGAATACCTTCATGATTTTTCCAAAAAAGAACATTATCTAAAATACAAAACTTTGAATATGTCATCTTTAAAAACCTTTTCTTTGTTCTGGATAACCCTGGAGGAGCTTTCAGGTTTAACAGTACATAAATTATATCAGCATACCAAGGTGAATCTAAGAAGGCCTAGCTAATTTGTGGAGTCACCATCTCCTGCTCATCATCCAGTTGATTAATATCTAGGGCTTGACAATTTGTTTCTGTCATGAGTTGAGCCAATCCCTGTCCCTTTATTAGCTTTAAAGGTTTTATTTCAATATCATACTCTAATATGGTGGAAATCCATTTACCTCTTTTGCCCTCAATTTCATCTTGATTTAAGATGTCTTTGACAACAGCATTTGGTACATAGGCTATCACATGGGAATACAATATGTAGATTCTAAAATCTTTAATGCCTTTTACAAGTGCAAACGCTTGTTTTTCCATGATGTTGTATTTTAATGATGCATCTCTTAGTGCTTTACTAAAAAAGGCTATAGGTTTTTCACATCCTTGATCATCCTTTTGTAATAAAACAACTGCTACAGTGTGTTCTGATGCAAATGAAAATATTATGAAGCCTCTATCAAATTGTGGACTGGTAAGAACTGGTGTTCTGGTCAAAGCTATTTTAATTTATTCAAATGCTTGTTTGGCTTCTACTGTCCATTTAATACTTGAATCCTTTCTTAACATGTTATTATGAAATCTAATTAGTTCAACTAAGCTAGGTATGAATCTTCTCAAAAAATTGATTTTTCCTAGTAAAGCTTGAAGTTCTTTGACATTTCTAGGGTGAGTTATCTGCAATATAGCATCTATTCTAGCAGGATCAATTCTAATACCATATTTAGAGATGATATGGCCCAAAATGTTACCTTCTTCAAGACCAAACAAGGACTTATTTGGATTCAAATTAGAGATACCATATTTTTTGCATTTTATGAATACTTGTCTGAGATGGTGCAAATGTTGTTGATCTGATTTAGAGAAAACAGTTAAATCATCCAGATATATGACAGGAAAATCATGAATTTCTTTTGCAAATGCGATGTCCATTGCTCTTTGGAAGGTTGCTCCTGCATTTTTAAGTCCAAATGGCATTTTAACGTACTTGAATGTGCCCCATGGTGTTGTAAAAGTTGTTTTTTCCTGGTCTTCAGGATGAACCAGAATCTGGTTGTATCCTGAGAACCCATCTAGAAGAGAAATCCTAGAAGCACCTACTACCCTTTGTAAAATGTGATCCATTTTGGGCAAAGGGTAATTATCCTTCAAAGAAACCTTATTTACATTTCTTAAATCAACACATAGTCTGATTTCTCCAGTTTTCTTCCTAGTAGGTACTAAATTAGACGCCCACTCTGAAAACCTAATGGGAGCAATTATCCCTGCTTCATACATTCGTTTGATTTCCTTTTCAATTAAAGGCAGCAGTACAGGGTTGATTCTTCTGAGTTTCTGTTTAAATGGTTTCTGATCTTCTTTCATAGGTATTGTATGTTGAATTATAGAGGTGTCATATGATTTCAAGTCTTCATAACTCTAGGCAAATACATCCTGGAATTCTCTTATTAGTTCGACATATTTTAGTTTTTGATCAGGAGACAAAGATTTAGATAACTTTATCATTTTAGGATTCTCTTTAGTTCCTAAATTATATTCCTCAATATCTGCTTTCAATGGTTCCATCTTTGGTTTATTTGGAATATCATTAGAATCGAAAATATCTTCTAGAGGAGTTAATCCCTTAGGTAAATGATTATCTTTTAAAATAATGATCTCATATTCTTCTTCTATAATCTCATCAACCTCCATTTGTTTGAGGTCCTGCATTTCTTTTTTGGTGAACTTTGTTGGATGAAGCATGTGAATTGCACTTTCTTGTGAAATGTCTATTTCTTATTCATTTATTTGATCAGTTTCAATGATTGTATCTTCATATATGTTACTGTTAGAAAATTCATTTTCTAGAGTCAGGAAACTGTTAATCTGCTCATCACTTGCAAACACTTGCCAATTCTTAAAATTGTCAGGTATGGCTGGTCTGTGTCTAATCTCAGCTGTAAACTGATGATTAGGTTCGAATGGTAATTTACAAGTTTTGGAAAACATTGCAAGACTATGAGCATGTAAGTTTTGTTTTCTTGGGATTTTAGCAAGCTGAGTTTGTAGAAAAGTATTGAGAATTTCTACAACTGTTCCTCTATATTCTCTTAGTCTGGGATCATTTGTTAGAAAGTGTCCTTTGATCTATTGAATGATTAAATCGGAATCTCTTGTGACAAATACTCTAATTTCCCCTAATATTTTAACAAGTTTAAGACCTAGCAAAAGAGCTTCACACTCTGCCATATTATTGGTGCACTTAAAGTTTAATCTTTAGGCATGGCATTCAGCATGATCATTTTCAAGGTTGTGCACCCAAAATCTAGCTCCTGCTCCTAATTTATTAACGGAACCATCAAATTCTAAATGCCAAAGAATTTCATGTTCATAACTGGTATCAGGAGTTTCAGGAACTTTTTTAACAGTGAGATCTGGTTTTTTACTTTCTAGTTTTTCTTGGGTATCTAGTGTTTCATTGTCCTCAGAGATTTCCTAGATTTGAACACTAGATTTTTCATTTGTAATTTCTTTTGGTTCTGCTGCTAGAGCTTCTAATTCAGTGGGAGGATCAATTTCAGCGTTGTAAAGAATAAATGAATCCATATCAGAGTGTACTGAGTAGATGGGGAAATTTTTTGGTTTCTCCTGACTACTGACCACATATTTCATTAAATTTTCTCTGTATAGTCTCTTAGGTTGGCCGAACACTGAAATAATAGCGTATGACATGTCCAATTAAAGAGATCCTTGAAGCTTTGAGCCCCAAGATCTAGATAATAACATGCCATATTTTGGAGGAATATCTGCTACTACTATGTCCATCAGAATTGTTTTTGCAGGGTATTGAACTAGTGAAACACACAAGTCTTTAATTAATCCTAAACATCTCACCTGATTTGAATCAAAAGAAAAGAGATCTTTGTAAGTTCTGGTGATATCTAGTTTTAATTTCTCCATTACAGACTTGGGCATTATATTGTGAGATGCCCCAGAATCAAGCATGACATTATGAAGTATTTTGTCATGTATGTTTAAACTCACATAGAATGGAGGAGTTCATCCACTTCCTGGTTTTCCATTTACTTCACGGCCAAAGAGTAATCTGGGTTGGTCATCAAAAACATTTACTGAATCATCACCTCCAGTAATATTAAGTGATCTATTGATTTTACTTCGGTAGACATCATGTTTAGCTAATTCAGATAATGGAACAACTATTTTTAATTTTCCTACTTCAGCTTCCAGATTAAAAGGTTTTTCAGTCTGAGTTCTTGTATTTCGGAAAGTTAGATTCTCTTTATCTTCTGTGTTTTCGGTATTTTTCTCCTTCTCAAGAGTGGGGTTGTGAGCTGAAGTTGTTTTCGAATCAACTTCTGGAGGTTCCTCTACATTTCCTTTAGAAGGAAGATTATTGGAAAGTTGTCTGTTATTTAGTTGACTATCAAATACATCTTCAATTATTGGGTTAGCAGGATTAGGATCTGACCTAGAAAGAATATGTACAAGGGTAGTATTGGTTTTACCTTTGAGGGGCTGTTTTGTAACTTTCTGTTTACTTGTTTTCGAGACATCAATTCTTCTACTCCTAAGATTATATTTCTTGTGGACTTCATAAATGGTCGTATCATATCCCTCCTTGAAGTCAAATGATTCTCCTGAATGAGTTTGGAATTGTTTAAGAATGTGAGCTTCTTGATCATCTTGGGTCAAGAAAACTTCTGGTTCGTTCTTGCGTCCAGTTAAGTTGTTTATTTGAGCATCTTCAGTTGGTTCATTAGAAGTTGAGGCTTCAACATAATTTTATGGGAATGGAGGCCTAATGTTTTGGTCAAGGCTAGTTTTTCCAGTATTTTGGTTCTGGTTCTTTCTGAAATTTGGATTTCTCCCAGTATTTCTCGGTTGACCATCCCAAGGAGATTTCCTTTCAATTTTTCATACTCTATCTCCTAGCCTTTCCATACCTTTAATAATAGCATCCAATTTATTTTCAAAAGCTGAGGGTTCTTCGTTTAAAGGCATTCTTCTTTCAGTTCTGGCTTTAGCTCGTCTAGCTATCAAGTTGGCTTCAACACTAACAACTATACTTTGCATATATTCTAAGGTTTGAGGAGATCTTTCCCTAAGTTGATACGCCATTTCAGAATAAAATCCATTAGGGAATTTGATTAATGCTAAATCTAGAGGAGGTTTAAGGTTTTGGGGAATAGCATTGTAAACATCATTGAACCTGGTGCAGTAATCTTGCATAGTCTCTTGTGGTCCTCTCTTTAGATTTCCATAGTCTGATAAGATTTGAAGAGGATCTTTCTTCTTTTCCCATATGTTTAAAAATGTTCTATAAAGAGCTTGTAAGTCAGTGACATTGTTTGTAGGAAGGGCTCTAAACCAGGTTCTAACTTCTCTAGTAAGACTTTGAACAAATATTCTCATTCTCACATCATCAACATCTATTTCATAAATTTCAAAATAATTAGTCATCTTTTTAGTATTATGTTGTGTAGTGTAGGTACCAGAACCATCAAAGGGAGTGATTTTACTTTGGTATTCTTGGGGCATAGCCCCTAGATTAGCTGGTAATGCCAAAGGAGCATATATGTTTGCCATTGCAGGAGGTAGTGATGAAATAACAGGTGAGGTTGGTCTGTGAGTGGTGGATGGAGGAATAGAAGGGGTAGTTTGAGGTTGAGATGTCTGATGAAATGTTGATGAACTTGGAGAGGCTGAAGTGATCACAAAAATATTTGATGTTCTTTCAGAGGTAAGCTCAGATTGTATGGAATCTCGCAAATGTTTATCAAAATGTGAAGTAACAAATTAAAATTGTAAATCTTCAATAAATACTGGGTCTGGAACCAAATTGGACAACTCAGATTCAGAAAAATTTACAAATAAAGAGGTTTCAAATTTCTCGTCAAAAGGTTCGTCCTCAAGGTAAATCCACTTCACAGGTTATGATATTGATCTATAGAGAGGTCGAGAACTACCAGAACTTTCTTGGCTTTCCTATCTCCTAATAATTCTGGGGATCAGATTAGGATTTTCAAACACAGGCGGTGGATTTGGATCAGGATTAGCCCTGGTGTAATGAGTCCTTTCTGAAGCCAGGTTTCTAGATGATTTTCTTTTTTTGGTTTTTTGTCTAAATGGAATGAACAATACAACTTCAACATTTTCTTTAAGAAGTTTTAGATATTGGATTTAAATTTTCTTAAAGATTCATTTGACTAGAGGAACTGATCAAATGTTTGAAACCAAATGTTCAGTTCATAAACTAGACCAGAGATAGACTGAAGCAACATTTATTTACTTATGCAATTGCAGAGCAAAAGAAATTCAAAGGCTACCTGGCTTACTTCAGGCACCGTCTGTAGTTTATAAAGTAAACAATAGTAGCAATAAAATTATTTAGGTCCCCAGTGGAGTCGCCACTATGTTATCACTCAGATTTTCCTTGAAGTTGTAGGGAA
This sequence comes from Pinus albicaulis, assembly GCA_034641835.2. Lineage (NCBI taxonomy): Eukaryota > Viridiplantae > Streptophyta > Pinopsida > Pinales > Pinaceae > Pinus > Pinus albicaulis. The sequence continues at coordinate 816,958,688 of CM076580.1, forward strand.
AAGGAAACGGGTCCGAGGTAACCAAAAACCAACTTTTAGGTACAGAATCTAGCCAATCTGTACCTAGAGAGGGCTCTCTCTTTAAGTTTTAGCTTTGTTTTGAAAGATATTAGGTTAGTTATGACATTCCAAGGATTTTGATTGAGTTTGGGTGATGAGATTCTATAGCAGAGGGTAAGACTGAGAAATTTAGGCCATTGGGCTAATGGAGTCAAAGAAATATGGCTTAACTGGATTAAGTTTCTTAACAAGAGATGGTTTCACAGGGCAAGGTAATCAAATAGGGAACAATTAAAAGATTTAAGATGAATGGAATGAACTTGAAATGGGTGAAGGGAAATTAAGAATCCTTCAACATATTTGAAAGAGGGAATTTGAATAATTATAAATAAAGAGCAATCAAGAATTCTTTACTAAATAATCAAAATGAATAAACTAGAAAACAAGAGCAATTAAGAATTCACTGTTTAAACTAGTTCAGAAGAAAACATTAAGAATAACAACGATTGAAAACAGATTGCACTTAAGCACTTTCTGAATTATTCCTTTTCGTTTATCTTTCAAATATGAAACACAGATGGTATAATAAACAAGTATAAAACTCTAAAAAATAAGAGATAGATGACTTATTGATCCGTTGTCTGACTCAAGAATCCTGTGAAAAGTCTTTTGAATCAATTCCTTATCCAGCTAGCCATACGAAAATTTTCCAACAGCACTTTATTCCAAAATAATCAATGTTACAACAAAGTCTAAGAATCCACCCCCCAATACTCCAATTGAGGGAGTATTTATACAAAAAATTATAAGAAATATCTCATAACAAAGTGAGATATAATTTAGGATGACTCATGAATATTTTACAACAAAATAGAGACAGATGGTCTCGTATATAAGAGAAAAGATAACCGATGTTATGTTGTTCCCTCTTTTATGAATGTGCTGGAGGCAGGCCCTATGATTTGGCTTGTTGCTTTCATATTTAGTACTTTTGTGCTGGTTGCTCTGTTTTACTGATACTCTTTACCTGTATTGATACACTTTGACCTCTGTTTGATCTCTGTTTATCATTTTTATCATGACCTACTGTAGTAAATAATAAAAAATTCATGCAAGGATAATTTTTACAAAAAGTCTAACATATCTTCCCACCATTATGTTTCTGGTATTCTGGTTCCTTGAAGCTTCCTCAGAGTTTCATCAGTCTCTATATATCTGAAGAAAGTAGGCTGAATTGGGAATAAGTGTTTTACCTCATGTTCGAGATAAAAAAAAATTTCTAGACTATCATGAAGATTTTTTCCTGTAGGAAATGTTTTTGCTACTGATGAACTGGTCGATGAACTGGTCTGGTTGTCAGCATACTTATTCATTTTTTCAACATAGTTTTCCAGGCTCATTAGTTTATCATATGAAACTAAAGGACTTGGTAATCCTTTACTTTGCAAAATATCTAATCTCTTTGTAAAGGCATTTATTTCTTCCTGCATATCAGAGCATCTTCTTTCTAGATTCTGCATTAGAGTTATTTTAGTAAAAACTCTTTTTATCTCCAAAATTGTTCCTGTTCTGTCTTGGATGCCTAGTTCTTCAAGTTGATATCTGTTCTTGGTATTCAAAAATTTTATAATCTCATTAGCTTCCTCAGGCATGTTTCCTAATTCTTCTCTTGCCTTTATAATTTCTTCCAGAGCCAATTTAATTAAATCATTCTGCTCATACATTATTTGGATTGATGGCCAAACATATTTTATTGACTGAATGATGTTGGTCCAAAGAATTTCTTTGATTTCTCCCAAAGGGTTCTCCAATGTGAGATCCCTTTCTAATGTTCTCACCAATTTTTCTAATCTGTTGATCTCTCTTGTCTTTTCTGCAACAATCATCTTTGAGAGATCATATTTTTGTTCTAAGGTGATAAACTATACCTTTGTTTTATGGAGCTTTGTCACCTGGAGTTTCAATTCCTCCATTGATTTGATTAATTATTCAGTGCTTAAATTGGAAGTGTTGCCCTGTGATAATTCTGCTGACTAACCTGTTGTTGTTGTACCTGTAATCACTTCTGTTGTAGATGCTGGGATGTTTGCCTGCTTGTCCTTTAATTCCTTTTCAAGTTATTTTTCAGTCTCATTCAGTTGCTCATTTAGTTTCAAGAGCAAATCCATCAATTCTTCGTCAGATTTTTGCTTTATGATTTCTGCAGTTTGTGGATGCCTTGAAGATGGCAACTTCAGTTGTTTCCTTAAGGCCACAATATCATCATCTTTCTTTTTAATCAAGGTTTCTATACCCTTGACATCTTTGGGATTATGACCCAATCCAATAATTATTTCTTCCAAAGTCTTTATCCTGTTGTCCTTAGCCTGGGAAGAGGCTTTTGCAAGATGCAATTGAGCAGTAGTATTCTCCAAGGAATTCTGTAATCTTTGGGCCACCATTGATTTATCAGTCAAAGTTGAGTAAATCATCTCTCTAGTTTGTTTGTGCAGCTCAATTTGATCCAGAGGATGAATATCCTTTTCCATGACTTCAAAATTTGTTCTGACATATTCTGCAACTATTTGAGGTTGCTGCACTTTGGGTTTGAAATGAATCATCACCATTTTACCCTGCTGGATGTCATAGGCTGACATCAATCTCTGTTGATTTTTAGGAGCCATCTTCAAATATTGATTATAGACTTGAAGTCTTAATGGATCATTTCCAGCCTCTATATTTATAAATGTCTTCTTAATATCCCAGGCATTTTTTACTGATGGTTTGAAGGAAGATACTTCTGCACTTTGCTGCCTTTGTAGCTCTTTTCTCTGTGAATTAGTGGATGTCCCACTGATTGTGCATGTTTTCTGACTATCTAACTCTTCTCTCCTCTGACTGTCAGGGGTTTCTTGAAAAAATTCTACTTCTGAAAGAGGATTTAATCTTCTTCTTTTTTATATTAGTTTGTTCTGAAGATCCATTGATAGGGGTAGCTGTTTCTGAATTTCTCTTCTTACCTTTTTCTTCATTGAGAGGAGTTTGCAAAATTGAAATTTCTGCC